>SJYQ01002562.1:440176-474507 GCA_006410935.1 Redunca redunca | reverse complement strand
TGTATCTACTCTAGCAATATCCTAATACCATTTTACCAATATTTTCAGTGCCTTACCTCTGTGAATATCCAATTATTATAAAATAGATTCTAAAATTGTATTTTTTAGTCTAATTTTTATCAAATGAAATTAAAGAAAATATCTCAATCGTCCAGCTCCATAAAGAGTCCCACTAAAAATCTAAAAACATCCACAAGAAAGACAGCAATTGTAAGAGGAAACAAATATACATATTTTTTTAATCTTTGGGATTAGCTTGGCAAAGCCAACAGCCACTGAATGCAAGAATTACTGCACTAATACATATTTTAACTGTTTTCTTAGAAATGGCAATGAGACTAATAATAGGCTGAAATAACAATAATGAACCTTACTAACTTTTTATCATGATGATGATGATGACTTATAAAATTACAAGAAAAAATATTGTGCAAGATATTCTCTGCAATTATAAATTTGTTCTCTTCCATATATACAACATTTTCAGACAAAATGTGCAAGGTAGAAACCATTTCTTTTGTACAAAGTAACAGATCATTTCAACCGTGAAAATTAAACCGTGGTTATTATTTCTGTGGAGCATATACTAAAAGAAACATGTATACTTTCTCTTCCCATATCTGCATACTACTTAAGTCAGAGAGAAATCCACTCAGCCCTTGATACAGACAGAAATTAGCTCATCTCTGATCACAGATTGAACCATCCTTAAATTTTGGCTTTTTAAAAAATTTAAATATGTTTAATTCTTACCCTACAATTTGGGTTTATTTAAATAAATCCCTTAAAATTGCCTACCTCATGTCATTACACTTGTTTAAAAATGGAAGTTCTCTATTTTCAATAAAACTTATGTCAACCGTGTTATTCCTAAATGTAATAACTTGGTACAATAGCAGGTGGTTTTAGGGAATTATCATTTCAAGCCACTATTAACAATATAGATAAAAGTTCTTGGATTCAGTAGCATAAGTTATTTTCTTCCAACAGAACCTGTATTATGCATGATTAAGTAGTCTTGAATATTACTAGATTTTGTAGAACATTACATACAGCCTACCCTCCTGATTGAACTCCAAAATAGAGAATGGATAATGAAGAAAGGAAGCCGGTGTTAACAGTTTGTATAACTAATGAGAAATGTGTCACCTAATCTTTAGCCAATATTTGACCCATAATTTAAAATCTCTTGCTATTAAGGGAAATCATTTCATGTGATGAATTGTGGCTTTCCTTACGGTCACACAGAAATCTTCTTCCTCCATCCATCCCCAACCATTATATATATCTTTCAAACGGGACATAATGAAGCTTGTCTGCATTTCTCACATGTCAGGAGGGCCATCCAGTTTAAAATAAAATGTTGGATCTAATGGTTCCTTCTTCCAAAAAAACAGTCTCTAGGGTGTCAATTCTATGCCAGGCACTTCATCCTGAATGCTTATTTCTTCTAGACCTCAACTTAAAAGGGCATATAGACATTTTTTGACACACAGAGCTACCCAGAAGTCAGTGTGGTGTGTACTCTCAGTGGACATGTGAGCTTCTTTTAGAAGGAGACTAGAAAGAGAGAAAAAAAGAAGTGGTACAAAAGTAATTGAATCAGAAGTTAACAAAAACACATTCCAATCCTGTCTTTGTCTTTGTGTGATCTTGATATGTAATCTCTCTTACACTATCAGTGCTTCAGTTTCCTCATCTGTTAAATTAATGAGCACTGAGGATCACTCTCACCTTTGAAATTATACCATATTTCCTTTTAGTGACTTTTATGCCACCTTGTCTATGACTCTATTAAGCCTATTCAATGAATGTATATTAATAGGTTTCCCACTAGTCTACATTTTCTGTCTCTTCTTTTGCTCACTATTTTGTCTGATGTCCTTATATTTGCTTTGCAAAGTACCATTTTTTACCATGTCTCTATCAGGGATCCTTAAAATTCTTGATTTCAGAATGGGTGAGCACTCTCCTCTTTAAGGGACCCAGCTGATATTTGGCCTGCACCAATGGCTAGCATTTGAAAATGAAGATCATGACATCCGGTCCCATCACTTCAAGGCAAATAGATGGGGAAACGGTGGCTGACTTTATTTTTCTGGGCCCCCAAATCACTGCAGATGTTGATTAAAGTCATGAAATTAAAAGATGCTTACTCCTTGGAAGGAAATTTATGACCAACCTAGACAGCATATTAAAAAGCAGAGACATTACTTTGTCAACAAAGGTCCGTCTAGCCAAAGCTATGGTTTTTTCATTGGTCATGTATGGATGTGAGAGTTGGACCATAAGGAAAGCTGAGGGCCAAAGAATTGATGGTTTTGAACTGTGGTGTTGGAGAAGACTCTTGAGAGTCCCTTGGACTACAAGGAGATCCAACCAGTCCATCCTAAAGGAAATCACTCCTGAATATTCATTGGAAGGACTGAAGTTGAAGCTGAAACTCCAATACTTTGGCCATCTAATGTGAAGAGCTGACTCATTTGAAAAGACACTGATGCTGGGAAAGATTGAGGGCAGGAGGAGCAGGGGACAAAAAAGGATGAGACGGTTGGATGACATCACCAACTCAATGGACATGGGTTTGGGTGGACTCCGGGAGTTGGTGATGGACAGAGAGACCTGGAATGCTGTGGTTCATGAAATCGCAAAGAGTTGGACGTGACTGAGCAACTGTACTGAACTGAACTGAATGCTTGAGGGTGAGGTGAGGTGAGGTGAAGTCGCTCAGCCGTGCCCGACTCTTTGCGACCCCGTGGACTGTAGCCTACCAGGCTCCTCCATCCATGGGATTCTCCAGGCAAGAATACTGGAGTGGGCTGCCATTTCTTTCTCCAGGGGATCTTCCCGACCCAGGGATTGAACCCAGGTCTCCCGCACTGGAGGCAGACACTTTAACCTCTGAGCCACCAGGGAACTGAATGCTTAGCAGAGAGAAATATGGATACAATTTTGCCAATTTTTTAAAAAAGAACCCAGAAATTTTGTTTTTCATATGAAATCTACTAATTTAAAATCTTATCATATAATTTTAAAAAACTGAACACCTTAATGGATCAAATAAGATATCCACAAAACAATTATATCCCATGCAGTAGACAATTCCCTGCAATCTCTACAGTTTCTTTCCAGTTCATCTTGGTAGATGCCCAAGAACCAACTGTTTTCACTCTGCATTCTGAGAGGCATCAACATAAAAGTAATAGGCGATTTCAACTACTCAACTGTCAAGCAAATTGACAGTTCAACCTGAGTAGGTTCATTGTACATGTTGATATCTAAACAACTGAAATGCCTTTCCCATGCCCTGATAGCAAACTGGAAACAAAACTGGAACAAGAATTCAAGTCTCAGTAAAATTTCTGACTTTTGTTTTCCTCCTTATTTTTCTAATATGTATGTCTTTGATAGAAAATTCCACGCTTTCAAATTGCAACCATAACTCTTTCTCATTTATGAAGATACTTTTCCTAGGACCACTCTGTACATTTTAAATTTTGTTCTNTATGAGGGTTTTTTTTTAATATTAGGCTTTTAACAATGTAAGTTCTCCTTAAAAAAATCTTCTTACACATAGGACCTTACCTCCATCACATTCTCCATTATGAACAACATCTTTCTTCTTCCTAAAATAACATGGTTTCTCTCTCAGGGACTATTTAAATTGCAGTGGAAGAAGGCTAATCCTGACAGCTCAGTGAAATCACTTGGTTAAGTCAAAACTGATCCATTCTTTTAGATGCCTTGTCATTTTAAACCAGTGGTTTGAATTTGACTTCCCAAATACAGACCACTGTGAGAAACATATGTAGCTGATGGATGTCAAAAAAATGGAGGAAAAAAATAGCATGGCAACAAAAGATGATCTTTATTTTTTTAAGAAGTGTTGCAGCATTCAGTATTTTTTTTAAGCTATAGTTATTCAAACACTACAGGAAAAATGCATATATGGGTCCTTTTTATAGTGTTGCTCAAAAAGAATGAAAATTAATGAATAGTAGGAATTAAAATTCTTATCTCTAGGAACATTCAATCTACTTGAATTATTTGTAATCCGCTTAAATCATATGAATGTTCTAAGACCTAGGAGACCCAGGAACTGTGTTCCCCTCTTGTGTTTCTCCTCTTGTGAAGTGAAGTGAAAATCGCTCAGTCGTGTCCAACTCTTTGCGACCCCATTGACTATACAGTCCATGGAATTCTCCAGGCCAGAATACTGGAGTGGGTAGTCTTTCCCTTCTCCAGGGGATCTTCCCAACCCAGGGATCAAACCCAGGTCTCCCACACTCCAGGCAGATTCCTTACCAGCTGAACCACAAGGGAAGCCCTTAGTTAAATGCTAAATCAGAGGATGAAAACTACAGGAATCTACAGGGTAAATGTAATCTGTACACATTTTGTATGAAATATACATCATATAAAACATATATCTACATATAATGTAGGTATATATTTATTTCATATATAAAATTATATTTATACTATTTTTGTTACTATTTTTGCTGAGGTCGTTGAAATTATTAAGTTGCCCACTTTGAAAAATCAAGGTTTTATATACACACTGGTTCTGACTTCTCATAAATAACTGGAAAATCTGGAAACAGCTAATCAACCTAAGTCACTGCTGCCTTTAAATGGAATGTGTGAGTCCATTTCACCACAATCCTCAGCTATTAGGCTTGTGCCTCCAACACTGAGCCCATTTAATAGCTGCCTTCCATCCAAACCTCGGGGCCTCCTAGATGGCACTAGTGGTAAAGAATCGCCTGCCAATGCAGGAGATGAAGAGATGCAGGTTTGATCCCTGGGTTGAGAAGATCCCCTTGAGGAGGACATGGCAACCCATTCAGTATTCTTTCCTGGAGAATCTCACAGACGGAGGAGCCTAGCAGGTTACAGTCCATAGGGTCACAAAGAGTCAGACACAACTAAGGCAACTCGCCATGCACCCAAACCTCACCACTTACTTTACTTACAGGATATTTGCAGGGATCTACAATTGTGAATTTTTGCTCAAACAAGTGTATGCTTTGCCAAACAGACAATAATTAGGCAGTGTCCACACAACTCCAAAGCAACCAGTTATTTCAATTCCGAAAACTAAAATTTCACACCAAATTAAATACTTATTTAAAAATTTTTTTTTCAATTTATTCATTCTAGGTGGTAACATTGGGAGGTCATTCTCCATGGATCTCTTATGTCTCTGTACTTATAAGCAAGACACTAACTGATCTATCATTCTAACTAATCATGTCAAAGACTTTTGGACCGTGAACATCTTTGGAAGATAGAGAAACCATCTTTATCTGTGAAGGACAGTAAAGTCCTATTGCCCATTACGAAAGATGTGGGTTAATTCAGTTCAGAGTTTCTGTCTTGTAAAGAAAACCCACTGTGTGTGCATTCATGAAACTAGGACCATTTTAGGTTGCACTCTCTGTCTTCTGCAAACACCCATGAAACTATTGTGAGGTAACTTGCTACCCTGTAAATAGAGTAAAATATCAAGACACTTCTGACAAGTCACCCATTTACTAATTTTTATGAATGAACTGAACTTGGAGTTGACTGTGATATAATCATGATATATTATTTTAAATGTGTTCATTACTTTTATGTTCACATAAGGGAAAAAATTTACAAACCTCCTATACAGATGTTCTTCCCTGGTGGCTCAGAGGTTAAAGTGTCTGCCTACGATGTGGGAGACCTGGGTTTGATCCCTGGGTCGGGAAGATCCCCTGGAGAAGGAAATGGCAACCCATTCCATTATTCTTGCCTGGAGAATCCCATGGATGGAGGAGCCTGGTGGGCTACTGTCCATGGGGTCGTAAAGAGTCGGACACAACTGAGCGACTTCACTTCACTTCATACACATGTTCAGGATATTCTGGGTGAATTGTTTCTGACTGGATACTGACACTATAGAGGGCATATGCTCTCGTGACTATGCACAAAAGCTTTCCAATCATATAGACTAGCTTAAATCATGGTTGTCCTGCCTATTAGCCGTGTGGACTTTGAACTGTTGCTTCTCTTTATTAAGCCTTAGCTTCTGCATCTATGAAATGGGGCAAACTTTTATGTTGTAATATTGTTGTAAGTATCTAATTCAGTATCTGTGAAGTATAACAGAAATTTTCTTAAGTTCATTCAGTGGGATAATCTGTTAAGAAATTATTAGACTTCCCTGGTGGCTCAGAGGTTAAAGTGTCTGCCTGGAATGCAGGAGACCAGGGTTTGATCCCTGGGTCAGGAAGATCCCCTGGAGAAGGAAATGGCAACCCATTCCAGTACTCTTGCCTGGAGAATCCCATGGAGGGAGGAGCCTGGTAGGCTACAGTCCATGGGGTCGCAAAGAGTCGGACATGACTGAGTGACTTCACTTCACTTCTACTATAGATATAGCAGAAACAAAATAGATTGTATAAACCACCTTTTTTTTCCTCTTCCCTCCAGTATACAGGAGGGTATTCAGGCTTCCATCCGCAAGTTTTAGGTTTTCCTTAATCTTCAAGGGTATTTTTTTAAAGTTGTTTTTAAAAAGCCAATACGTCAAACCCTAACAGGCCTTTAAGTCTATGGTGATGGAATGTTCACTTGGGTAATCGAAGGTGAAAGAACAGAGGTTTCAGGTGTGTTGGATATAGTGGAATTTGATAATGTAAACAGAGGAGCTCTAAACCCGACCAAAAGCCATGTTCTTAAGGTAGCAGGCACAAGTTTGGGGTGAAAATGAAAACCACACCATCTAGTCTTGGCATCTCAGTGAAGGCCCTCAGACATATCTATCCTTCAGGTAGAGGTGCACCAAGAGACATGGCCATCATCAAATGCCCACATGGGCCCAGGGAAAATAAT
The DNA here is from genome assembly GCA_006410935.1 of Redunca redunca. Taxonomy (NCBI): domain Eukaryota; kingdom Metazoa; phylum Chordata; class Mammalia; order Artiodactyla; family Bovidae; genus Redunca; species Redunca redunca. The sequence continues at coordinate 467,643 of SJYQ01002562.1, read as the reverse complement.
AGTCCCAACCATCAAATGTGGATTTAAAAACCCAGACTCTGTTATATTCATGCACTGCACAAGAAGAAAAGAGATTACCAATGGAAATTGGCTGATATTGGAATTCAGGCCAATTTTGGAAGTCAACTTAGATTTAATATAATTTGAGGGAAAATGTAAACTTGGTATTTATTTTATGATGATCATCACAGAGTAATTTAAATCTATTTAGCAAGTGAAAAATAGTATGTGCTCAATAAACTGGGGCTTTTATTAATAGAAGTGCACTACTCAACATACACCATTCTTTTAAAAAAAAATCTTAACTCTGTGACACCTGTTTTCTTCTCAAATACATCGAGTTGTAAGTATGCTAAGAGACCCTCAAGACCAACCTCTTATTCAATGTAGCAACTATCTGAATAGCTTCTCTAATAGATGGTTATGCACTGTCTGTTATAATATGTCCACTGACAGGGACTTTACAGTTTTTAATAAGTATTCTTTGTGAATTTTCATTTACTTACTTTTTTAAAAAGTAGAATAATTTTTATAAGGGAAGAACATAAAACTCTCAGATAAAGATGATTTCATGATTATATTTTATCATAAAACATGCTGAATAACTGTATCTACAAAACAAAAAAACAGGAACAATGAATTTTATTTAGTTGGTTCATTAAATGATTTGTATACTGAATCAAATATGGAAGTATACCTGTTCTTATATTTAATGTTACATATTTATATGTGAGTTTTTGCATACACTGAACTTGGGATTCTGTCTAAATATAACACTGGGTATAAAAAATTAAGAAAGTCTGAAGCATTATATAATAGAGTTGAATCTAATTGTATCTGACAGATCTTTGATGTATACTAATACAAATCTCAATAACAGTGAAGATAAATGATAATACAAGGGAAGACCTAAGAGTCCATCTAATTTGAAATTTGTAAATTAACTCCCCAAAAGTCTTCTGTGACTTGAATCTAATTCAAAGTGAATCTGGCACAAGATATACTCACCCCCAGGATAATACATGGACATGTGGAAAGAAAGTATTATGGAGTACAAAAGTATACCTCCAATAGTAAGAGGAATCATGTTTAAAACTGATGGAAGCAGAAATCATTTGCACTACATTAACTTAATTTGCACAGGCTTTGCTGAAACCTTGGGAAGTCATCTTATTGGGGAAAAGCTAAAATTATAGGTGGTGTATTTCCTCTACAATGAACCTGAGTTATTAAAGGCACTAACTAATCTTATCAGCCACCTATTGTTAGCCAAATTGTGAAATCCATTATACTTTCCCCACATAAAATTTTCAAGCAATTCAACCAAATGAATTTATTTCAATTCACTGCATTTATTATCTCTTTTTACTGTTGCTGAGGCCTTATGGGGAATGTAAAGATGAATAAGATGTGCCCTCCCCCTTCTCTTTTTCTCATCTATAAGGAGTTTTAATCTAAAAGAAGGACTTTTGATAGGGATACAAAACACCTTCATTGGAAGTCATACTATGAAAAGGACCAATATCTGAGAAATTATGGGATGGTTTTCTCTAGAACAAAGCTTTGGTCTCATGCACCAACGTATTCTCTTCTCCAAGCCTAAGGCTCAATGAAGGATTTAAAAACTGAAAAAAAGAAATATGGGCCAAAGTTGGCTATAAAATGCAAAACAGAGGCAAGCCCTCCAAGTGTGCCTGAGGGAGACTCATACAAAGCTTTTGACTGGGGTTTTGAAGAAAGAGGAAGATTTTGATAGGCAGTTGTTAAGGAAAAGGGTATTTAAGTAACAGTTCAGCATGAGCAAATTCATAATATGGGAAAGAACAAAACTCAATTAAATGAAGAGGAAGCATCTTTGACTCCCGAAGTTTAAGATTAGCTGGCAACATACCTCTGGGAGGTATCACAAGGAGATTACACCTGACAGAGGGCCAGGCAGTCAGCATATTCATTTTTCTTTTTCTCTTTTTGCCTGACCAATATTTATTTACCTTAGTCTGATAACAGTGCTTTGTATGCCTAGGACTACCATTACTTCTCTATATTTGTTTAACATTATGTTTTGTTTTATTCTTCAAGTTCTGTTGAGATATAATTGACATACAGTGCTATATAAGTTTAAAGTACTGTATGTATGACTTACATACATCATGAAGTGATGACCACAATTAACTCAATGAACATCCATCATCTCAAATAGATATAAAAGAAAAAAATATGTCTTTCCTTGTGATGAGGACTCTTAGAATTTACTCTCTCAGTTTTCCTATACAACATACAGCAGTGTTAATTAATCATGTTGTACATCACATCCCTAATAATTATCTCAAAACTGAAAGTTCACACCTTTTGAATACCTGCATCCAATTCCCTCTCCTCCCAATTCTAATAATCACAAATTTGATATCTTTTTCTATGGCTTTGTAAATTGGTTGGTTTTTAAAGTATAATTAACCTACAATATTATGTTAGTTTGTGGTGTACAATGTAGTGAGTCAATCTTTCTATATATTACAAATGATCACCAGGATAAGTCTAATTACCATCTGTCACCATACAAAGATATTACAGTATTATTGACTAAGCTCTCCACACTGTACATTTCATCCTGAGATTCATTTATTTTGCAACTGAAAATTGGTACCTCTTAATTTCCCTCACCTATTTCACTACTCCCCTCACCAACCACCTCTTTGGGAACCATCTGTTTGTTTTCTGTATCTATGAGTCTGTTTCTGCTTTTTTGTTCATTTATTTAATTCAGTCTAGTGCCTAAGTCATGAGACAATGAATTTTACACATGTATAAATAAGTATTTACCAAACAGATCAATATTTCTAGAACATCAGTTCAGTTCATTTCAGTCGCTCAGTCGTGTCTGACTCTTTGCAACCCCATGAATTGCAGCACACCAGGCCTCCCTGTCCATCACCAACTCCCAAAGTTCACTCAGACTCACGTCCATCGAGTCAGTGATGCCATCCAGCCATCTCATCCTCTGTCGTCCCCTTCTCCTCCTGCCCCCAATCCCTCCCAGCATCAGAGTCTTTTCTAACGAGTCAACTCTTCACATGAGATGGCCAAAGTACTGGAGTTTCAGCTTCAGCATCATTCCTTACAAAGAACACCCAGGGCTGATCTCCTTTAGAATGGAATGGTTGGATCTCCTTGCAGTCCAAGGGCCTCTCAAGAGTCTTCTCCAACACCACAGTTCAAAAACATCAATTCTTCGGCACTCAGCCTTCTTCACAGTCCAACTCTCACATCCATACATGACCACTGGAAAAACCATAGCCTTGACTAGACGGACCTTTGTTGGCAAAGTAATGTCTCTGCTTTTCAGTATGCTATATAGGTTAATAGAATATAAATATAAATTATATCAAGAGCTACAGAACTTCTTACCCAAAAATATTTTTGAGGAGTCCTATGGGAAAATTACATATTTAATTTTTTCAGTGGCTTTCATTTCACATATATAATCCCCAAACACATGAGAACAGACCCACAATACAACATTTCAATGAAATCATTATTAACATCTACATGTTTACTTTTTCACCCTTATATAGCTCTATTCATTTTGAAACATCTCAAAACTGGACTTGATTTGGCCATTTTCCTTTTATCCAGTGCATTTATTATTGATGCTATTTTAAATTATTGACTATGCTTTTTATTTGGTATTCCCAAGACTTTTAAATAAAAGGATTTTCCCCTAAGTAACTCACATTTAACTCCATCTCCATCTCTCCTCTAAGTATGAATTTAATCAATTATTCCTACATACATTATACATTTCTTTCATCACCAATGAACTGTGCATCGAAATACCTATTTTTAATTTCTTCTGAATATATTATATATCTTGTACCTCAAGCTTAAGTGCTGGTGATTTTTACTGTTATAGAAGAGTGTCATGGATATAATTTGTTACCATTAATATCATGTTACTAAGGATTACTTTTCAATCAGTTTGTGAAATTTAGCCTATATACACTAGAAGGCATGAAAAATTGGCAAATGATAAAAGCTTGATGGTCTGACTTAACAAGGTGTTAGTATGCATTCATAGCAAAGGTATTAAATGAATTTAGTGTCTCAAAGGGGTATTCAAAAGAGGCCACAGATAAAAAGAGGAAGGATAGCTAAGACATAAAATTATGAACAATATCTTAATTGTCTTCTGATGAAAGAAAAAAGAACAGGGAAATTTCTTTTAAGCAAACAAAGGAGAGGAAAAGGGGATTTTTCTAATTTAAGTAACACATTATTACAAAAGTCACTACATGAACTTATAAATAAGTCCAGCAGGAAGATGGGTAACAAGATTTGCAAAAATACCAACAAAGTAAAACTTTTATCTTTGCTTATTAAGGAAATTTTCTCCTGAAAACATATATATTCCACAGGAAGAATTTACCTTTAGCATAGAATGACATAATATTTACAGATAAACATAAACACTATCCCATAGTACCTGTTTAAATATTAAAAATTCATTTTGAGATCATTATTGCTGCTACACTTGTCTTTCTTGTAGCAAAAATTTAACCTTGTAACATCTCAAACTTTAAAGAATCCAAACAAACAACTTGGTCAATGATAGATCTCAATGCATTTTGAGATAGTTTTTCCTCCCTGGTAGGCTTTCACTAAAGATGCTATGTGCCTACATTCTGCCATTTTGAACTTCAAATGCCATTTTTTTCCAACACCTTTTAAGTTAATCCAATCAGTCAAGCTTCCAACAACAAATCTTGAAAATGAATTTTAACTTGCATATTCTCTCCAGGAAATTTTCATACAACTCTGGTCAAAATGCTGAGATTTTATAGGGCAAAGTTGGAGTCTTTCACTAAATGTAAATGTGTAGATTCCATTTCTGCTTAACTTCAACAACCAATAATATTTCTTGACTTGTTCATGGCTATTAAAAAATACTACAGAATTTCAAGGTATTGATTTCATTGGGAATTTTCTGACATAAAGTAACTAAACCAAACTCTACCTCTCCTGAGAGCTTGAAAACACCATAGATAGTCTTCATGTATGAATCCTTGTCCTCAGTTATTTAAGCATGTGTTTGGGCATTTCACAGTGTCCCATCTCACACCCTCTTTGGGAGATTCCAGTCATTCCTGATCTCATTAACTGATCCTATTCATCAGAATCTTCTCCTGACCAATCTGGACTTTTTTCCAAGGAGAACAGATTTTCTTTCAGGAATACTTCCCTCTAAATTTATACAGTGTTTGTAGGAAAGTACATATTCAATAATAAATAGCATTATAACAATGGTAAATTGAACCCTCATAAAGCATTTATTGAAATACAAAACAGTACAGGGACTTTGGAAAACAACCTGGCAGTTTTTTCAAAAAGTTGAATGTAAAGTTACCATATGCTCCATCCAGCAATTCCACTCCAAGGTATAAATCAAGAGAGATAAAAACATGCATCCATAAAAAAAACTTGTATATGAGTATATTATTCATAATACTCATATATACTACTCTCCATAAATAGAAACAACCAAAATGTCCATCAACTGAGGATAAATAAAATGTGGTATATATATATATATATATACAATGGAATATTATTAGGCCATAAAATGAATGAAGTGCTGATACATGCTACAACTGGGATGAAACTTACATACTAAGTGAAAGAAGCCTGTTACACAAGATTGCATACGATTCCCTTCTGCAAAATGTCCAGACAGGCACAATTACAGAAGTAGAAAGATTAGCAGTTGCCCAGGAAGGAGGAGGGGAATCTAGGAATAAAGAATGACTGCTAATTGAAACAAAGTTACTTTCTGAAGTGATGAAAGTGTTTTAAAACCTGACAGTAGTGAAGGCTGTACAAGTCTATGAATATATGTTGAACTGCATAATTTAAAATGAGTGAACTGTATGATAAATGTATCCTATCTCAAATTAACTGGTTATATTTTTTAAAAGAGTGTAACACAGCATGAGATACATACACGCATGTATCTCCTATATAGCAACAAGAACCAGACTGAATATTTTTATTTATTGAACTAACATTAATTGATTCTTTGCAGAATTATTTGCAGAAATAAAAAATATTCTTTGCAGTTGAAGATGGAACAGCTCTACGCAGTCAGCCTATGGCCCAGATCATGAACTCATCATTGCCAAATTTAGACTTAAATTGAATAAAGTAGGGAAAACCACTAGACCATTCAGATATGACCTAAATCAAACCCGTTACAATTATACAATGGAAGTGACAAATACATTCAAGGGATTAGATATGATAGACAGACTGCCTGAAGAACTATGGACAGAGGTTCATGACACTGGACAGGAGGCAGTGATCAAAACCATCCCCAAGAAAAAGAAATGCAAAAAGGCAAAATGGTTGTCTGAGAAGGCCTTACAAATAGCTGAGAAAAGAAGAGAAGCAAAAGGCAAAGGAGAAAAGCAAAAGATATATTCACCTGAATACAGAGTTCCAAAGAATAGCAAGGAGAGATAAGAAAGCCTTCCTCAGTGATCAGTGCAAAGAAATAAGAAAAACAATAGAATGGGAAAGACTAGAAATCTCTTCAGTAAAATTAGAGCTATCAAGGGAACATTTCATGCAAAGATGGGCACAATAAAGGACAGAAACTATATGGACCTAACAGAAGTAGAAGATATTAAGAAGAGGTGGCAAGAACACAGAGAAGAACTATACAAAAAAGATCTTAATGACCCAGATAACCACAATGGTGTGATCACTCACCTAGAGCCAGATATCCTGGAGTGTGAAGTCAAGTGGGCCTTGCTGCTGCTAAGTCGCTTCAGTCGTGTCTGACTCTGTGCGACCCCATAGATGGCAGCCCACCAGGCTCCACCGTCCCTGGGGTTCTCCAGGTAAGAACACTGGAGTGGGTTGCCATTTCCTCCTTCAATGTGTGAAAGTGAAAAGTGAAAGCAAAGTCGCTCAGTCGTGTCAGACTCTTAACGACCCCATGGACCACAGCCTACCAGGTTCCTCCATCTATGGGATTCTCCAGGCAAGAGTACTGGAGTGGGGTGCCATTGCCTTCTCCCAAGTGGGCCTTAGGAACCATCAATATGAACAAAGCTAGCGGAGGTGATGGATTTCCAGTTGACCTATAGCAAATTCTAAAGGATGATGCTGTGAAAGTGCTGCACTCAATTTGCCACCAAATTTGGGAAACTCAGCAGTGGCCACAGGACTGGAAAAGGTCAGTTTTCATTCCAATCCCAAAGAAAGGCAATGCCAAAGAATGCTCAAACTACCATACAACTGTATTCATCTCACAAGCTAGCAATTAATGCTCAAAATTCTCCAAACTAGGTTTCAACAGTATGTGAACTAAAAACTTCCAGATGTTCAAGCTGGATTTAGAAAGAGCAGATGAACCAGAGTTCAAATTGCCAACATCTGTTGCATCACAGAAAAATCAAGAGAATTCCAGAAAAACATCTGTTTCTGCTTTTTGACTACACTAAAGCCTTTGACTATGTGGATCACAAAAGACAGTGGAAAATTCTTAAAGAAATTGCAATACCAGACCACCTTACCTTCCTCCTGACAAATACATATGCAGGTCAAGAAGCAACAGTTAGAACTGGACATAGAACAACAGACTGGTTCCACGTTGGGAAAGGAGTACGTCAAGGCTGTATATTGTCACCCTGCTTATTTAAGTTATATGCAGAGTATATTATGTGAAATGCTGGGCTGGATGAAACACAAGCTGGAATAAAGGTGGATTCTTCCTGGAATCAAGAGAGAAATACCAATAATCTCAGATATGCAAATGATATCACCCTTATGGCAGAAAGCAAAGAAGAACTAAAGAGCCTTTTGATGAAAGTAAAAGATGAGAGTGAAAAAGCTGGCTTAAAACTCAACATTCACAAAACTGAGATCATGGCATAAAGTTCCATCACTTTATGGCAAATAGATGGAGAAACAATGGAAATAGTGACAGACTTTGTTTTTAGTGCTCCAAAATCACTGCAGATGGTGACTACAGCCATGAAATTAAAAGATACTTGCTCCTTGGAAGAAAAGCTATGACCACCCTAGAAAGCATATTAAAAAGCAGAGACATTACTTTGTCGACAAAGGTCCTTCTAGTCAAAGCTATGGTTTTTCCAGTAGTCATGTAAGGATGTGAGAGTTGGACCATAAAGAAAGCCAAGTGCCAAAGAATTGATGATTTTGAACTGTGGTGTTGGAGAAGACTCTTGAGAGGCCCTTGGACTGCAAGGAGATCCAACCAGTCAATCTTAAAGGAAATCAGTCCTGAATATTCATTAGAAGGACTGATACTGAAGCTGAAGCTCCAATACTTTGGCCACCTGATGTGAAGAACTGACTCACTGGAAATGATCCTGATGTTGAGAAAAACTGAAAGCAGGAGAAGCGGGTGGCAGAGGATAAGATGGTTGGGTGGCATCACCATCTTGATGAACATGAGTTTGAGCAGGCTCTGGGAGTTGGCGATGGACAGGGAAGCTTGGCATGCTGCAGTCCATAGGGTCGTAAAGAGTCAGACATGAACTGAATGACTGAACTGAACATTAATCGAGCTCCTCACAAAGAAGAACATATTAAACACTCTAAAAAATCGCAGAAACTGTAAGGAAACAGTAAGCTTTTTCTAAAAATGAGGTAAATAAATTCTAGAAAATCTAATGAAAAGAAAAGAAATACATGGATTTCAGGTCAAACCTTGGCTCTATTGATTTATTACCAGAGTAACCTTAAACTAGACATTTAAGCTCCCTCAACCCAGCTAATCCCCTCTGCACAGGAAAAGCACTGTGACTCTATTAATGTGTCTTCTATTTTAGAATTTTAGATTGTTTTTAATGTTTTGACAGTTATTTCTTTTAAATTAAAAAGTGAAACATGAAAAATGTTTAGAAATTAAATGTAGCCCATTTCATTCAACTGCATGTATTTTTAAAGACAGAAAAAGAAAGATTACATAACTATATTTGCCATACCTGTGCACATTACAGTGGGAAAAAAAAAATGAATGCCTAGAGTAGAACAAGACACAGTATTAAATTCATGAGTTTCACTTCTAATTTGGGGCCTGTTACCAGTGTCTTAAGGTATTTTACTTCTATCCTGATCAATAACAAGTACGTAAAATTTGTCTATCCCAAAAAGTGTTTGAAATCAACAATTCTCATACTTTTGTCAAGCAGCTTCATTGTCAAATCACAAAGCAGACACCAACAGAACCATTATTCCTTAAACTGCAGAGAGAGAGGCCTCAAAGCACTGTCTGCCTTCCTTTCCTTTGCCTTGTGACTCTGGCAAGTCACTTAGTACCTAGTGTCAGTTTCAGAGGCAGACGCTACTCATTATCTGCTCGCTCCTTGTCTTTAGCTATCAAGGGCAATTAGTTTGGGGCATCAATGTGCTTTCCCTAAGCTTTCCATAAGTTAGCTTTCCCATCAATTACCTTTCTCTAAGTTAGCTTTAGTCACTGAGAAGTAAAAAGGAGTTCCTGAGAGGAGCTTCCGTGAAGTCTTTCAAACAGAGCTAGGGTCAGCTGGCATTTCATTTTGGACCTTTGTTCTTCATGGTTCCCCTCTATGTGTGTGCACACTTACTTGCTCAGTTGCCTGACTCTTTGTGACCCCGTAGACTGTAGTCCTCCAGACTCCTCTATACATGGGATTTTTCAGGCAAGAATACTGGAGCGGGTTGCCATTTCCTTCTCCAGGGGATCTTCCCAACCCAGGGATCAAACCTGCGTCTCCTGTGTCCACTGATCCATCGGGGATCTAGAATGTGGACATCACACCTGGAGGAGCAGGAGCCCTGCTCCTGCTGGATGATGAAGCACATCACACACCATGGATGGGATGGCAAAGCAGGAAGATCAAGGGCTTTCTTACCGCACCATGTAGTAAAAGCATCTGCCCTGGACACTATGCCTTTTTGCTGTTGTTGTTTAGTTGCTCAGTTGTGTCTGACTTTTGCAGCCCCATGAACTGTAGTCCACCAGGCTCCTTCTCCCCAACTCATTTGCTTGAGCTTCTGTTTTTTTAAATTTTAATGGTTTATAGCAGAGTACATCCTGTGTGCTGTGTGCTAAGTCACTTCAGTCGTGTCCGACTCATGCAATCCCATGAACGGCAACCTGCCAGGCTTCTCTGTCCATGGGCTTCTCCAGGCAAGAATACTGGAGTGGGTTGTCATTTTCTCTCCAGGGGATCTTCCAGACCCAGGGATTGAACCCCGCTCTGTGTCTCTTATGTGGCTTGCATTGGAAGACAGGTTCTTTACCACTAGTGCCACCTGGGAACCCTAGGGTACATTCTAATACACTTTGTTTTTCTGATACTACCTGAAAGGAACAATTGTACCAATCTCTGTGATTACTGAGTAGCACAAGGCTTAGCTCATGGTATCAGAAAATATTTACTGCTAATGCTATTAGCAAGGTTTCTATTGTAAACCTTAATGGACAGACATCTCTAAGATGCAGAATGTCATCTGAGGCAAGATGTGAGTGGGAGAGAGAGACATGGGTGTGAAACCAAACACAAAAGTATACATTTAAAAATTGGATTTATTTGTAGTTACACCTTCATTCAGCTAGGGAAGGTTTCTATATTATATACTTTAGAGCTATAGCATCTTCCCATAGTCTAAAAGAAGTCAATAAGTAATTGATAAATTTTCTGTCGCTGTGGGCAATTAATAGGAGTTACACAGCATCGGTTACATCAATTTTCCTGCATCTGAGGAGCAAAAAATTGATTTCACAAACTTACTGGTGCATATTGATTCAACGCCTATCCCTAGGCCATTTCTATTTAACGCTTTTGTGCAGTCATTGAAAAACGTCTCAGGACTGTCAAATAAAATCTGGTTCTGTGGAGTTTTTATCTATTACTCTGCTTTGCAAGTATTTTTGTATCGGTAATGCACTTTCAAGCTGAGGCATGTGGATACTTTCTCTCTTAAAATATTTTCATATCTGGAAAATAAGAATAGGAAACAGCTAAAAATTATTCATTTATGTCTGAAATCTCAGATGACACATTCACAAAGGTATTAGAGTCTGTGTTTCTTTGAAAAAGAATAGGATTTGTGTTTTAAGCTTCTCTCCTGGGTTTCAATAAGCAGTTTGAAATAAAGGAATACAAATATATTTCCAACACTTTATTTTTCAGGGGGTCCTCTGCCCTCATCATCCCAAGGAGGCCTGGGGTCACATTCAAAGAGGAGGGAGACATCCAAAAATATATCTGAATATATATTATATTCAGTAGTAATAGACCTTATAAGCAATTCTAAAAATTTCTTTATTCAGTGAATGTGGATGAAGTGTCCATTCTGTGTCAGGTACTTCCTGGGTCTTGGGGAGGATACTGTGAGCAAGACAGACAAGACTCTTGTTCTCATACAACTTCTATTCAAAACAAGAATAGATGGGTGGGGAGGGGAAAGATAGGAAAAACTAGTCAAATAGCATAATTTAAAATAGTGTTAATGCTGTGAAAAGTGGTGATGGTGCCAAGCAATGGGATGAAACAGTAAGTGGTATAGATAGAGTAGGAATAAGCTATTTAGATATGGCTGTCAAGTCTTTTTCAGAGGAGGCAACATGTGAGTTAGAACCTGAATGATTAGGAAGAAGATGTGCAAAAATCAGGCAAAGGATATTCTAGAAAGAAAGACTAGGTTATGCAAAGGCCAAAAGGCAGGAAAAAGGTGCAAGTTCTTTAAGGAGCATACAGACGAGCAAGTGGCTGGAGGTTGCAAAGAGTGAACAGGGTAAAATGAGAGCATAAAAATCTTCATTCTAACATTTATGTGACATTAGGAGTCACTAGAGGGTACCTGGAGAAGGCAATTGCATCCCACTCCAGTACTCTTGCCTGGAAAATCCCATGGGCGGAGGAACCTGGTAGGCTGCAGTCCATGGGGTTGCTAAGAGTAGGACACAACTGAGCAACTTCCCTTTCACTTTTCACTTTCATGCATTGGAGAAGGAAATGGCAACCCACTCCAGTGTTCTTGCCTGGAGAATCCCAGGGACGGGGGAGCCTGGTGGGCTGCCATCTATGGGGTCACACAGAGTCAGACACGACTGATGCGACTTAGCAGCAGCAGCAGCAGCAGAGGATACTTGGCATGGGAGTTAGTGGCCAGACTCATATTTTGTTTATCCAATCCCAGTGTCCCTAATTAAATCTACTTTTTCATTAATCTTGTCTTTCAATCACTTCCGGCCCCCCTAATGTGAGGATGAAGGAAGAACCTTTATCTTGGGCTTTTTGCTTCCCTGGTGGTTCAAACAGTAAAGAGTCATCTACCTGCAATGTAGGAGACCTGAGTTTGATCCCTGGGTTGGGAAGATCCCGTAGAGAAAGGAATGGAAACTCTCTCCAATATTCCTGCCTGGAGAATTTCATTCATCAAGGGCTACAGTACATCGGGCCTCAAAGAGTCAGACAGGACTGAGTGACTTTCACTTCCACTTGGGCTTTTTATCCTCCAGTCTCATGAGAAAACAAATTTCTATTGTTTAATCTACCCAGTCTATGGTATTTTGTTATAAAACTCCAAGGTATTTGGATCTGAGCTTTCCAAAAGTGATCTACATAGAGACAGAGAATAGCTTAAGAATGAAGCATTAACCCCTACGACACATGTCAAAATCACAGTGACTTCCAACTCAATGCTTATCAAAACTATTACCTTCAATTTGATAGATGATCAAGAAATTTTTTTCCAAACTTTGCTCTAGAATAGAAAATCTACATTTATACAATACCCCTTGACTAAATCACAGCAGCATCCTCCTGAAATCAGTTATCTTCTTGATGATGAGGCAAACATACAAACATATGGCTACATTCAATAAAGTAGCAGTCGAGCTATGTATATTTCATTTTATAATGGCTAAATGTATAGTGTGGTATTTATTTTCTAATTGAAATTTACTGTCATTTCTTCCTGAAACATTCTTCCTGAAGATGTAAAAGTATGTTATGTTTCAGCAAATGTAACTTTATTCTTCTTAATTAATAACAAAATTGTGGTTTCTCATTTTGATGTATTACAAGAATCTCGACAGTTGGAAAAGTTTGTAAAATGTGTTTGTTGTGTTGCTTAATACCTTATTAGGAAAATTGTTTTGCCTCCAAGTTAGTTCTGTTTGCTATATTACAATGAGACTGTAAGTTACTTTGACATGGAAACAGAAAAAGGAAGTCTATACTTATAAATATAAATAAGAGTTCATACAAAAGAGAAAATGTAAAATTATTCCATAACCTACATGATGATTGAGAATACTGATCAGCCTAAGCGTAAAAATGCAAACACAAGGCTATTTTCTTTTTCTTCTGATGTCTTTATGAACATAATCAAGACTTTGATACAGCCCTTACTAGTCAATATTATAAACACTGTTAATGTTTATGAATACATATGACTCATTTCCACTTTTAGCATTTACATGCCCCTAAAAATAATTGCCTAGTTCTGCTCAACTTAAATAATAAGAACCTACCAGAACTGATTCTCTTCCATAAGAATAAAAAAATTAGCTTATTCCACGGTTATGTGTGATTATTCTCATGTGAAATATTCAAAAAAATGATTGTAATATACAACTATCACTTTCAGTGTGCAGTCTAAGAAGAAAAAGAAGGTGGGGTAGATAGCAAAATGTTGTTCAAGATGGAGATTTATTGTTAAACTGAAATAAGAGCAAATTAAGCAAGGGATTTTCAGACAAAGGGAAAAAAAACATACTGCTGTCCTGATGCATGGTTATAGTATTAAAGCCAATCAATTTTGTTTGGTGAGTGTTCTTGTGCTAAACTTGTAGTGAAAGTGAAAGTCACTCAGTCGTGTTGGACTCTTTGCGACCCCATGGACCATACAGTTCATGGGATTCTCCAGGCCAGAATACTGGAGTGGGTAGCCTTTCCCTTCTCCAGGGGATCTTCCCAACCCAGGGACTAAACCCAGGTCTCCCACATTGCAGGCAGAGTCTTTACCAGCTGAGCCACAGGGAAGCCCAAGAATATTGGAGTGAGTAGCCTATCCCTTCTCCAGAGGATCTTCCCAACCCAGGAATCAAACCAGGGTCTCCTGTATTGCAGGCAGATTCTTTACCAGCTGAGCTATCAGGGAAGGCCTAGAGTACAACATTAATTCATGTTCTTTACCCTTGAGAAAGAATCCTTAGTTTCTCTTCTTCTCTCTCAAAAGAAAAAGAGAAAGAGAAGGGGGAGAGGAAAAGAAAAAGGAAAGAAAAGAATCAAAGAAAGAGGGAAGGAGGCAGAGAGGAAAGATAAAAGGGAGGGACAGAAGGAGGGAAGGGAGAGAGACTAAGAGAAAGAAAGGGAGGGGGAGAATGGAAAGGAAGACGAAAAAGGAAAGGAGAAAACAAAGGAAAAAATGAGAGGGCTGCGAAGAACAGCTCAGACATAGATTGAAAAGAACTAGGTAGGTTTTAGGTTGCTTTAGGAACAAAAAAAAAGTTATGGAAACCATGAAGTTAGAGTGTAGTGAAACCCTCCCTTTCAGTAATGACCAACATACCACAGGGCTTGTCAAATTTCACAATCCCCTGGAAGCAATGATTACACTGGCCACAATCAGATGAGTGCCCTACAGGGGCCAATCTGCTTGGGGTGCTGATAAACCAAGTCTGCACACAAAGCTTCAAGCAGTCTGGAGAGCAAAATTAGATCTGGCCTACCCAGAGTAGCTTTTGGATATCTTGCATTGCTGCACAATATGCCACTCTTTAAAGATAAAGAAATAACACCCGCCAGCAATCACCTTTCATCAGTCATTCTGGTCTCAGTAGAAATGAGGTTCAAGTTGCCAGGGCCTGGTGTGAACGTTCCTTTGTAAACATACCTGGGCTTCATGCTGCTTTGTTATGTGGCTACTTACATAATTTATAGCCTCAGCACTTGGGCCAGGATTATAGGAAATCTATGCCCACTGCCTGCATTTGTTCTTTCATTTGCCTGAGCATGTACTTTAAAGAGATCATCTTGCTAATTCTGCTTTCCCTTTTCCTTAAATTGCTTTTGTGTATGTGTGTAAATAAATATTATAAACTATGTAAAATATTGTAAACTATTTTTTTCAAAATATATGTGTAAAATAAAAAATTATTTTATTCCCATCTTGGTTCTTTGTACCTTAATCATCTTGCCTGAGTCCCAAAGTAGGCAAAAAGAAATTTCACTTATAATGTTGTATGTTGTTTCATTTAACCACAGGCTGATTACTGATCTTTATAATACAAGCCCCCTTAGTGAACAATATGTATTTTAAAAAAATAGGGGATCACAGTGTTCCTAACATCCCATGTGTATTTCTCAAATAATCTGTTCTCTCTTAAAAGTACTCATTGCCAAATCACTAAGAATTAGAGGGAAAACTCCAAAATGTATACATAAAGGTGGTAGGTTTAAAACTGAGGTATTGCTAGTATATATTTTGTTTGGACTGCTAAAACAAATCATAATATAGTGAGTGGTTTAACAAACATTTGTTTCTCAAAACTCCGGAGGTTGGAAGTTTAAGATCATTGTGTCAGTACGGTTGGGTTCTTGAGAAGAGACCTCTACTAGGTTTACAGATGGTGGTCTTCTTGCTGTATCATCACACAGCAAAAAAAAAAAAAAAAAAAAAAGCTACCTAGCTCTCTGGCCTCCTCTTATAAGAGTACTAACCTCATTCATCGGAGAAGGCAATGGCAACCGACTCCAGTACTCTTGCCTGGAAAATCCCATGGACGGAGGAGCCTGGTAGGCTGCAGTCCATGGGGTCGCAGAGTCAGACACAACTGAGCGACTTCACTTTCAATTTTCACTTTCATGCATTGGAGAAGGAAATGGCAACCCACTCCAGTGTTCTTGCCTGGAGAATCCCAGGGACGGGGGAGCCTGGTGGGCTGCCATCTATGGGGTCGCACAGAGTCGGACACGACTGAAGCAACTCAGCAGCAGTAGCAGCAACCTCATTCATGAGGGCTCCACCCTCATGACCTATTACCTCCCAAAGGTCCTACCTCCTAATAACATCACATTGGAGTTAAGGTTTCAACATATGAATTTTGGAGCACACATTCTTTAGATAAATTGACACCTTTAATCTAAGTGCACTGAGCAAAAAAGGCAAAACTATGAGATGTCTTTGATACCTTTCATCTACCACAAAAATCATACTCAGTGGTTTTTTATGGGCTCTACTACGCCCACCTTAACAGAAATGTTATGCTATTTATTATTGGTCTAATTGCATTTAAAAAAAAAAAAAAACTGAATACTGCAAATGAGAGTGCCTCTATTGGTAGAACTCCTGGTATTTGTGAGATGATAGTAGGAAAGATTCAGTTTTAATCAGTAAAAACACCATACCTTCTCAACTTGAAGTATATAATTTTAACATCTATTTACTCCAGCAGCAAACACAAGGCTGAGTAAAATGATCAAAATGTATCAATACATTTTATGCACTCTATACAATTACAGGCTCTTGTACACTGTTAATGAGACCAGTAAAATAATTCATTTACATGGTCATTGATAATATCAACATACATGTGCAACTACTAATGTGAACTAATAAAAGAAAATGGAATCCATTGTTTCTTTAAGCTCAATTTTCCTTTAAGATATAAAAAAGTGATAAACTACCTTAGAGATAAATATAATGTGTAATAAGAGTCAAATTACTGGACTTTCTCCAGACACCTGCCACCATTGTAACTTCTATAAAGACAGACGCAAAAAATAACAGGACTGGCAAAATCAAGTTTCCTGGAAAATCATCTCTGCAAAAGAGGTAAAAACTCAAAGCTTTCTCATTATTCTCTTGCCAAGCAATGAAACCATGAACACTATGGCATGTTTCAAGATTCCAGGTAAGTGGTAAAACTAGTCTTAAACCCACAACTCCACTTCAGAATAACTGCTCATTTAGAATCCTTCTGAACAAAGATGGCACATAATATGATATTTTTCCACTTCACTTGTTAGTCCCTTTGAAAGAGTTACACTTGACATTCAGTGACAAATCACCTCCCTTAAGGCTCTTAAGTCACATACCACCTACTGCAGACTTGAGATTTAAGTCCTGTACAAGACAATAATTCTCTACCAAACCAAAAATACACTTCCTGAGAACTGTCACCTACTCCTCCAACCGTGAGCCCCTCTTCAACAGGCTTCCTCTGAAGGAGATCTTTAAAACAGAAAGCAGTTATGAACTGGCATGCTGAAGTCCATGAGGTTGTAAAGAGCCAGACATGACTTAGCAATTCAGGAACAACAACATTTTCCCCTATCTCCAGAGGAATTCAATATAAGGTAGTCTTTAAACTATATCCATGAGCTTTTACCCATAGTAGGAAGATGCACATTAAAATATGAATTTACTAAATGCTAATTATTTTCCAGGAAATGAATTAGAATTAGAAATGGCTTGCCAGGTAGCTCAGTGGTAAAGAATCTGCCTGCCAATGCAAGAGATGCAGGAGACACAGGTTCAATCCCTGGGTTGGGAAGATATCCCGAAGGAGGACCCACTCCAGGATTCTCGCTTGAGAATCCCATGGACCGAGGAGCCTGGCAGGCTACAGTCCATGAGGCTGCAAAGAGTTGGACAGGATGCATGCAAAATTGGAAATGGGTGAAGATGGCAGAGTAGGAAGACCCTGCTCACCTCCTTTCACACTTTCACAGGTATACTGAAATTACAACTATTTACAGAGCAACTGTTGCTGAGAAGATGAGAATCAAGAGAAAAGATCTTCTACAATGAGCAATATAAAGAAGCAACCCCAAGACAGGTAAGAGCGGTGGAGCTGCAGTATAGACAAACCCATACCCCAGGGTGCATGACCCACAAACAGGAGAATAATTATAATTGCAGAAAAGGGAAGTCACTCAGTTGTGTCCAACTCTTTGCGACCCCATGGACCCCAGGCTCCTCCGTCCATGGGATTTTCCAGGCAAGAGAACTGGAGTGGGTTGCCGTCTCCTTCTCCAGGGAACTTCCCAACCCAGGGATCGAACCCAGGTCTCCCACATTGTAGACAGACGCTTTCCGTCTGAGCCACCACTTGATCTTAGCCAAAAGGCAGAGGTTCTCCCCAAAAAGCAACAGGTGTAAGCCCTACATCAGGCTCCCCAGCCTGGGGGATCCTGCAATCAGAAGACGAGCCACCAGAACTTGTGTCTTTGAAGTCTGGTGGAGCTTATTTTCAGGAGATTCAGAGGGCTGTGGAAATAGAGACTCCATTCTTACATGGTGCACACAGACTCTCACACACTCCAGGACCCCAGGCAGAAGCAGTAATTTGAAAGGAGCCTAAATAATTTCACATCAAAATATGCAATCAGTCCTACTATTCCATTGGCTATGTAATTGATACCTTATACAATTTTGTGGGCTTAGAAAAATGAATTAATTGCATATTTTAGTTGCAAATTGCCATTCACAAATAAAGCCAATACGGTCCCTAGAAACATAACAGATAGGAGATTCTGATAGGAGTTTGGTCAGTTTCTCCTTCTAAACAGGCAAGACTGGGAAAGCATTTGTATGATAAAGAGTTCCCAGTTTCTGCATCCTTCATGCATTTTCCACCTTGCTTGATCATCTGTTGCAACCTTCCCAAACCAATCTCTTTCTTATTTGTATGTGGAAGAAAGGCATTCCCTAAGGAAATGCACAAAATTGAGGTATTTTATGGATGCAGTCAGCATGTAACAAATGACTTATGGCAACCATCTGAAATGCAGCAATTTTGCATTTTCTAAAAGTCCATTTACTATACTCTGCTACACTCTTGAGACCTAACCAAGACCCTAAATGTTTCATTGTGTCCAGAAAACACTCTGAGATGAACATTTTATAAAGTAGTAAATGTCCTTGGGCATATCTATTGCTTCCAGGTAACCGTAACTATGATAGCCATTAATATAGTGGTCGGAAGAAATGTCCCAAACACGTCAGTTGCAATTAAAATAAATAAAAGGATGCCAGGGATCACACATAACACACTATAGCCTCTAGCATAAACCACTTTCAAGATTTGCCTGCTGTACTTTTTATCATATTTACCTCAGTTTTTGGCATTATAATAATTATCATATAATTATAATAGCAACAATTTTATATAAAAAGTCACTGTTACTGGCAAAATATCAAAATTTTGAATATATTTAATAGTAGGTAGCTGTGTGGCTATATTAAAATAATGAGATGTACTTCTGATAACTTCTTTTTTTTGTTTGTTTGTTTTGTTTTTAATTTTTATTTTAACTTTAGTTTACTTTACAATACTGTATTGGTTTTGCCAAACATTGACATGAATTCACCACGAGTGTACAAGCGTTCCCAAACATGAATCCCCTCCCACCTCCCACCCCATAACATCTCTCTGAGTCCTCCCCATGCACCAGCCCCAAGCATCCTGCATCCTGCATCAGATATCGACTGGCGATTCGTTTCTTACATGATAGTATACTCTGAAATTTGACCTTTAAAAATCTGACTTAGGACAATGATACCATGATTCCAGAAATCAGTCTGCCTGAGTTTGCATCTCAACTCCATTATTTACTACAAGTAAGTAGATTATAAAGAAGATACATAACCTTCTATGCCTCAGAATTCTCATTCATAAAATGGAAATATTAATAATACCTACTTTACAAGGCTGTTCTGAGAATTAAAACTGTTCCTGGCCCATAATAAACTCTATATATCATCATTATCAAGTCCCACATTTTTAAATGCCATCTTTATCTCTCTCCAGCCTTAATCTCCTCTATGAAAGTGTGAAAGTGTTAATCACTCAGTCACGTCCGACTCTTCGTGACCCCATGGACTACTGTAGCCCCCCAGGTTCCTCTGTCCAAGGAATTCTCTAGGCAAGAATACTGGAATGGGTTGCCTTTCCCTTCTTCAGGGGATCTTCCCAATCGTGGGATCAAACCTGGGTTTCCCACATTGCAAGCAGATGCTTTACCATCTAAGCCACCAGAGAAGCCCCTAACTTCCCCTATATTCAGGAATATTTCCAGCAGCTGTATATAAAATGGTGACTAGGTATCTAACAGAAATCTCAAAATTAACATATGTAGGACCAAACATTTAACTTTATTCATAATAGCTCTTATCTCCTGTTTCCCAGTAATTCCCATTTCAGAAAACAAGAGATGGAAGGATCCATTTGAAAACATAAATAAAATCATAGTGTCTCTCTACTCAAAATGCTCAAAAGACCTACCTTTATAAAAATTAAAGAAAAGCCCCTTACTGTGACCTACAGAATCTGTGTAGCTTTGTGTCAACTACTTCAACAACTTCCCATCTTTTCTTTGCCTCCCCACTCACTCAGGGCTGGAGCACTCTCTTTGCCCCTGCCTGAAGCTCTCTTCCTGTCCACATCCAAATGTCTCATTTGCTCACAGTCTGTATTAGTCAGATTGTTTTAGAGAAAGAGAACCAAATGAACTATGCATATAATTGCCAATTCAAGACCCAGGAAGAGCTGATGTTTCAAATGGAGTCCAAAGTCAGGAAAAACCCATGTCCCAGGTCAAAGGCAGTAAGAATTTTCCTTCCTACTCATGGGAGAGTCTGTCTTCTTGTTCTACCTAGGCCTTTATCTGATTTAATGAGACTGACCCGAATTAAGGAGGGCAATCTGCTTTAGCCAGTTTACCCATTCAAATGTTAATCTCATCCAAAACACCCTCACCAAAATACCCAGAATGATGTTTGACCAAACATCTAGGTACCCTAGATGCCACAGTCAAGTTGATGCACACAATTAACCATTACACAATCCTTCACAGAATTTTGCTGAAATACTGTATCAGATAGGATGTCTCTAACCACCCATATAAAATCACAACCATATTCTGCCTCTGGTTCCTGTATTCATTTTCTTTCTAGCACTTATTATCAACTGATGTATTAAATTGGTGTTCTATCTTTACTGTCTATCTATCTTTACTTTATCTTTCTTTTTCCCTTTCACCTGATACATTTGATTATAAGTTTCATGAAAGCATGCACTTTGTTTATTCACTGCTTTATTTCTAGGGCTTAGAACAAAGAGGTAATCATTAAACATTTGCTCACTGAATGTGTGAATATCTTCCTTACTTGCCATATTACTTAAAAGGTAAACTAGCTTGTTCTTTTATCACAAAGAGGAGTAATAAGCCATAGAATTTAGCCATTCATCTGTGATAACCTAGAGACAACCTTCTAGAAGACAATCATTCCTGACAATGGAAACTGCCTTTTGTTTTAGAATACACATATTTTTATGTGGATCATCATCATCACTCTTAAAAAACATATAGATGTTTCTTTCTCTTATTTCACCACAGTAGTTAACAAAATCTTTGATGAGCTTTTAAGAGATTACCAGTTCAGTTCAGTTGCTCAGTCGTGTCCAGCTCTTTGCGACCCTATGAACTGCAGCAAGCCAGGCCTCCCTATCCATCACCAACTCCCAGAGTCCACTCAAACCCATGTTCACTGTGTCGGTGATGCCATCCAACCATCTCACCCTCTGTCGTCCCCTTCTCCTCCTGCCCTCAATCTTTCCCAGCATCATCCCCTTCTCCTCCTGCCCTCAATCTTTCCCAGCATCAGGGTCTTTTCAAATGAGTCAGCTCTCTGCATCAGGTGGCCAAATTATTGGAGTTTCAGCTTCAACATCAGTCCCTGCAATGAAGAGATACCTCACGTACAAGGTAAGAGAAAACCAAGTAAGACGGTAGGTGCTGAGAGAGGACATCAGAGGGCAGACAGACTGAAACCACAATCACAGACAACTAGCCAATCTGATCACATGGACCACAGCCTTGTCTAACTCAATGAAACTAAGCCATGTTGTGTGGGGCCACCCAAGACGGATGGGTCATGGTAGAGAGGTCTGATAGAATGTGGTCCACTGAAGAAGGGAATGGCAAACTACTTCAGTATTCTTGCCTTGAGAACCCCCTGAACAGTATGAAAAGGGAAAAAAGATAGGACATTGAGAGATGAACTTCCCAGATCAGAAATAACTCCAGAAAGAATGAAGGGATGGCACCAAAGCAAAAACAACACCCAGTTGTGGATGGGACTGGTGATAGAAGCAAGATTTGATGCTGTAAAGAGCAATATTGCATAGGAACCTGGAATGTTAGGTCCATGAACCAAGAGATTACCAAGATTAGCATAAATTATCAGAACTATGAATAATTGACTGGTATCTTAAAGTTGTTGCTAACTTTTAAAAAATAGGTAAATTTCTCAACCTTTCAAATAACATTTTATAGCATTTATCAACTGAAAAGTTGTGATGACTACATTTCTGAGTTAAAATAGCTAGCACAGTGATCAGCTAACAAAAAGTACATATCATGCACCTTCAGCTCTGATTTTTTGCTGTTTATCCTGACAACCATCTCCATTCTGCTGCCTAGACTCACTTTACAGATAAAAGGAAAACACTTCTCTGTTTCATTTTCCTACTCCCAGTTGCCCTTTCTCTCATTTCATCTCATTTGATCTCATTTCTATTTTTGACTACTATTAAGAAATGGAATTTTCTATATTAAATCTACAATGCCCTGTATCTTCATCAATTTTGTTTCAACAGTACACAAATCTGGAAACAGATAACTGTAGCCTGTCAGGAGGTATTTCCACAATAAGGCAGAAGTTTCTAAAATTCATTTTTAAGGGAAGTTTCCTAATAAATTTTTAAAGCTTTTTTCGTTCTCAGCATCAAAGTGTATTATTTTCATAAGCAGTTTTGGGAACAGTATATTCACATGTGAAATTTTGATAACATCCTTTATTATGTTCTTAATAAATGTAGAACTCAATTATTTCAAATCTGTTCAATTAATGCTCTATTGCTTTTTCATGCTGGCCAGTCATTCTTTTAAGCTCCTTGCAGAAATAACAGGAGCTTAAATCACATAATACTTGGTGTTTGAGGAGGGGGTATACTTTGAAAAGCTCAATTCTCTAAGTGAAGTAGTTCTGAAAACTGTTTTCATTTTCTGGATGATAATCCATCAATTTCTACAGTCCTTAAAATAATATAAAGCAGTTAAGCCATGGAGTTTCCAGCTTTACCTACCACTAGAAGTCAGCTTAAGTCCTGTTTGGAAGGATGTAAAAACATTTGTATACAAAGAAAAATTAATAGCCTTAAGCATTTGGATAAGGACAAGATAATCCACAAACACTAATGTTTTGCTTTATTGTGAAGCCGTCGAAACATGTTAAAATGGAAAAAAATAAATATCTCAAAGATATCTTTAAAGGAAAATTCTAGAAATTAAATCTTTTCTCCATAGTGACATATGTATTCATTTATAGTAAATACAGTTTCAAAGACTGAGAATCAAAATAGACTGTCTCAGCTCAATGATGCCAGAAAAATCTTGGTTTGATAATTGCAGAAATAGTTCAAGAAGTTAGGAAATAGAGATTCTGATTCTCTTATGATCTGTCAGAAATTTCAGCATAAGTTTTGTTTTAAGGCAGCAGTAATTCCAAGATTTTAGAGTAGACAAACTATAGCCAACTATAGTCCCAGATCAAATCTAGCTAAGGGCCTGCTATGGAAAGGTTTTTACATTTTCCAAGGGTTGTTTTTAAAAGAGAAAAAGAAAAGAAACAAATCACCAGTCTGTGTCCGATGCAGGATGAAGGATGCTTGGGGCTGGTACATGGAGAGGACCCAGAGAGATGTTATGGGGTGGGAGGTGGGAGGGGATTCATGATTGGGAACGCATGTACACTCGTGGTGAATTCATGTCAATATTTGGCAAAACCAATACAGTATTGTAAAGTAAAGTAAAGTTAAAATAAAAATTTAAAAAAAAAAGAAAGTAAAAGAAGAGGAATGTGCAAAGATAACTAAATAAAGCTAGCAAATACAAAAGTATTTACACCGGGCATTATATAGAAAAGGTGTGCTGATCCCATAGTCTGAAATTTAAATTTAATCAATTTTAATTTTATTAAAAATACTAAATTTGTTAAATTTTATGTCCAGGAAAGCAACAAAACTAGGACACAGAGTTCTAAAAACAACAAAAAATGAAAAGGCCACATCTATCACAAAAATTATCCAGGAATATGGATTAAATGCAATAGTATGCTTGAAGTGGTTCACATTGGTTTCCAAGGACCAGTTATTAAATTTGGGGGAATTTTGTGAGTTAGTTGGTAAACCACTGCTGGTTTGAAATCAGCCATTTGTGAGAATATTTACACCCTAGAAATTAGTACGCACTATAAGCAGAGGGTTTTCTCGGAGAGAGGACTGTTTATTTTTTGTCTGCTTTAGAGCACACTGGTGACTGAATTCTTCACGTGAACTGTAAAGTAAGATTTCTGTCTAAGAATCTCAGTGTACCTTACTCAACCTTACATATATGTCTTACAAAGTCATCTTTAGCCTTTTGCATATAGTTCTTTGGACTATGAACTTTCTTTTTAAAAAGTGTAGCTCATTCAATTTGGGATTTGTGCTAACAACCACCACAGTCTCCCATTTCTACAGTGTTAATGACCGAAAACCTTCTGGTGCCAAATACAAAGAAATGCTAGATGGACTATTACAAGCAGTCTTTTAAAAGCATATGTGTGAATGTGTGTGTGTTGTGCGTGCATTTGGATCTCCCCAGGAGACAAAAACTAAAAGAAAGCTGGAAAGTAGAGAAACTGGCATGTGAGCTGACTCCAGGGAAGCTGAATGGAGGGCTACTGCTCTCATAAATGAAGGACTTAGGATTTAAAGGTCCTGAGAATACACAAGAAGAATAGATGTTATCACATAGATTCTCAGATGGAGGCAGGACATTTGAGTACTTTTTAAAGCAGTACAATGCTACTGTATGAGTAACTATGGCTCAAGAAAGTGTTTCAGGGAAGTGAAAGGAAATTGAAGGTTGGATCCTGAATGATAAAGGAGTCTTCCTTGAAAAATCATAGGACACAGGTTCAGATTTAAACTACTTTCTTTTTTTTTCAATTCTTTTTTTATTTAGTAACTGTTTTACTGCTTATTTTGAAGGTGTTTTTTTTTAATTTCAAATCTATTTGTTTTTTAACTGAAGGATACTTGCTTTACAGAATTGTGCTGGTTTCTGCCAAACATCAACATGAATCAGCCAAAGGTGTACATATGTCACCTCTCTCTTGAAACTCCCTCCATCTCCCTCCCCATCCCACCCCTCTTGATCTGGACCCTACCAAGGTGAAAAATTAGCATTAAAAAGCAATGATAATCATAAAAAGGTATTTGGCAGAAACAAACATAAACCTCCTTAAAAGGTTAAATTATCAGAGATCAAAGTCTTCTAACAATAAGCCCAGAAAGTACAAAAATGTAGAATATACAAAGAAATAAGAGACAATGAAGAAAGCCAGTAGACTCAACAAACACATGGAACTTAAGAAAATAAAGCTAAGCATTAAGTATTGGGTTGGCCAAAAAGGTCATTCAGATTTTGCTGGAAAATCTTAGGGAAAAACCAAAATGAACTTTTTTGGCCAACCCAACATTTTGAAATGACAATATTCATGTAAAAAAGAAAATTGGAGGCACACGTTCCAATAAGAAAACACTTACAAAAAACAAACTTGACAAAATTTTAAAAGAAACAAGCTAGACTTCTAAAAATAAATGAAACGAAATCACGGAAAAAAGATTTAGTAAACTGTACGTAAAGAAGTTATCTAGGTAGTGAGCACGCATAAATAGAAGAATACCTGAAAGAAAAGTTAACAGAATCAACAACATAATGGGAAGGTCTAATACATTGTCAGTAGGAGTAGAGATAAAAATTACAAAGAATGGAGAAAGGTGATATACTAAATTACAACTGAGAATTTCTTGTAACTGATTACATGCAAGAATCCTTCGCTTCAAGAAAGAAACAGAATAAAATAGAAGATAAGTAAAATAAAATCTATTCTTTACCAGCTGAGCCACAAGGGATGCCCAAGAATACTGGAGTGGGCAGCATATCCCTTCTCCAGCAGACCTTTCTGACCCAGGAATAGAACTGGAGTCTACTGCATTGCAGGTGGATTCTTCACCAACTGAGCCATCAGAAAAACCATACATGGATACAGCAAACATAAAGACAAAGAACAATTCTTGAAAGTGACCAAAGAGAAAGAAACAAAGTAACATTAAAAAATAGTATCAGTTCAGTTCAGTGGCTCAGTCACATCTAACTCTTTGTGACCCCATGGACTGTAGCACGTCAAACTTCCTTGTCCATCACCAACTCCCAGAGCCTGGTCAAACTCATGCCCATCGACTCAGTGATGCCATCCAACCATCTCATTTTCTGTCATCCTCTTTTCCTCATGCCTTCAATCTTTCTCAGCATTAGGGTCTTTTCTAATGAGCCAGATATTCCCATCAGGTGGCCAAAGTACTGGAGCTTCAGCACTGATTTCCTTTAGGATTGACTAGATTTATCTTGCAGTCTGAGGGACTCTCAAGAGTCTTCTCCAACACCACAGTTCAAAGCATCAATTATTTGGCACTCAACTTTCTTTATGATCCAACTCTCACATCCATACATGACTACTGGAAAAAACAGAGCTTTTACAAGATGGATTCTTAGTTGGCAAAGTAATGTCTCTGCTTTTCAATATGTTGTCTAGCTTGGTCATAGCTTTTCTTCCAAGGAGCAAGCCTCTTTTAATTTCATGGCTGCAGTTACCATCTACAGTGATTTTGGAGTTCAAGAAAATAACGTCTCTCACTGTTTCCATTGTTTCCCCATCTGTTTGCCATGAAGTGATGGGACCCGATCCCATGATCTTAGTTTTTTGAATGTTGAGTTTTAAGCCAGCTTTCTCACTCTTCTCTTTCACCTTCATCAAGAGGCTCTTCAGTTCCTCTTCAGGTGTGTCACCTGCATATCTGAAGTTATTGATATTTCTCCTGACAATCTTGTTTCTAGCTTGTGCTTCATCCAGCCCAGCATTTCACATGATGCACTCTGCATAGAAGTTAAATAAGCAGGGTGACAATATACAGCCTTGAGGAGCTCCTTTCCCAATTTGGAAACAGTCCATTGTTCAATGTCTGGTTCTAACTGGTGCTTCTTGACCTGCATACAGATTTCTCAGAAGGTAAGGTGGTCTAGTATTCCCATCTCTTTAACAATTTTCCACAGTTTGTTGTGATCCACAGCCAAGGCTTTGGTGTAGTCAATAAAGCAGAGATAGATGTTTTCCTGGAATTCCCTTACTTTTTCTATCATCCAGTGGATGTTGGCAATTTGAACTCTGGTTCCTCTGCCTTTTCTAAATCCAGCTTGAACATCTGGAAGTTCTTGTTTCATGGACTGTTGAAGCATAGCTTGTTGAATTTTGAGCATTACTTTGCTAGCATATGAGAT
>SJYQ01002562.1:422374-439882 GCA_006410935.1 Redunca redunca | reverse complement strand
GGAGAAATGTCTATTTAGGTCTTTGGCCCATTTTTTGATTGGGTCATTTATTTTTCTGGAATTGAGCTGCGTAAGTTGCTTGTATATTTTTGAGATTAGTTGTTTGTCAGTTGCTTCATTTGCTATTATTTTCTCCTTTCTTATCTCTCCTTGCTATTGTTTGGAACTCCGCATTCAGATGGGTATATCTTTCCTACTCTCCTTTGCCTTCCATTTCTCCTCTTTTCTCAGCTATTTGTAAGGCCTCCTCAGACAACCATTTTGCCTTTTTGCATTTCTTTTTCTTGGGGATGGTCTTGATCACTGCCTCCTGTACAATGTCACAAACCTCTGTGCATAGTTTTTCAGGCATTGTGTCAGATCTAATCCTTTGAAGATATTTGTCACTTCTACTGTATAATCATAAGGGATTTGATTTAGGTTAGCTCATACCTGAATGGTCTAGTGCTTCTCCCTACTTCCAATTTAAGTCTGAATTTGGCAATAAGGACTTCATGATCTGAGCCACAGTCAGCTCCTGGTCTTGTTTTTGCTGACTGTGTAGAGCTTCTCTGTCTTCGGCTACAAAGAATATAATCAATCTGATTTCAGTACTGACCATATGGCAATATCCACATGTAGAATCCTCTCCTGTGTTGTTGGAAGAACGTGTTTACTATGACCAGTGTGTTCTCTTGGGAAAACTCTTTTTTATTAAAAACAATTATGCTAAAAAATAAATCTTTAATAATTTTTCAGTAGCAACAATAGATGGAATCCAGAATATTTACGATAAAACAAAAGTATTGAAAAAAGTTATTGATAATTGCAAGTCAGCTAAACTATTATTCTAGAATAAAAAATAAAAGAATTTTCAGTAAAGAATGAAAGAGAGAGCCAGACAGAAAGGGTCTGCTCTAAGAACTACTAAAGGATGTAGCTCATGGAAGAGGCAGTTAAATTCAGAAATGAACAGTGGGAAGGAGTGGTAAGAAGAGACAGTGTCATACGGATCCATGAGTCTAAAGAAGCCTTGACTAAATCACTTTGCAAACCACAACTAGAGATTCCACATGCTACATGATCAAAGATCCTGAGTGTCACAACTGAAACCTGGTGCAGCCAAATAAATATTTTTTTTTAAATAAATAAAAAATAAAGAAGCCTTGACTATCTGTATTGGTCAGCTCTCTCTACCCTAACAAAATACCAGAGACGGGGTTGCTTAGACAACAGAAACTTATTCTCTCACAGTTTGGGAAGCTGTAAGTTCAATAAAAAGATACCAGTGCCATTGGTGTCTCGTGAGATCTCGTCATGGCTTACAGAAGGTCATTGTTCCTCTCTGTCCTCACAAGGTATTTTTTCTCAGTATGCTGAGTACATTAGTCCTATTAGGTTGGAAATCATTATGACTTAACTTCACCTTATCTTCTTAAAGGCCTTATCTCCAAATATATTTATGTTAGGAGTTAGGACTTCAACATGGTAATTCTGGGGCACACAATTCAGTCCCTAACACAACATAAGATAATAACAAGAGGTAATTTGCAATGGAAAAGGAAATTAACTAAAATTAAAGTATTAGAAAGCAATATGTAAAAGTATGCATCTTTGATTTCCTCAGAAGGAAAAAAATAGTTTTATATTTTATGTCAAACAAATACGCATGTTAAAATTTTAAAACACAGATATATTGGGCTGGCCAAAAAATTCACTTAGTGAATGTGTTGTTCTTTAGATTTTATGTCAAACATGCATGTTAATTTTTTTTTTTTTAATTTTAACTTTAGTTTACTTTACAATACTGTATTGGTTTTGCCAAACACTGACATGAATTCACCACAAGTGTACATGTGTTCAGTTCAGCTAGTGAATGTGTTGTTCAATAAAGTTCTTCATGAAAATGAAAAATGTGTCAAGTTTACTTAAAACCAAACAAACTTTTAGGCCAACCCAATAGAATATAGTAATTTCAAATAAGAGTCGAAAAAGGTAAAAATAAAAATTTGCTCAATCTAATAAAGATAAAAAGAATCATAGATAAAAACAATCCATTTATATTCACACTAAACATTATAGATGGAATATAAAAATATCTTAAATCTATTGATGATTTTATAAGAAAGTAGGGAATATTCAGTCCCCAAACTAAAAAAAAACACAGGAGCCCAAAAAGTTAAGAAGAACACTGAAGCTCATTTTTACCTTGAAGCCCTTTGCTGAACCAAGAGAACTTAAGCTTTGGTTTTTACTACTTCAAAGAGGCATGAAGCATAGAAGAATATAAGCTAGCCAGTATAAAAGTAATGATAGGAATATAAAATCAGAATTTTGCAGCTTCGATGACTAAGACAAGTATCTTCAAGTTCATAAAGATGTAGGTGGAGAGTAAAATATTCGCACCTTGCCAAAGAATAACCCTACAGATTGGTTAATTTAAAACTAAGTGAGCCTTAACAAAGGTAAAATATGTTGGTCACCACTTTAAAGGATCGAGGCTAGCACCACTGACAATGAGACAACCTAAGTACCCCCTGATGATGCACCAAGAGCACATAACATCAAGTATTCGTGCAAAAACTGCATTCAGCATCGAATCACATCTACAGACTTACCTTCCAGTTCATACAAAAGACAGGGCATAGACAATTTCATGACATGGAAAAACACAGAGACCAGTACAGAATGGAGACTTTCTGCATGACAGCTGGCCAGGCCTTCTCACCAGTTGATCATTGGAAAGAAACAGAAAAGGAAAGGCTAGGGACTGTTTGAGATCAAATGAAACTAAAGAAGAAGTTTGCATACAGACTGTATTTAGACGATATTAAAAATGTATTGCTAGCTTTCTTAGGTGTATAAGAATTGTTTTTGGAATATGTACACTACAATATTAAGGTGTGAAATGGTTTGATATTTGTCAACTCACTTGCAAATGATTTTGCATAGATATATAAATGTGCAGATAAATATGGCAAAAGTGTTAACATTCTTAAAGTTACAGGTATAGACTCTAGAATTAAACTGGTCTGGCTTCTTGTCCTAGTTTCACCCCTTTCTAGTCCTCACCCAGTTCAGCATTGCTTACCTCCTGGTTGTTCCAGAAAGTTCTGCCTTAATTCCTGTCTCAATGCTTTTTCCCCCCTGAGGTGCCCTCTGCCTGGACTGCCTCTCTACCAACAATGAATTTACCTGTGATCCAGTTCCAGCCTGACACACAGCCATTCCTGACCACTCTGCCTTCAGGGGTCTCTTCAAGTGGCCAGTCTTCCTCACAGAATGGATTTGAATGAGAAAGGGGTTGAATACTCTCTCTGCTGTTTATAATCTTAGGTTCACACATGTGATAGAGAACAAGACAATGGACCAAGGCAGGGTCTCAGACCCTGGAAACAAGGTTCTCAGTGCATTAAACCAGACCATGGTGTAGAAGGAGAGAGACAAGAAACAAGAAAAACTCAGCTGTTAGAACTAACATTTTCTTCCCAGGCTCGTGATTCAGCAGGTGGAGCAGGATAAAGGTGCTGGGATAGATTGCATCACTCCTACCTTGTCCACTCTCCTAGGCATGCAGTAAATCAGCAGGCTCCAGAATTGTGTCTGTTTTCACCACAGAATTCTCGGGGCCTTCCACAAAACCTCTGCCTCTTATTTGTGGTTTCCATCGCTCTGCAATTATTTTGCCAGCCGTCTCTACACTCAGCCATTCAATGCCTTTGTCCCAGCGTAAGTAGTACCTCAGATGGTAAAGAATCTGCCTGCAATGCAGGAGACCTGAGTTCGATCACTGACTTGGGGGAAGATCCCCTGTAGAAGGGAATGGCTACCCACTCCAGTGTTCTTGCCTGGAGAATTCCATGGGCAGAGGAGCCTGGCAGGCTACAGTCAATGGGTTCACAGAGTTAGACATGACTGAGAAACTAACACAGACAGGTGAATGAAGATGAGAAAATGTTTGATGCCTCTGGTCACCCTGGAATCTGAGTAAGGGTCCACAATGAGGCACAGAAGCACTGTACCATCTGGGAAAATCCCTAAAGACACCTGTGATTTCTCCACCAAATTCATGTAGGTCATAAGACAGGAGTCTCTAATAGAAAAAATGGGGACACTTCATTCCTTCCAAATAGCTGGTTAATTCTTTCTCTTCTCATTCTGTTTCCTTATTTTCCACTCAGTATGCTCACATTTTAAATCGTGATAAACAGCACATGACATAAAATTTATCATGCTAGCCATTTAAGTAGGGCTAACTATATTATCATTGTAACAGACTGTAGAACTTTTGCATCAATCAAAAATATAACTCTGTATCCATAAAACAACAGTGTTGCATTTCCCCCTCTCCCCAGGCCTGGCAACCAGAATTCTACTTTCTGTTGCTATGAATTTGATTATTTTAGATACCTTATATAAGTGGAATCATGTAGAATTTGTCTTTTGTGACTGGCTTATTTCACTTGGAACAATGTCCGAAAGGTTCATCCCTGTTGTACCACATGACAGGATTTCCTTCTTTTTTAAGGTCAAAAACTACTCCATTCTGTGTGTGTGTGTGTGTGTGTGTGTGTGTGTGTGTGTGTGTATATAATCACACATTTTATCCATTCATCTGTTGATGGACATTTTGGTTGCTTTCACCTATTAGCTAATGTGACTAACACTGCAATGAACATGAGTAAGGAAATATATCTTCAAAATAATGCTTTTAATTCTTTTGGGTATATATCTTGGATATACAGTAAGTCTTGGATCATACAGAAATTACATTACTTGGCTCATACAGTAATTCTTGTATGAGATTCTTGGATCATACAGTGAGATTCTAGGATCATACAGTAATTACATTTTTAACTTTTTAGGAATCTCTATTCTGTTTTTCACAGCAGCTGAAGAGTTTCATATTCTCATAACAATGTGCAAAGGCTCCAATTTCTCTGTATCCTCACCTTCACGGCCTGGTGTTGTTATTGTTGTTTATAACATCCATCCAAATGAATACGAGGTGGTATCTCATTACTGTTTTATTTGCATTTCTCTAATGATTAGAAAATTCTGAAAGAGATGGGAATACCAGACCACCTAACCTGCCTCTTGAGAAACCTATATGCAGGTCAGGAAGCAACAGTTAGAACTGGACATGGAACAACAGACTGGTTCCACATTGGAAAAGGAGTACGTCAAGGCTGTATATTGTCACCCTGCTTATTTAACTTCTATGCAGAGTACATCATGAAAAAGGCTGGGCTGGAAGAAGCACAAGCTGGAACCAAGATTGCCGGGAGAAATATCAATCACCTCAGATATGCAGATGACACCACCCTTATGGCAGAAAGTGAAGAGGAACTGAAAAGCCTCTTGATGAAAGTGAAAGAGGAGAGTNGAGGAGAAGGGGACGACAGAAGATGAGATGGCTGGATGGCATCACTGGCTCGATGGATCACTGAGTCTGAGTGAACTCTGGGAGATGGTGATGGACAGGGAGGCCTGGCGTGCTGCGATTCATGGGGTCGCAAAGAGTCGGACACGACTGGGCGACTGAACTGACTGACTGATTAGTAATACTGAGCATCTTTTCGCATTCTTGTTGGTCACTTGTATATCTTCAGTGGAGAAGTGGATATTCAAGATCTCTGCCCATTTTAAAATCACGTTTGTTGTTTCTGTTGGTGAGTAAAAAGTTCTTGTAAATTTGTATATTATTCCTTTATAAGACATTTTTTGAGCTACAAATATTTTCTCCCAATCTATATGTTGCTTTCCACTCTGTTGCTTCCTTTCATGTGCAAAAGTTTTTAAGTTTGCTGTTGTCTCATTTGACTATTTGCGCTTCTGTTGCTTGTGCTTTTGGTGTTATGTCCAGTCATTCATTTCCAAATTCAAGTTCAGAAAGCTTTTCTTCTGTATTTTCTTCTAGGAGTCTAATAGTTTTAGGTCTTATCTTCAGCTCTGTAATCAACATTGAGTTACTTTTTTTCCTATATGGTAAAAGCTAAGCATCCAATTTCAGTCTTTAATTTGTAGATATCCAATTTTCCCAGTGCCTTTTGTTGAAGAGACTGTCCTGTCCCCATTGTTTGGTCTTGGAACTGTTGCTGAAGATCATTCAGCCACATATACAAGAAAGTTTACTTAAGTACTCTTTTTTTTGTTCCATTGGTCTATTTTGTTCCATCTGTCTTCATACTAGTATCACATTGTTTTGATTACTTTGTTATTTTCAAATCAGGAACTGTGATGCTTTCATCTTTATTTTTCTCTCCCACGATTGTTTTGGTTATTCAAGGTCCACTGAGATTATATATGAATCTTAGGATACTTTTCCCCATTTTTGCAAATAATGGCATTGGGGTTTTAATAGTGATTGCACTGAATCTGTAGATAGCATGGGTAGAATGGACATTTTCAGCAATATTAAGTCTTCTAATCCATAAACATGAGATATCTTTTCATTTATCTATGCCTTTTAATTTCTTTCAGCAATGTTTGATAATTTTAAGTGTACACATCTTTCACTTCCTTGTTTATTTACGTTTATTCCTAAGCATTTGATTTTTGTGATGCCTTTGCAAATAAGATTTTCTTAATTTCCTTTAGTATAAAGGTATTTTGCAAAAGTAATTAAAAGTCTGGATTATATATGGTCTTATGAACTGTCACAGACCCTGAGATAAGGGTTCAGGGACAAACATCTCATTTGGGAGGTGACATCCCAGCAGGCACTGGTAGAGGAGCAAGGGCATGAGACAGAGGAAATAAGGCAATCTACAAAGGATGCATTGTTCTGCAAGTTCCTGGTCTTTGTCCCCACTGGATGAAGCTGGGAATCATTGTGGCATGTATGTCTCTGAGTCATCCCATTGGTGGTATCATTAGCTGAGAGCTGCCCAGGGATCATTAACTCTCTTTCCTCTCCAGCCTGCCAGAAACCTGAAAAGAGAGACTATGGCTGCTCGAGAGAATCCTCAGGGAGTTGGAAGCCAGGGCAGTCTGCTTCGCATACCTTGATATATATATTTAAAGTAGTGGCATAACCTTCCTGATATATTTACACTAGTGGTATACTAACCTCGGAAGTTTCAAACGCATCTTCTCTCCACTGCCCTGACTCATCCATTTCTGATTATTAGGGACTGACCAGGACATCAGCCAGGGTTTGTCTGGAAGGGGACACTACTCTGAAGCCAGCTAGACAGCAAATGAGCCTCAATATGGTTGGGTTAACATCCATTTTTATTTGGCTGCACAGATTTTTTGCTTCCAAAATCATCCTAAATTTATTTGGGAAGTTATTTTCCTACCGTACCTCTCCTCCAGCCCCCTATCCATGCACACAGTCTCCAGTCCAAGTGAATGAGGAAATACACATGCAGTTTGGTTCAGGTGTTAAAAAAAAAACTAAGAGAAAGTTTCAGTAAGAGTCAGACAGCAAATATTTGGGGCCTTGTAAATGAATAGGCAAAATTAAGAATGTTGTGGAGGCAATAATATAACAAAAAGGAAAAAGCAAATTTACATACTTTTTCTTTTTACAAAATTCAAAAACTATTGAGTCTATTTTTTGTAATAGAGGTCTGCAAATGGAATTCTCTTCTTTTCAAGGAGGAATAACATTTCACTTAAGTGATGTTCAAAGTGAGTATACCCTACAACAAAAATCAGTTTCAAATGTTCATCTGTTAATGCTGATTTGTAATGAGATTTTAACAATTTCATCTTTAAAAATACTCTTTCACATAGATAGATATTGTACTTATACTANTTAATGCTGATTTGTAATGAGATTTTAACAATTTCATCTTTAAAAATACTCTTTCACATAGATAGATATTGTACTGATACTAATTCATGAGCATATAATTTTCATTGTGGATATTCATCAATTGGAAGACATTTATAATTTCTATTAGATTCTTCTCTTGGTATTTGTCTTTCTGTATGTCATTACAATGTAGATTAATCACGTCCAATTGAAGGTTAAGTGGAAGCTCCTCAGTTGTGCAATTAAATGGATTTTGAAATATGGAAATTCCCTTTTCACTTGCATTGAGTGCTACTAGATCTGTAGTTTGAGTTTAGAAAATATATCTGCTGTAAATGTGTATAGGATTAAAGATATCCTTATTTTAACTCTTAATATTACAATAAGTATACAAAGAAGTTTGTGATTCAAGCTATATTACTTGTTCTGAAAATACTTTTACCACAGTATAAATGTTATATATAAGTGCTGTTTTGCTTGGTAATTTTGGTTTTAACTTATTATACATTATCAAGTCTTCAGCCAAAGCAAATTAATTTCCAAAATGTGCAGTGTCCCATAACGGTTGAAGATAGTCCTCTTGTTCAGAAAACTTTCAATCTCAGTCCTCAAGTCAAACAATTGCAATGAAATGTAATTCCTGTTAAATTACCAGATTGCTAAATGGTAGGGAAGGTCAGGATATTTAGTTTCTATTTCTGACAAAACTTCACAAAGTGGATGATGAATAGATCCATGAAAGTGAATAATGTTTACTACTGATGGTGTGTATGCTCAGTCACTCAGCTGTATGTGATCCCAGATACTGTAGCCCTCCCGTCTCCATTGTCCATGGAATTTTCCAGGCAAGAATACTGGAGCAGGTTACTATTTCCAACTCCAGGGGATCTTCCCATCCCAGGGATCAAACCCATGTCTCTAGTGTGTCCTGCATTGGTAGGCAGATTCTTTACCACTGCACCACCTGGAAAACCCACCAGTTCAATAAAACATGATACATTCAAACATTTTCTGCAAAATACTTGCCAATGAATAATACGCAAAATAACCATGGCATTTTAACACTTCATATTTTCAAAAGCTTTGTAAATTTGTTCAACTAAATTTATTCTTGTGTCACATATTGTTACCATCTTCTTTTATAATGCATTTTAGCAGATTCCACTTCAGGTAGTATTGAATTAGTATGTGTATGTGTGGTTTTTTTTGAAGTCCTTGAAAAAATTATCACCTGTAAATGTTCCATGTAGACTAATTTTTAAGTCTCTTCAAACCTGGTATTGACTCCTCAGACAAACAACTGAGCAGTATGGTAATCTATCATCAATCGGTTATCAATTCACCAATAACCAAAGAGATCCATTCAAAATCCGTTCAACTGTTTAAGCAACTGTTCTCACCAAAAAGTTAATCTTAAATCAGTTCATTTTCTCTAAATGTATTTGGTTTTGGTTGTTTCAATCAAACATGATTTAATTAAGTCACTAACAGTAAGTGATTTTGTTTTGTTTAATTAACATATAAGTCATTTGAAAGCTTACTTTGTTTGCAGTTTCATATTCAGTTTTCACTGTTGTGAAGAATTTCCACTAAGATAAGATACCATCTTGTAAAATTTTCTAATTTTCCTGACCATTGCTTTCCTGGGCATTGAGAACACTGTGATGGGTGTTTATCCTGGTAATACCATCATACATTTTAGTCTTTTAGCATCTCTATATTGTCATTGCATAATAAATGCAATTTGGGGCATCTAATTCAATAATAAAATAATTCACACTCCATTGACTTTAAAAGTACGATAGTCCATATTACTTTCCTCTGTGGCTGCTGTAACAAATCATCACAAACTTAACTGTTCAAAATAACACAAATGTATTCTCTTATAGTTCTGGAAATCAGAAGTCTGAAGTAAGTCTTACGGGGTTAAAAGTCAAAATACCAGCAGGACCAGTTGGAAGCTTTGGTGGAGAATCCATTCCATGCTTCCTCCAGCTTCCAGAGGCTCTGGAGTTTCTAGGTTTGTGACCTACATCACTCTTCTGTCATATCACCTTCTCTGTCTGACTCTTCTATATCCGACATTGGACACACCCAGATAATCCAGGATAATCTGTCCATCTCAAAATCTTCAATTGATCACATCTACAAAATCTCCTTTGCCAAACAGGATAACATACAGGTTCTGAAAATCAGAATGTGGACCCTTTTGAGATATTCAACTTTACTTCACCAAGTCCACTTTTCTCATGTTAATGAGTATGCACTTACAACAAAAAGTAAACAAATAAGGTAGTCCATAATAACATGCATTTTGAAATGCTGCCAAGTGATAACAACACCATTGTAATTTGTAGTACACTAAACATTATGAGAATATGTTGCAACTACGTAACTCTGCTCTTATAGCCTGAAAGCAGATATAGACAATATGTAGATGAGTAAGGGTGGCTGTATGGCACACTAAAATTTAATTTCATATAATTTTCACTTCATGAAATATTAATCTTCTTTTGATATTTTCAACCATTGATAAACCTACCTCTCAGGCCATACGAAATCTGATAGTAAGCTGAACTTGCTCTGGATAGGCCACGGTCTGCTGACTCCTGGCATAAACCAACAAACAACAGAGTAGCCAGACAAGACCTACGGGTACTCTAGAACAGCAGGCGGTTGAAAGGGAAAAAATCTCCCACTTAAAAATCAGGAGAATTCACATAAAAACCTCACTTTCTTCCTCTCTTATAAAATCTGCAGATCTGGGAAAATTCCTACAATGAAACAATTCACCACTTACCTGTCTACTTCAATCTTCCTGTGGCCAAGGTTTCTTACCTCCCTAAGCTTCTTACTGAATTCTTTCAACAATTTCTCAGGTCACAGCTTCTCAGCATTCTGCTACCTCAACCGCTTTCCTTTGTACCACCTCCTTTCACTCCTAAAGTATATACCCAATACAAAATGAAACGCTTCACCTACTTAGCACAGACCTTAGATCAGTGGCCCTCAACCCTAGCTATATATTCAAATAAACTGGAGATAAGTTGGGGGAAAATTCCAATGCTTGTATCCTTCCCTAAACCAATTGAATCAGACTCACTGAGACTAGGGCCCAAGACTCAGTATTTAAAACACCTCTGGTGAATTCAATACAAAACCAGGGCCCAGACTCACTGAATTAGGGCAGTTTAATATTATATCATCTTCCTTTGGGGGAGTTTATGTGTTTAAACCAGCTCTGAGACGTTAAAATGAGAAGAAAAAAAATCTAATAAACTTCTATTTATCTAGAACAGTTAATATTATGAAATATTTCTGTTAAACTATTATTTCCAATTATTATTGACTCCTTCATTTAACAAGAATTTATTAAGCACCTACTACTTTTGGCACACTAAGGCTGATAAGGTAATTGCAGTAAGAATAGTTGTTAATTCTCATTTCCATTTGTTGACAATTTATACTACCTTAGCACCTACCATCTACTGAACATCTGCCTGTGTGGCAGACTTTGTGCCAGGCACACCGTTCACATATTTCCATTTCCTCTTATAACACCATGTCTGTGTGCATGCTAAGACACTTTAGATGTGTCTGACTCTGTGTGACCTCATGGACTGTAGCCCACAAGGCTCCTCTGTGCATGGGATTCCAGACAAGAATACTGGACTGGGTTGCCGTTCCCTTCTCCAGCGGGATCTTCCTGACCCAAGGGTTGAACCCATGTGTCTTTATGTCTCCTGCATTTGCAGGCAGGTTCTTTACCACAAGTGCCACCTAGGAAGTGCTTATAGCACCATGCTAGTATGTATATACCCTTACGAGCCTCAGAATACAAATACTGAACCTGACAATTGATGAGATTGGAAAGTTCCCCAA
The DNA here is from genome assembly GCA_006410935.1 of Redunca redunca. Lineage (NCBI taxonomy): Eukaryota > Metazoa > Chordata > Mammalia > Artiodactyla > Bovidae > Redunca > Redunca redunca. The sequence goes on along the minus strand of SJYQ01002562.1, from coordinate 428,256 downwards.
GGTTTCACAACTAATCATCGGTACATGCTAGGATTTGAACCAGGATTCCAGAGCCAAAACTATCTACCACTCTGCTGAACTGCATTTCCATGTGCTAAACTGTACCCCACAGTAAATATAATGTTTTTAATGACATGAAGTGCTTCAAGGTCATGCAGTGCTTCAGGCTCAACTAGGAACAGTATTCACATTCATATGGAGATAATACATCCTCATTTGCGTGTCATACAACTGGTTTATGCCTATTTTTTAAGCAAATATATTAACAGACCAGCCTTCACCCTCAAAAGTCTCCTGGCTTAGACAATAAATTATATAGTCGTCTAGTTTTATAAGGTTATATCCCAAAACAGTGCCAATACACTCGAGACACTCAAAATTTGTTGGTGTTTAACAAATACAGGAATGATGATGAAAGTAAGAAATTGGGTTCTGCCTCTGGTTTGACAAGTTCATGGTTAAGGAAGGTCACCCAGAGCAGTCTGTTTATCATGTGCCATTTGTTCTTAAAACTTCAGTATGAGTCATTCCTAAATATTTGAATATTCAGAAAAAAATCTACAACTAAAGAAGAGCTGTAGTTATTATAACTGCCTGTTTTTGTCAATGAAATGCATGTTATTGACAAGCACTGATTTTTTAAAAAATGTATTGGTGTATAGTTGCTTTACAATGTTGTGTTAGTTTCTGCTGTACAGCAAAGTGAATCAACTATACGATTCATATAGATCCTCTTTTTGCATTTCCTTCCCATTTAGGTCACCACAGAGCACTGGGTAGCGTTCTTTGTGCTATAGAGCAGATTCTCATCAGTCATCTGTTATATACATAGTATCAATAACGTAGATGTGTCAATCCCAATCTCCCAATAGGAGCGTAGATGTGTCAATCCCAATCTCCCAATAGGAGCACTAAGGTTTAAACATGGCTAATATTAGGAACTTCATGCCCTCAGAGATTACTTATGCTGTTCCTGGAATTTTCCCATGTAAGAAAAGGGATTTAGGTACATACATGTCTACTTCCTATAGGAGTCAAAGAGACAACTCAGTAGACATGGAAGCTTTTTGACTTACAAGAGGCAATGTGTCCTGGGCCAGATCTAACACTCTCATTATAATGTGAGATGCTGTCCCCTCCAGGCATGTAACTTCACAACCAGAAGCTAAGAGATTTGCTGCTGATTGCTCCAATCATTCCTCATAACTCATCCTTAATGTATCAGACCATTAATAAAGGCTCACAAAAGATAACTATCGGTGTATTTTTCAAGTCTTAAGTAGGTGAGAGTGGAGGTGAAGTTGCACATGAGTCTACATCTATTCACACTGAGGTGTCTGTTATGCAATGAAATATGCTTTTTCAAAGTTCTATGAATGTCATTGAGGCACATCTTATATTTTCTCACATCATACTTTCTTCTCTAAAATTGTCCATACTCTTATTTGACTTGTATTTTTCACCCTGTGACTACAATTACATTATATATTAAAAAGTAATAAAGTGTTCCCACTTGAAAAAATACAGAAAGATATGTTTCTCTAGTCACTTATGATTAGCTTTAATCTAGCTCTCCAGAGGGAAAGGACACGACATTGAACATCGAGTCTGTCTATTCAAAAAGCGGATCCTTAATAGTGCTGAGGGAAAAAAATGATTCTTTTGATCTTGTATTTTAATCTTAAATTTTAATTTGCACCATACAATTTTAATAACTGTCCTCTAGGTTTCAAAGTGAATAGAATTAAGTATTTTGCGCACGTTGCATATTACACATGTAACTTCAGATTCCTTTGTATCTGCAAGAGCTTTGAAGACTGCTTATTAAATTAGTAATGACCACCAGTCAAGGGCTGTCAACCTCTCTGTACACTCATGAGCCTTGGCCACAAATCAAAAATAGATGTTGAACTCCTTTTTGTTCCTAAGTGTAACATAATGAAAAGGCCATGATTAATAAACTCTATGTTTCACGTGGGGTTGTAAATAACTGTATCTCTTGCTTTCTCCAGGCTTTTATTATTACACATGAATGAATGAAGATGTCGTTTGGTTGCTTATACAGTCTAAGAGTGTGATTATCAAGTTGTAACACCACAAATATAGGGCCACTTCTGAGCAGCACTCTCCCATCCTTATTGCATGTATGTGCTCAGTCATATCTGACTCTTTGCGACCCCACGGACTGTATTCCTCCTCTGTCCATGGAATCTTCCAGACAAGAATACTGGAGTGGGTTGCCATTTCCTCTTCCAGGGGATCTTCCTGACCCAAGGATCAAAGACAGGTCTCCTGAGTCTCCTACATTGGCAGGAGGATTCCTGACACTGCTTCACTTAAAAGTCTATCCTTATTACCCTAAACTAAAGTTGGTACCTCAGACAGTAAAGAATCTGCCGGCGATGCGAGAGACCTGGGCCAGGAAGATCCCTTAGAGAAGGGAACAGCTACCCACTCTAGTATTCTAGCCTGGAGAATTCCATGGACAGAGCAGCCTGGCAGGTTACAGTCCATGGGGTCACAAAGAGTCAGACATGACTGAGTGACTTCCACTAATGCCCTGCTAAAATCAAAGTACTGCATAGAAGAGTCTCAAGTCTTTCTTATGATGATTAGTACTAATGCTGATTCAACAAATTATTGGATATCTTACTGAGTTATGAATTACACATTCAAAAATTAGATCCTTTTTAATGTGAGTTTCAATGAATTTGAAAAAAACATTGTATAAGTATCGTGACAATCAAAATACAGTTTTACCATCGCCTAACAATCTCCTTGTATCCCTTTAAATCACTCCCTTCTTCACCCTTCTCAGTCCCTAGCCAATGGCAACAACTGATGTTTCCTTTCCCTATAGCCTTGGCTTTTCCAGAATATAGTATACCTGGAATCACTCAGGTTGAAGCCTTTTGAGTCTGTCTTCTTTCATTTAGCCTAATGCCCATGAGATTCATTAACATATGATGTACATTCATACATACATGTAGCAAGAGTTCATTCATTTATATTGCTGAGTAGTTTTCCATTGTACAGATGCGCCACACAATTTATACATTCATCAGTTCAAAGATTTGGGATTATTTCCAAAATTTGTCAAATAAATTGCAAAGATTACATTAAATTTTGTGGCTAGGGGACAGAGCCCACTGCACGTCTATTGGGTGAGTAAGGTCCGCACTGGGTGTCATGAGGGTTCAGCAGTGGTAGAGGCAAAAAAACCTGTGACTGTAAGTTTTAATTTTTCTTAGTAACTGTTTTGAAGTAGGATCACTGAAGCCATAGGGTAATCATGTTTTAAATTCTATAAGTAATTGATAAACTCTTTTCCAAAGAGGCTGTACCAATATGCATTTTCACCAACAATGAATCAAAGATCCAATTGCTTGGCATCCTCACCAGCATTGAGTTTTGTCATATTTGATTTTTAAGCTCCGTTTCTTGGGGTCGCAAAGAGTCGGACACAACTGAGCAACTGAACTGAACTGAATAGTATGTAATAATACAGTGTGATTTTAATTAGCATTTCCATAATAACTAATACAATGAACATCTTTTCATACACGTTCTGCTATCTGTTTGTCTCCTCTGGTGAAGTGTCTGTAAAACCTCTGCTCATGTTTTCAATTCTGTTTTGCTATTTTGACAAATAATTTTGTTTCCCTGTTTTTCTATTATGACATTTTAAAAATTCTTCACATACTATCAGTAGGTTCCCTTTGTCAGGCATGGGTTTTGCAAAGATTTCTTTTAACCCACAGATTTTCAATCTCATAATAGCATCTTTCACAGAGCAGAAGGTTTTAATTTTGATGAAGTCCAAATCATCATTTTTTATTTTATGCTTATGTTTTAATGGTCATATCTAAAAAATATTGACCTAATCCAAGAGCACAAAGATTTTCTTCTATAAGTTTTGTAAATTGGGGTTTTACAGTAATTTAGGTCTAAGATAAACATTAATTCATATGTAAGATGTAATGTATGGGTCTAAGTTCCTTTTCTGCATATGGATATGCTGTTGCTCTAGCATCCTTTTTTGAAAAGACATCTTTCTCCAAGGAACTTCCTTGTGTACCTTTGTCTAAAATCGATTAACTGTGTAGGCAGAACTGGTTTTGGACTCTTTGACATACTTTTAAAAATGTAACTAATAAGATGATGGAACTCATCGTAGTCCTACTAAGCAAGCTCTGGAAAATGAGTAGCACAAACAGGTAAGTGAGGAGGTGGAGAGAAAGAAACTTGACAAAACACTGGTGGACTGAAAACATGAGGTGCTCTAGACAGTAAAACGGAGCCATCCTTCTTTGTTAAACTGCTATTTCCAAGTATCTGGGCCACCTCTCTTTATTAGAAATATCAGGTGGCATTCTTTTCCCATAAATTCACTGACTTAAATTGAAGATGACACATCAGTCAGGAAAGTAGCAGACCTGACCCATGGTGGGCAGACCCACTAGGAGGCTACACACATCTGAGCACCAAGGGATGAATAAAGAAGAGCTTTTCACAGCGCTGTGCACAGATCTCACAAAGTGTCACTTGGTGGATTCTTTTTCCCCTTTCTCCAGACTCACTTTACATACACCTGTAGCATAGTTTCTCAAAGAGCACTCTACGGAAAAGGGATTTCTCAGATGCAAGCCCTTTGAGGCAAGAGTTTTTGATTCTTAACTGTCTAAATCCAAATCCTCAGCCAACTGATAACTGCACATCATATTCCTTTGTGTGGCTAAGGAAGTAAGTCATATAAAAGTCATCTCTTTCATAGGCTGTAATGCTCCTTTAATTAGATCATAATTAAAAGCAAATAAAAAATACAGATTAATATCTTCATAAACTGTGTTTTTCTGTCCTGGAAAAATAGCTATGTTTTTTCTCCTCATAATCAGCCTAAAATAGAGTCGGGAAATGGTTTGGGGCATTTTGATCATAAACGACTGTCGTGTGTATGTATCTGTGTGTGTGTGTGTATCTGTGTGTGTGTCTTTCCCTGAAAGGCACTCACACAGAGAACATTTTAATTTTCCGTGGTATTGCTATTTTGACCTCTGAGACCTTGCAAAGTAAAGTATTTATGATCCTGGGCTTTTTTTATGGTATTGTTTCAATATTTTTGTAACATTTGTATTTCTTGCTGATGTTTTTGGCATTAAAAATCACTCAAGCTGTGCTGAAATATAATGGTATTCACTGAACCATACCCTTGAAGGATAATTCAGTTCAGTGGGGTTATTCTAGCTCATCATGTACATAAAGGATTGAAAGAAACTGTAGAAGATCCTCAGTTCTCTACATGGGCAGCACTGAGTCTTTTTTTCCCTCTAATAACTTGACATAGAAAAACCTTTGCTTGAATATAGAAATGTCTCATTTTAAGTCTTTAGAGCAAACCAAAGGAACAACACAATGGCCCAAGGTATCAGGAGGCAAAGTGCTGGTGGACAGCTGCTCTAGATCACTAATTTCCTTTCCCTGTTATCCAGACAAAAAGCAAACCTGAGTCAACTTTCATTCCCAATTTCAAGACATCCCCTAAATAAGCCCTCCAAATTTCAGGTTTCAAACATGATTAGCAGAGTGGATTATGCTATTACAGGTAGAAACCAGGGACGATTTAATTTCCATATATTTAAATTGTCCCTAACTATAGATATCCATAATGCCTGAGTCTGACAGCTATGCTTCTACCATTTTGTGTCTATTTTGCAATTTCTGTCCTAAGAATAGATAAATGCAAAGCCTTTGTGTATCTTGTCACACTCAGCTTGAGATGTTTATTACAACAACATCCAATATTATTTGATTTTTTGTATTTTTTCACTTTGATTGGCTGATCATTCAAGTTTGACCTTGATTATATAATATAAACTCCTAAG
>SJYQ01002562.1:357843-422322 GCA_006410935.1 Redunca redunca | reverse complement strand
AAAGCTGACTGATCAAAGCACGAATATTTACACTATATATATATGTATGTATACATATACATACATATATACACACATATATATTTAGGCAGATAGATAAATGTATGCAGATATAATCTCCAAAAATTTTACTCAGTTCCATACAACAACTATATTTTGCACTACAAATGTCTGATTGAGACCTTACATTTAGTGTACTCATCTAATAGAAGCCATAAATTCCTACTGAAGATGAAAACATATCTCCTGAGTTTTACTCCCTGTAGATAAATAAAAGTGAATACTGTTGCAATAGTCAAATGCAGCAGAGTACTTAAATACATGAGCTCTGGAACCTGACAAATATATGTTGAAATGGTGCCACTGCTATTTATATAACAAATGACTTTGGACAAATTTCTTTGTATCTACAAAGCTTGATTTTGTCATCCACAAAATGGGTATTGTAATAATTTGCTTTCTGGTTCAGTTGCTAAAGTATACACTGTAAAATAATATTGACTCAAACAAGACAAAAGCTTATTTCTCTCTCAAACAGAAGCTTTATGGTGCTAGGGGCTTCCCAGGTGGCTCTAATGGTAAAGAATCCACCTTCCCGAGCAGGAGACCCAAGAGACGTGGGTTTGATCCCTGGGTCGAAAAGATCCCCTAGAGGAGGAAATGGCAACCCACTCCAGTATCCTTGCCTGGAGAATCCCGTGGACAGAGAAGCCTGGCAGGCTGCAGTCCATGGAGTTGCAAAGAGTTGGACACGACTGAATAGACACACGTGCACGTACACACGATGCTAGGGATAGGACTCATTCTATCATCATGGACTGCCATCTTCAATGTATAGTTTCCATATTTTGGTCAAAAAATGCTTACTAAGCTCTTGTTATTATGTACATGTGCCATCAGGGAATAAAGGAAGAGGGGGTGAGACACGCTACAGAAATGATCACCATTCTCCACTCTTCCCTGTATCCATGCCTCTTCCCATAGTGACTCTTCATTAACTCTCATAAAGCAGTTTATTTCCCCACCCCTTGATTCCATGAGTGCCTTATAACTTACTTTAACCAAGAGATTGCACCAAAAATGATGTATGAGTTCTGAATACAGATCTCACTACGTTTTGTACTCTTTCACTTGCTCTCTTGGTACTCTCATAGCAACTGTGTAATCAAGTCCAGGCCAGCCCTCTGGATGAAGAAAGACTTGTTAGCTCAGCTACCCTCACTGCCTCAGCTGATGGGCAGCCGCCCAGTCAATCTGATAGCTAATCATAGATGTACAAGCACAGATAATGCCAGAAGAATCTATGCGCTGATGCCAGCCCAAATCGCCAACCTGTAGAATTATGAATGAAAATAAATTACTGTTGTTTTAATCCACAGAATTTTGGGGTGGCTCATCAGGCAACATGTGATAAAAGGGGAAAAGGGCATCAGTTTCCTCTTAACATTATGACTCAGAATTTGCACATATCCCTGCCACTCTTCTACCACCGGTAAGAATTTAATGATATGACCATAGCGGCTGCAAAGGAAGCCGGTAGTTTTCACTGAGCAATTATGTTTACAGCTATACCTAGGTTCCTATCACTAAAGGAAAAAAGGGTGGGGGCAAGTCGAGACAATCTTCACTGGGGGACAACTAGTTTCATTTCGGCCACCTACACCTCTTCAGCTGGCTATGAAGATTAAATGTGAAATAAACATAACAATCTCAGCCCAAGCACTGGAACCCAGAAAGGACCCAATAAACGTTTGCTGTCATTCAGAATTGGAAATAGATGACATTTGTTTAAAGGGTCACAAAGAATAGTCAGAAGTACCGAATTCTCCATCCTAGTTCTGGTTTGTCTGTTATCCTCCAGCAACCCTTCCCCTGTATTAAACTGAAGTTAGGAACCACACCGGAAGAAGATCCATAGGGAGAATACAAAGAGTGACATTGAAATAGTGTGTCCACTGATGTGATGCGACAAAGCCTGGATGTCTGTTAGACAAGATTAGATGGAGTTTATGGCAGAAAGCCAGGGGACAGGACTGTCACTGTAAAATAAATAGAGAATGTCACTGGGCCACAGTTAGAAATCAGAGTGTGAAAGGACTTTTTTTTTTTTTTCATTTCCATTTTTTGGGAAACTGGGAGTTTTGTTTAAAAAAAAAAAAAAGATAATGGGTGCAGCAGTAAATTTCCTTAGCCTTAAAAAGAGGGGAAAATGCAGGTGTCCACTTCCTATAGCCAATTTATGTATCTTCTGATTTGAAAGGAAAAGAAATGAAAGACAAGAGCAGAATGAGAGATGGGCTGTGGGATAGTGCCAGGAGAGAAATCTAGAAGGAAAGCGTTTGAAAACAGTTTGATGGATAGCTTATTAACCAGTCAAATGATTACCTAATGGTAACTATAGCATAAGTAAGTAACTATTAAACAAGCCACAGTCAAGAATATATGTTCACCTGTGTTTTGAAATCTGATGTTTTTATCTAGTCCCTAGACTACTGGATGGTCTTATAATTGATAAGCAGTTATTACTGTTGAAATCTGTGTAAATCACGTCTCTCTCCTTCCAGCTGCTGCTGCTGCTAAGTCGCTTCAGTCGTGTCCGACTCTGCACGACCCCACAGATGGCAGCCCACCGGAGTTACTGCCAATTCGGAATTTGCTGTTACCAGTCAAATCCTGAAACAAGCTGAAAAGTGTAACTGAGGGACCCTGGATATAAGAAAGATTAAATACTCAATAAGTCAAGTGACACATGCACGAAAGAATGAGACAGCAGTGAGATGCAGGGCAGGTGCGGGCCACCTGGTGAGTGGCAGTATTTACTGAAAACGTCCAGTTGAAACACAAGGAAGGGCTCAAGGTCAAAAACAACTAGAAAAACAGAGAGCCATAAGAAAGAAGGCTTTGTCAGGGGCCATTTATGAGTAAGGCTGAAACGCTGAGTGGTGTACTCAAAGGTGAGCCAGAGGCTCAAGAGGGAGGGAACACATGTACAGTTAAGGCTGACTCGCATTATGGTATGGCAGAAGCCTGCACAACACTGTAAAGCAATTTTCCTCCCGTTAAAAAATAAATTAAAAGAAAAGTGATCCAGAGAATACAAGAGACATTCCAAAGGAGAGAAACTTCCTTCCAGAAATGGGAGAAGGTGCATATAGCAAGATAATGGCATACAGCAGAAAAGGAAGATGAAGGGTTCCAAAGCAGCATCTGGAGAAATATTTGTTTTATTCAAAATGATTAAGACATCAACACCCATGTCACCTACAGTAGCTGATATTTTAAAATATAAGAAAATGTCAGAATAATTGCATCAAAGGATTAGGAAACCGAAATATAGCACATAAGAGGAATCCAGTTAAAGATTAAAGTGGGATGCCCAAGAGATGTAAGTCAGCACCTCCAGATAGTTTTTGAAGGAATATTAGTCCCTCCAAAGGGTAATAGATACTACATAAAAACAATAACTATAAAAAATGGGCAGGTTACCTGTGATTACATATGTTTCTTTCCTGCAGAGCACATTCAGAGCTCAAGTGCATATAGTTCAGTTCAGTCGTTCAGTCGTGTCCGACTCTTTGCGGCCCCATGAACCGCAGCACGCCAGGCCTCCCTGTCCATCACCAACTCCCGGAGTTCACTCAGACTCACGTCCATGGAGTCAGTGATGCCATCCAGCCATCTCATCCTCTGTCACCCCTTCTCCTCCCACCTTCAATCTTTCCCAGCATCAGTGTCTTTTCCAATGAGTCAGTTCTTCCCATCAGGTGGCCAAAGTATTGGAGTTTCAGCTTCAGCATCAGTCCTTCCAATGAACACTCAGGACTGATCTCCTTTAGGATGGACTGGTTGGATCTCCTTGCAGTCCAAGGGACTCTCAAAAGTCTTCTCCAACACCACAATTCAAAAGTATCAATTCCTTGGCACTCAGCTTTCTTTATAGCCCAACTCTCACATCCATACATGACCACTGGAAAAACCATAGCCTTGAATACATGGACCTTTGTTGGCAAAGTAGTGTCAAGTGCACTGGGATACTCCAAAAAGTAGATATGTCATAAACTACTGTTATTTGTCTGTCCATCAACCCTTGCCACTTTTCCTTTGGAAAACAAGATGGCAGCTTCTAGCAGGATTTCCACCAGAGTCCTTAGTCCACCAGGGCCCCACCCAAAGTAGCAGACATGTGACCAAGTCCAGGCCAATCAGGTTCTCCTGCCTAAGAATGTGCTGCTTTAGCAGATGACCACAAGAATTTTAACAAAAACAACAAAATCGATGCCACGAAGTACTACTGCTTTGTTTCTGCTAATGGGCTTCCCCTCCTTCCAAGGCCAGATAGTTCAGGTACCCTTCAATATTCTGAGCAACCCCACATCCTTCTAATGAATCCCATTCAGGCTTGGTAGCCAGACTTTGTTTGTAACCAAACTGCTTTGAGGGGAACAGTTTGCAACATGTCACAAATACATTTGACTAAGGATTTTTTTTTTCTTTTTGGCAAAATAACACTACACAAGGTGTCTTCAGAACACACACTGCTCTGTATAATAATGGGCTTTTGGAACATATTAAGGGAACATAAACTGTACTGGATGTTTACATGTACTCATCAGAAATCACCAAGCAAGGAGCAATGTAGCACTTCCTTCCCTGCCTGTTCTTGCCCGAGAGAGCATTAAAGTGCTTTTACTAATGATGATGAAACCACCACACAACCCTGACACTAAGACCTTCCATGGTCAGATGACTCTGAGGAGAAATGCAAAGTCCTTAGCAAAGTACAGGATTTACCAAGGCATTATATTTTTACAAAGTGACTATAAAAGGGAACCCTGAGCTAACCACATGCAGGACCTGACAGAAAAACAAGAAGTTCTCCATAATACACCAATCTCCCTCACTCTGGAAGGGTGTGGAGGCTAGAGGTAGTACCCCTGATAAGCCCCCTCCCAAAGCCTAGAGAACACGCCTGCCAAAGCATGAAACATAAGAGACACAAGTTCATTCCCTGGGTTGGGAAGATCCCCTGGAGGAGGGCATGGCAACCACTCCAGTATTCTTGCCTGGAGAATCCCCATGGACAGAGGAGCCTGGTGAGCTGCAGTCCAAACTTCACTTAAGAAGAGTAAAATGTCACTAACATAGATACAACAAAAGAATATCCCATAACAGGAAAACAGAGAGGACCCAAGTGGAAAAAAAGAATTTAAAAATGCTGAAAGCACACATCCAAATCACATTAACTCTATGTGTTTTTCCACAACTTCTACAATGACAAGTCCAGAAACAAAAACAGTAAATATTTGTAATAGTAACAGCAAACATTAAAGACATGATTTGGGTACTATTCTATTTACATTACAAATCATTATACAGGTCAGAAAGCTGATGCAGAAGGTAGGTTAACTGTCTGATAAGACTGCCGGTTTACCCAATTTAATTTCCCCTTGAAGCTGAAACTCCAATACTTTGGCCACCTGATGCAAAGAGCTGACTCATTTGAAACGACCCTGATGCTGGGAAAGATCGAAGAGGGGAGGAGAAGGGGACAACAGAGGATGAGATGGTTGGATGGCATCACCGACTCAATGGACATGAGTTTGGGTAGACTCCGGGAGTTGGTGATGGACAGGGAGGCTTGGCGTGCTGTGGTCCATGGCGTCGCAAAGAGTTGGACACGACTGAGCGACTGAACTGAACTGGCTAATACTCTTGCCCTGTCTTCCTCTCTACCACACAGGAAAAAAAAAAAGCAAATATGATACAATCTGTAGTGACAATGGTGATACAAGTATACTGTATATAGGTTTGTACATATACACACATACAAACACGTGTTTAAAAGGCTGCATGAAAAGAATGAATAATGGAAGGAATGAATGATAACTGGCATGAGGCTCTGAAGGGAATAGGAAGGAGAGATGAAGAACAGTCCTGACGAACACTTCTCAGACCTCTGGATAACGATAAAAATAGAAATGTTTTGTGAGACAATTTTGAGGAAATGCATTCCTGAAAGCAGTTCTTGTGTAAGTATCATATGGAATGATCCGAGGGAAAAAAAAAAAATGCTTTCCATCTGTTCATCGAAGAGGTTGGTCTTGATTCGTTTTCACTTTTCTAACCTGTCCTCTATCCACATAGGGTATAGATATCTGTCTGTGATGGAGGTTAGATGAGTGAGTATGCAGTAATCAATGATATGTGGTCACACCATATTTACATAAATTCTAACAGCTCTTTATAGCTCTCATGGAATACCTTTCAAAATCTTACAGCTTTATCATGAACTTTCAGTTTGGTCCAGCTTTGCCAAGAGCTCCAATATTTTTGCTTTAGCTTTTTCTAAAGTCATAAAGAACGTTTCAAAATTAGGAGTCACCTGAATCAGGTGATCCAAACTCAGATGACCCAGAATCTAGGCAAATAGTCTGTGAATGAAGCAATCGATGTGTGAAAAGGAATTGTATGGCTGTCTTGGTTTGCTTCTCATTTGCCCTTTCTGGAAGCAGAAAAGAATCTCCCTGTGAAAAGTTACCACAAAAGTGCAATAATAATGACAACCCTTCTTTTCTTAGTCTCAGAAAGATAATAAGGAGTGGGTAGGGACTGTCACAAAATGGAAAACACATGAATCTTGAGAGCTGGCAGCTGCTACCCACACTTACCTATGAGTGCCATGCTTGAAGTGTGATTGCAACACTGTCAGGTGCTATGAAATTTTAAGCAAAATGTGTCTATGCCCTTTGTCATGTAACAATACAGTGTCTTCATACTCTGACTACAGAATCACCTATGTCACTTGCTTTGATCAACAGAACAATGCACAAGTGACATTAATGTCAGAGCTTCTAAAACTAGAGCTTAGGAGGTCTCGCATTCCTATACACTCTATTCTACTTTACCATTAGCATGAGAACATATCACAAGTAGCCTGATGTGTATGAGAGACAAGGATGTGGAGAAGTGACAGATTGCCCAAGCTGTCAGCCAGATGAGTGAGCCACCAGGACGAGTGAAGCCATGGAATCTAACCCCCAACTCATCCCAGTACACAAGCAATAAACTAACTTCTGCATGCATGCCACTGAAGATTTGTGGATGTTTGTTATGCGGCGTTATCACAGCAGCAGATAACTAATATACAAAACCAGGTTCTTAGGTAAAATCTTTTGATTTTTAAAACTAAGCCTGAAAGAATTTCTTAGAGAAGTATCATGCAGAATGATGTAGAAAAAAAAAAAACACAAAAGACTGTTTTCCACTGGCTTATTAAGTCTGTCTGGACTAGATTCCCCTTTTCTAACAACCCATAATTAAACCATGTAAGATATAATTAATATATTAATAGATGCTTATTTATGATGCAAGTGTTTTTTTTTCCAAGTTAGCAACCAATTCAAGTTTTTCAAAAAACACACAGTATTTCTGTAGATCAGAGCCAGACCACAGACCACTATTTTGCATTCTCCTTTATACTCTAATCCCTTTGTTTTATAATTAAGAAAAGATATGAAAGAGACAAAGTATCTTTTCTAAACAGTCAGTAGTTGGTCTTCAGATGTGTTACTTCACCTAATTAAATTACTTTTTTAAACGCATCTTAGTGTCCTCTTTTGAGGGCATAGGTATTTCCAAAATTATTCAGTTCTGCTCTCCCCATCCTTCCTGTCACTCGTTGTCCAGGGGTCAGGTCCTCACAAAGGCTCTGTACTACATTCACGTCCACAAGTCTCATCTGAGCCCTATCAGCTACCGTCTTTTGAGAAGAGGATGTGAAGTTTCTTCTTCCCAGGAAAGGTAACAGCTCTAAAAGTGTGCTTGAGGCCACAAACTTAGTATATTCTTTCAGCATTAAATTCACACTATCTCTTTCCATGAAACAAATGAATAAATGATACTTCTACTTTAAAATGACCTAATTTTTACACAGAGCTGAATAAAGCAAAAGTCCCATGAAATCTGGATTACCTCGGTCTTGGCCAAGCTATAATCTAGGAATAAGATCAAGCAAGCAAATTCTTACAGGGTATGTGTCCATTCACATAGAAAAACACAGCTTCTCTTTCACAGAACCACTGAAGGAGAACCCATATTGAAAGTTGTGATTATTGTTTTAGCCGGAATTCATAAAGAGACTGAACAGCTGCACACTTTATTAGATCTAATCTAAATACCTGCTCCTTGTATTTTGTGCTGGGAGATATTTATGTTATCAATTCAACTTTATACTAACCATCAGGCAGAATACTCCCTGTAGTTCTGCTGACTCAAAATAATGACTTGTAAGGGAGCCCTAATGACAGAACAAGGGCCAATTATAGACACAGCGTGAGACTTGGAATAACTGTGTGATGCATTTTGTGCACTTGATTGACCTCATGTTCAAGTTCGTTTGAGTCTCACTGTTGTAGATACGGCCTATGCCTCAGGGTATTTGGCTTGTTAATTTCAATATAAGAAGACAGAACCAATTAGATCAGATGGCTCAAACAACAACAACCAAAAAAAAGCTACACCAGTGCTTTGGTGGAAAAGTGATGGCATGTTGAGTCTACCAGAAGGAACCATCAAGTAGTTTTCAGGCTTCGGGATTGAGAACTTAGAACATGTGTCTGTGTGTGCGCGTGTGTGTGTATGCGCATGTGCATGCATGTATGTGCCAGTTGCTCAGTCATGTCCGACCCTTTGTGACCCCATGGACTGTAACCTGCCAGGCTCTTCTGTCCACAGAATATTCCAGGCAAGAATACTGGAGTGGGTTGCCATTCCCTCCTCCAGGGGATCTTTCCAACCCAGGGATCAAACCCAGGTCTCCCACATTGCAGGCAGATTCTTTACTGTCTGAGTCACCAGGGAAGCCCAAGAATAATCAATATGGAGTGTTAATTCATTTCTGCACTTGGGAGAACTAAAACAATGCACATCTTCTTGTGTCTTTACATAACTGTGATGGCTGCTGGGAGGACTTAGAACTTCTTGCGAAATGAGAGAGAGATAGAAAAACAAAGAAGCCATAAGGACTCCGCATAAAATAAGGTTACCGTGAGATGTCCATAGATTGTATTGCTTTAGAGTAAAACTGTTTGGCAGTCTCTTCTACACATGTCACTTTGAAATAACTCCTGCTATGCTATAATTCACTGAAGGAGGAGGGTAGTGAGTCCTTTCTGATGATTTGTTTATAATACCAATACCAAATATGCTTATTAAACACAGACAGGAAGGGAGAGTAAAAGAAAGGGAGTGAGTGTAGGAGAGGAATTGTTTGTTTATTTAGAAATGTTAATGTTTATCCATAGAATAAAAACAAATCCTCGTTTCGTGGTGTACAAAATTACAGAGGGAATTCAAGCATGTAACAATATTGCTGACTGACTTGAAAACAACTGGAATAACTGGCACTTATGCAATTTCTCAGAAATACAGCTTTGATTCTAAACTGGTTGAAAGAGGCATTGTGAAATGGTCATTTCATCAGCCTTGGTTGTTTGCTAATAATATCATCTAGTCAATCCCGCCTCTATTTCCAAAGTGACTGTTAGAAAAACCTACAAAAGCGTTGGTGAAAACCTGAAAACAAATGATCCTGAGAACTACATCTTTGTTCTTCTATCATTAGCTATGCTATCTTCAAGAAAGTGCATAACTAATATTTAACAATGAGTGAGGAAGTTCCTAGCTCAAAACAGACAAAGTGACAACCTAGCAAGGAACACAGGCAAATGCTGCCAAGTTTTTGCATGTATTCCATGTTTGCCAAGATTAAACACTGGAATATGGGAATCCATCCCATATGTATCTGGCCTGAAAATTTTAGGCTGAAAATGGTTCATAATAGAAGTGATAGGAATAGGGCTAGCTATTGACAGTACAGGAAGGGGCAAGATGCTGATACTTTCCTCATCAGGTTTTGCATCAAATATTAGGCAAAGAGCAGAAAATGCATCCTCAAACATGCAGTATTTTAAAAAACTGATTTTCAATAGGCCAAATTTTAAAAACAAGTATTCATAAGTTCTTTTCAAGATACCAGTCAGATAAAATATATAGATTTTAAACAGTATGTAACAGAGCAGATTTTCTCAGAGATTTGTGATGCAAAACTCTTACTGCAGAAAAGACTTCTTTTCCACTAAGGCAGCATCCTTTACTAACAGAGTAACTAACAAGATGCAGGCAATCTAAATAAATAAATATAGTACATATGATTCATTGATTAATTTTGAAACACTGTCTTTCCATTTTATTTTAATAGCACTGCCATCACTTCCCCCCTAAATTAAACCAAAGAGAGAACTCATAGTAATAAGACAGATAATGGTACTATTTTATAGTATATATTTTTAAAGAAGTATAAATCCCTAAAGTTAATGAGTTAGAAAAATAAAACTACTTTCATGATATAAATAATTAGAAAGTATGGGTGCTTCCCTGGTGGCTCAGTGGTAAAGAATCTGCCTGCCAATGCAGGAGACTCGAGTTTGAAAACTGGCTTGGGAAGATCCCCTAGAGAAGGAAACAGCAATTCATTCCAGTATTCTTGCCTGAGAAATCCCATGGACAGAGGAGCCTGGTGGGCTACAGCCCACAGGGTCGCAGAGTCGGACATGACTTAGGGAATAAACAACAACAGACAGAACAACTTTTCATTTGGCCTATTTCAACATTTTATCTCACTAATATTGAAGAATGCTGAATCAAAAAGTCCATAATCTGGATGTATTTAAACAGAGGAATCCATTTATCATTCACCTAGTAAGGCGATTTTCCTCTGGGAGCCATCTACCTTCCTTTCAGTTCACACATTTGGGGACATTCATGACCACTGAGACAAGGGACTCAGGTCTGGCCAATCAGACCTTATTTTTCTGGGTGATAGTAGTTGCTTCAAAACAGAATATCTGACACAGTTAAGATCCCTCCAAGAGTCTTACCTGGAAATTTTTCTGCAACTATTGAAAGAGTCACTAAATTTTAACCTTAAAGTATTTGGCTTGGAGCCATCCTCACCTTAAATAGAGCCTGAGAATGACTCCATCAAAACAGAATATAGCTCCACAAGATAAAGTAAAAATAAATTCTGGTACATTAAATTATTTAATAATTTACTTATTCAACAAATATTTATTGAAAAATTACTAGGGACCAGGACAGTTATAGAGAAGGTAGCAAATAAAATAACAAATGCTCTTACTCTCATGATGCTTACTTTGTAGTCAGGATAAAAATCACAGTTGACCCTTGAACAATACTGGGGATAGGAGTGCTCACCCTCCACACAGTTGAAAATTTGCATAGAATTTTACATTTGAGCCTCCCTATCCACATACTTTTGAACTGTGGTGTTGGACAAGACTCTTGAAAGTCCCTTGGACTGCAAGGAGATCCAACCAGTCAATCCTAAAGGAAATCAGTCCTGAATATTCATTGCAAGGACTAACGCTGAAGCTGAAGCTCCAATATTTTGGCCACCTGATACAAAGAATTGACTCATTGAAAAGGACCCTGATGCTGGGAGGGATCGAAGGCAGGAGGAGAAGGGGACAACAGAGGATGAGATGGTTGGATGGCATCACTGAATCAATGGACATGAATTTGAGCAAGTTCCAGGAGTTGGTGATAGACAGGGAAGCCTGGCGTGGTGCAGTCCATGGGGTCGTAGAGAGTTGGACACAACTGAGTGACTGAACTGAACTGATCCACAGTACCACTTTCAGGGATGCAACCAACTTGAATCATGTAGTACTACAGTACATAAGTATTTAGTGTAAAAACTTCACACATAGGTGCACATGAGTGCACATGCCGAGTTCAAACCTGTTATTCAAGTATCAACTGTAATTTAAAAAAAAACAATTTAAAATAATTTCAAAGTAATATAGGAACTTGTAATACAAAAGTATACTAAGAATGAATGACGAAGTGGGTATGTCACCTGTCTAAGCATGGATTCGCAAACTACATATCATAGATCAAAACTGGTTTCCACATTTTTAAAAGCTTGTTGTCAGAGGAGGAGAGCATATGCAAAAAAATAGCTGTATGAGGCTACAAAAGCCTAAAATATTTACTATCTGTTCCTTTATAGAAAAGTTGCTAGTCTACCAAGGTGGTTGCCAAGAATTTCTCCAGCTCCTCTACCAGCATTCCATTGATACTATCAAAAAGAGAGAAAAAAAAAAAAATATATATATATATATATATCTACTTTCCCACCCTTTGCATCTTGGCTGTGCCTATAAATATTGTTGGTGTATAGAGTGACGAAGAGGCAGTATTCTGGGACTTCCAAGCCTACATCTTAAGGGACCTTGCAGCTTTTGCTTTCACTTTTCCTAGAACCCACATAAAGAAATCTAGACTCTCATACCTGAGCAAGAGGCCCTAGAAAGGGAGAGACCTTAGAGGATAAGAAACCTCATGGATAGAAAAGCCACATGGAGGGGAGCTGAAGCATCCTGGGCAGTACTAAGGCTCTCTTCACATCACTGGAGCTGTATTTGGTCCACCAGCCTCAGTCAAGGCACTCTAGCCAACAGCGACCACGTGGAACAGAGATAAACCTACTGGAACTCCTGACTCAGAACTGTGGACAATAAAGTAATTGTTTTAAGCCATTAACTTCAGGGGTGCTTTGTTTTACAGCAATAGCTAAATTAAAAAGAAACTGGCAGAATAATTTGGATGCTACTTTGACAAAAACTAAAACACAAACATGCTGTTGTTTAGTTGCACAGTTGTATCTGACTCTTTGCGACTCCAAGGACTGTAGCCCACCAGGCTCCTCTCTCCGTGGGATTTCCCAGGCAAGAATACTGGAGTGGGTTGCCATTTCCTCCTCCAGGGGATCTTCCTGACCCAGGGATCGAACCTGCATCTCCGGCACTGCAGATGGATTTTTTTTTTTTTTACCACTGAGCCGTTGGGGAAGCCCAAAACACATACCGAGGCCCTTGGAATTGAATGGCAGGCAGAGACTTGAAGAGAAGACCATTAATGGAGGCTTGAAGAGCACTGGGGAGAAAATGCTATTAAAGACAAGAGAAAGAACGGTGTTACACAGAGGTGGAACATTTGGAAACACTTGCGAATCTAGCTAAGACTTTTAGACAGAAGTCTGATATCAATTATTTTCTTGAAACTGTTTATCATAAAGTATAAGAGAGAGAGCAAATAAATGTTCTACATACAAATAGAATTTAGAGGAAAGCTAGGAGCTAGGATAGTATTTCCAACTAGGAAAAATGTTCTTAAAGTGAGAAATCACCCCCAGGTAAAGTGATGTCCATTATGTGTTTGTCACATTGCTTCAGTCATGTCTGACTCTTAGTGACCCCATAGATATAGGCTGCCAGCGCCCCCGTCCGTGGGATTCTCCAAGCAAAAATACTGGATTAGGTTGCCATTCCCTTCTCCAGAAGATCTTCCTGACCCAGGGATCGAACCCACATCTCTTATGTCTACTGCACTGGCAGGCAGGTTCTTTACCACCTGGAATGTCCATTATACACTTTGACAAATTAAGATGTTTAAGATATTGCCCCAAATCAGCCCAATATGCCCAAAATAGAACACCACCACAAAAGAAGTCATCAATGCAACTTTGGGACATGGAGTGAATCTTGGATAAAATAAATGAAAAGCTCACCCATATTTTAAATGCACATGTACACCCATGGTGGATTCATGTCAATGTATGGCAAAACCAATACAATATTGTAAAGTAAAAATAAATTAATTAATTAATTTTAAAAAATAATAATAAAATAAAAGCACTGCATTGGTAGAAAAGCACACTGGATGAAATGGTATTGAGAGAGAAAAAAATGAAGAGAGGTGTCAAGGCCCCCAACTTGGTCTAGGCAGAAAGCAGAGCAAGATACAAGCTAAACTGCCAACACAGAAATTCTCAAAACATGTAGCCACGAGTCAAGGAAGACATGCATTTGAGAACTACTGTCAAGGAATGCAAAAACAAGGCCCTAACAAGAACCATTCTTTCATCTTTATTTTTTCTGACTTTAAAAAATATATATATATACATTCTTTTTGTAAAAATAATGGAACATTTCCTTTAAACAAACTAAAAACAAAAAAAATCATTTGTAAGTCCAACTCCCCATCCCCAGTCTCCAAAAATGTCATGGCCTTCATCTTCTTACTCCAGATCTTAGTTTTGGCACTGCTCTTTCCCAGTCGCGGTTTCTGTTCCACCGCCACACACACAGTCTTCCAAGTCAGTAGACAGTGGGAGACTCAAGGAGATTTTCTCCCTAAGCTTTATCAGCATTGATGAAATATTGGCAGGGAGAAGAGATGGGAACTTCAACTGTTTCTATTTTGTAGCTCCAAGAAGAGAAAGTTTAGGGAGAGAAGAGGCAATTCACATTTGGAAAATTAGAAAATAAAGAAAAGCCTGCTTTATTAGATGATCAAGGGTTGATGGTCAAAAATGAAGAGCAGTTCTTTCACAGAGGAAAACCAGTGACATGTGCCTAGACAGACTGTAAAATTGGTATGGCCCAGGGATTACTCTGTGCTCTCCTGCCTTCCACTCTTAAGTAGACTGTCTACTGCAGTTAGCCTGCCCTGTCACCATTGTACGTTGGTGAGTAGTGAGGAAAACTTGACTTTCAGTTCAAAAATCTCTAGATCAAGAAGAATTATATTCAAGTAGCCTTACTCTCTCCAGAACAGGTAAAGCTCAACAGACACCTAAGCTGAGGCCTGATGTGATATTTGGATACCATCTGGGAGTTTGAGAGAATGGATACATTTTGCATGTGGAACAAGTGAGAACGAGTGTAGCCAGAAGGTAGACTAGGGTAGAGAACCTGCAAAAATGGCCTCCAATAATTATCTAGCCTCTGTACACACATGACAGAACTCCCATCAAGTCTGTTCCCCACCACTTGAACCGATGGTGGTCTCAGGACCTGTTTTGACCAATAGAATAAGGAGAAAATGACATTCTAGGTCTCCAAAACACAGGCCTGTAAAAGCCTGACAACTTTGGCTTTTACTCTTGGAAGGCAGATACTATATATCAGCAAAGTCCTGCCTATCTTACTGGAGAGAGATGTCACAGAGAAAGAGAAATTCCACAAGATGAGAGAGGAAGCAAGGAAAGAAGCTGGGTGGAGAAGAACTGAGGTGCCCCATCTAACAACCAGCATCACAACCACAGAGAAGTGAGAGAAGCTGTTTTGGTTCCCCAGCCCCTGTTGGTCCACCCAGCCAGCAAAACATAGAGCAGAGGTAAATCACCAGCTGAGTCCTGCTTGATTCTGACACATAGAATCAGGAGTGATAAATTGTTGTTTTAAGTCAATAAGCCTTATGGTGACTTGTTATGAAGCAATATATAAAAGACACATAGTCTAATTCAGAATAGTCAAAGAAATTTTCCAAAGGAATGGCATCTGAATGGAGACCAAAATGATACAGACACCATGATTGAACATTGCAGCCACACAGACATATTATAAAGCTTTATGGGCTTAATATATTCTAGGAATTGCAGGTTTACTGAAGCTGGAGTGGTGTGGAAAAGATGAGGAGTGGAAAGAGATGGGGTAAGTGAATAGGAAGAAAACGGAAAGAAATCAATATTCTAAGACCTTTCAGTCCAAAGAAAGGAATTTTAATGTCATTATAAGCCTGTGTTAGATTTCCTGATTCAAGGATGCTACTCTAGAACTTTTAAGGTTTATGAACTAGCAAATGATTTTCCTTTCTTTCTGAACCTGCAGTATTTGCATCTGAGAGTGCTCTAACTAAACAATCTGATTAACTGAGAATACTGAGTTGAAAAGTAACAGCATTTTAACACCTTATATTGAAAACTTAGGATAGTATTCCACTAACTAGAAAAGGTAAGATAAACTTTATACACATACTTAAATTTTACTTAAATATGGGATCCACTGAAGGAAGAAAATATGAGTGATCTCCAATGTGTTCAGATTTTGCAGATTATATATGTAGGTATTTTCTGAGTTCATTTAAGTTAGCTTTAAGATATATTCATGTTAGTTTCCTGTGGCTACCATAACAGCTGACCACAACACAGAAATACATTCTCTTACAGTTCTGGAGGCCAGAAGACCAAAATTAAGCAGGGCAGTGCTCTGTCCAAAGTTTCTAGAAAAGACTCCTTCTCCCTTATGGTGGCTCTAGATATCCCTTGTGGCCCTCCACTGTCAAATAATATTCCACCCTTCTCCGTCCCATAAGATACTTGTCATTGGATTTAGGATTCAACCAGTTAATCAAGGATGATCTCATCTCAAAATCCTCAACTCAGTTACATCTAGAAAGACCTTTTCTCCAAATAAAATCACATTTTCAGGCATCAGGGGCTATAGCTTGGACATATTTTCGGAAGAACACTGCTCAACCCACTAAGACACATTTTGTAAGTCAGAGGAAAAGATAAAACATCGTGAAATGCCTGAAGCACCATTACAAGGAACCAAGTTTGAAAATTATGGCTTTAATTTCAAAGGCATATGTTACTTCATTTGCTTTTAATTTTACAATTTCACAGGATGATGAAGAACTGAGTGTAAGAGGGACCAATAAATGGAAGAAAGCACCTGATACTTTGTGTGTTGCACTCAGCCTACTTAAAACGTCCGAAGCTGTTGAAAAAATCATTTGGAGAATCCCAGTACTGCCAATGCCCACCTCCATCCCCACACCTAAGAAATTTTTATTTTCATCATGCTTTCACTGGAACCATCCTTACTTCCACTTACAATGTGAATTACAATTTATATTGCTGCCCTACATGCCTGAAGGTGACTCAGTTGGGAATAGAAAAGCGAATCACAGTAATATAGACAAGCTTGGTGATATCTGTCAAACAAAAAGAACATCCAGTGAATGTTTACTGACTCCTTTTTTATAATGCATCCACTTGAACAGCTGAATCAAAAGCAACTGTAAAGAAACAGAGATCAAAAATAACACTAAAAAGCAGCATTATACAATTATGCCAATTTAAAAGTGCAATAGCAATTTTCGACTCTGAATACAAATGGACAATAATGGATACATGCTCTTAAGAAATGTTCATATCTTTTATGCTTGCACATTTCTCATTCTCATGTCTAAGAATATTGTTGGTCAGAATGATTTCTGTTCTAAGTGACAGACAATGCAATTCAAATTGGATTTAGAAAAAAAAAAAAGTGAAAACAAAACAAACAAAAAACTCACAAAAAACTCGGCAAGTAACTTAATGAAAGCGTCCAGACTCAGTAACTGACTTAATGAATGAGCCCAAAGTTTCTATTATTGGTGGAACTAACTCCCTAAATCAGTCTTGATCCATATTTTAAATCTACTTTTCTATGTAATGGCTTCCTTCTTAAAAAAGGCTCCTTCTGTGATGTATTTCTGAAATCCTTGGGTCACATTCTTTCAGATTCAAATCTAGTAGGAGAGTAAACATTTTTCTCTCCAACACTCCAGCAAAAGCCTTAAAGATACAACGCTCTGACTGGCCAGAATTAATATACATGCCCAGCCTTGAAGCTCACTAAAGTCAATCCATAATTAGTGGCAACTTAGGTTGTTCCCTTTTGCTTTCATTATAGATATCTCTTCAAGGAGTTTTCTTATGTATATGTATGTATTATTTTCTGATTATATTAATAGAATAAATTTATTACTGTATCAAAATTTACACATGTATTTTGCAACTTAAAAAATAT
The DNA here is from genome assembly GCA_006410935.1 of Redunca redunca. Lineage (NCBI taxonomy): Eukaryota > Metazoa > Chordata > Mammalia > Artiodactyla > Bovidae > Redunca > Redunca redunca. Next base: position 404,599 of record SJYQ01002562.1, on the reverse strand, counting down.
GTAGAAAATTGCCTCCCAGGAAAGTAATATAAATTTCTATTTCAGTGAGTAGTGTATAAATTTGCCTTCCATGGTCTTATCATATTTGGATATTATCACTTTTGTTAATATTTTCCATACTGGAAGACTAAATAAATTCATGTTTATATACCATTAAACATACATATTACTTTTCTTGAAGCTTCTGAAAGTCATTTATAGATATTAAGATACTTTACCACTATATCTTCAGTAAATTTATCTTATATAATCACAACACCATAATCATAACCAAACAAATTTAATATTCATGGTATTACTTAATAAACAGTCCATATGCAAATTTTCCATTTGATCCCAATGTCCTTTATAGCTTTTTTTTTAATCAAGGACCCAATCAGGATCATGAATTACATTTAGATATGACTATTTATCTCTTTCCTTAAGAAACACTCTTTTTATTCTTTTTTCTTTTATTATTGTATTACCAAGACTTTCAGCATAATATTGAAACGAAATGGTGAGAGGAAATATCCCTGTCTTATTCCTGACATTACAGGGAAAGAATCTAATTTCTCATCATTAAATGATGTTAGCTATAGGTTTTTATAGGTGTTCTTCATCAGGCTGAGCAACTTGCACTCTATTCCTAGTTTATTGCATTTTCTATCATTTCTCATGCTAGCAAGATTATGCTTAAAATCCTTCAAGCTAGGCTTCAACAGTACATAAACCAAGAACTTCCAGAAGTACAAGATAGATTTAGAAAAGGCAGAGGAACCAGAGATCAAAGTGCCAACATATCCTGGATCATAGAAAAACCAAGGAAATTCCAAAGAAACATCTATTTCTGCTTCATTGACTATGCTAAAGCCTTTGAGTGTATTGATCACAACAGTGAAATATTCTTAAAAAGATGGGAATACCAGACCACATCACCTGCCTCCTGAGAAATCTGTATGCAGGACAAGAAGCAACAGTTAGAACTGAACATGGAACAACGGACTTGTTCAAAACTGGGAAAGGAGTATATGAAGGCTGTATATTGTCACCCTGCTTATTTAACGTAGATGTAGAGTACATCATGCAAAATGCCAGGCTGGATGAAGCACAAGCTGGAATCAAAACTGCCAGGAGAAATATCAACAACCTCAGATAAGCAGATGATAGCACTTTAATGGCAGAAAGTGAAGAGGAAAACAAAGATCATGGCATCCAGGCCTATCACTTCATGGCAAATAGATGGTGGAAATTTGGAAACAGTCATATTTCATTTCATTTTCCTGGGCTCCCTAATCAATGCTGATGGTGACTTCAGCCACAGAATTAAAAGACTCTTGCTGCATGGAAGAAAAGCTATGACAAATCTAGATAGGTGTATTAAAAAGCAGAGATATCACTTTGCCTAAAAAGCCCCATAAAGTCAAAGCTGTGGTTTTTCCAGTGGTCATGTATGTGAGAGTTGGGCCATAAAGAAGGCTGAGCACCAAAGAACTGATGCTTTTGAACTGTGGTGTTGGAAAAGACTCTTGAGAAGCTGAAGCTCCAGTACTTTGACCACCTGATGTGAAGAGCCAATTCATTGGAAAAGACCCTGATGCTGGGAAAGATTAAGGGCAGGAGGAGAAGGGGATGACAGAGGATGAAATGGGTGGATGGCATCACTGACTCAACAGACATGAGTTTGCTCAAACTCTGGGAGATAGTGAAGGACAGGGAAGCCTGGGGAGCTGCAGTTCACGGGATGAGAAACAGTCGAAAACAGCTTAGTGCCTGAACAACACCACAATCATGAATGGATGCTGAATTTTGTCAAATACTTTTTACACATTTATTCATATGACCATGTGTTTTTTTCTCTTCAGCAGGTTGATGGGGGGTAAATTACAATAATTGACTTTTAAATGTTGAAGCAGCTGTAGATCTAGGATTAAATCCCACTTGGTCATGGTGTATAATTATTTTTATACATTGTTGAATTTCTTTTTATACATTGTTCAATATACTAATATATTTTGGAGAATTCTTGCACCTGTGTACATGAGAGCTGTTGGCCTGTAGATTTCCCCTCTTGTTATGTCTTTATCTAGTTTTGAAACTAGAGTAATGCTGGCCTCACTGAGTAAATAGGAAGCATGCCCTCTGCTTCTTTCTTCTGAAAGAGGCTGTAGAGAACTGGTACAATTTCTGCATTAAATGTTGGTACAACAGTGAAACAATCTGGGCCTAGTGCCTTCTGTTTTGGAAGGCCCCCAATATTCTTTCATTTTCTTTACTATATGTAGGACTATTCATATTATCTATTTCTTCTTGTGAGAATTTGGCAGATTGTAACTTTCAGGGAAGTGGTCCGTTTCATCAAGGTTATCCGATCTGTGGGCAGAGTTATTCACTGTATTCCTTTACTGTCTTTTTAATGATCATGCCATCTATATGAACTCCCCTCATTTATTTCTATTAGTAATTTGTGCCATCTCTTATTTAGCCTGGCTGGAGGCTTATAAATTATATTGATTTTTTCAAAGAAGCAGTATTTTCTTAATGATTTTCTGTTTTCAATTTCATTGATTTCTGATCTAATTTTTATTATTTCTCTTCTTGTACTTTCTTTGGATTTAATTTGCCCTTTTCTTTCCAGTTTCCAAATGTGGAAGCTTAGATTATTGATTTTAATTATTGATTTAATAACACGCACGCACACACACACACACACGTGTGTGTATACACACAATATTCTGAATTTACTCCCAAGCATTGCTTTCACTACATTTCACAAATTTTTGATAAGTTGAATTTTTATTTTGTTCAAAATGTTTTTTATTGTGCTTGAGATTTCTTTGACCCACATGTTATTTAGAAGTGTTTTTTTTCCCCCAGTCTCCATGTATTCGGGGTTTCTCCAGCTCTTTCTGTTATCAATTTCTACTTTAATTCTATTATGGTCTAAGAGGAGACATCCATTTTTTACTCTCTTAATTTTTCTAAAATGTGTTTCATGGCCCAGAATGTCGTCTTCCTTGGTGAATGCACCAGCTTGAGAAGAATGTGTATTCTGCTGTCGTCAGATGAAGCAGTCAATAGATGTCGATTATATCCAGTTGATTGATGGTGCTTTTGAGTTCAACTATGTCATTACTGATTTTCTGCCTGCTGGATCTGTCCATTTCTGATAGAGAGATGCTAAAGTTTCCAATGATAATAGCGGTTTCATCTATTTCTCCTTGCAGTTCTATCAGTTTTTACCTTACTTATTTTGACATTCTCTTGTTAGGTGCACAAACTTTAAAAATTGTTAAGTCTTCATAGAAAATTAATCCTGTTATTATTATATAATGCTTTTCTTTACCCCTGATAACTTTTCTTGCTCTGAAGTCTGCTCCATTTGAAATGAATACAGCTAGTGTCTCTTTCCTTAAATTCTAGCTAGAATCATATATCATTCTCTAACCATTTGCTTTTAATATTCATAGAAATGTGGTTTTATATCTAAAGTGGATTTCTTGTATAAAACATATATTTGGGTCTTATTTTTTAATCCACTCTGACAATCTTTTAATTCACACATTTAGACTATTGACATTCAAACTGATTCCTGATATAGTTTAATGAATAGCTATCACAGTTATTATTTTTCTATTAATTCTCCTAGTTTTTGTATCTATTTCTTCTTTTCCTCTTTTTCTAACTTTCATAGTTTTAATTTAAAATTTTATATGATTCCATTTTCTCTCATTTTAAGCATATCAGTTATGCTTATTTTTATTTTTAGTGGCTGCTATGGAGTTTGCAATATACATTTATAACTAATCCAAGTCCCCTGTCAATTAACACTATACCTCTTCACAGGTTAGTGCCAGTACTATATAATAACAAGTGGTCCTATTTCCTCCCTCCCATCATCTCTTGTATCATTGCTGTCACTCATTTTACTTATACATAAGCACACATTAAGTACATAATCAAATATACTACTGCTATTATTATTGTGGACAAATTATCAGGCAGATTACCTAAAAATAAGAAAAATAAAAATTTATTTTACCATCATTCATTCCTTACCTGATTCTCTTCCCTTCTTTATGAAAAATGACTTTCCCTTCTCTCTGTGGAACTTCTTTTAACCTTTCTTGCAAGGCAAGTCTGCTGACAACAAACTCTCTTCACTTTACTGTGTCTGAAAGTCTTGATTTCACTTGCACTTTTGAAGGATAAATTTGCAGGGCAAAGAATTCTATATTGACGGGTATTTTATTACATTGCTTTAAGTATTTCATATCACTCTCTTCTTGCATCCATAGTTTCTGAAAAAAGCTGGATATAATTCTTATCTACTGATTAGGGAAGTTGTTTTCCTCCTCTGTCTTCAAGATTTTTTTTTTAATCTTTTTCTGCAGTTTGAATACAATATGCCTAGGAATAGATTCTGACATTTGTCCTGCTAGTGTCTCTAAGCCTCCTGGATTTGCAGTTTGGTATTTAAAATCAACTTGGGTAAAATTCTCAGTCATTGCTTCAAAGATTTCTTCTGCTCCTTTCTTCCCTCTCCTTCTGGTATTCCAATAACATGTATGCTAGACCTTTTGTAGCCATCACAATTCTTAGACATTCTGTTCCTTGCTCAGTGCTTTTTTCTATTTGCTTTCAATTTTGGAAGTCTCTATTGTCATATCCTCAAGCTGAGAGAGATTCTTTCCTTAGTTATGTCTAGTCTACTAATGAGCTCATAAAAGGCATTCTTCATTTCTGTTAACAGTGTTTTTGATCTCTAGCATTTCTTTTTAACGCTTCCTTAATACTTCCATCTCTCTGCTTACATCACCCAACTCTCCTCGTATGGTGTCTGCGTTGCCCATTAGAGCCTCTGGCATATTAACTGTAGCTGTTTTAAATGCCCAGTCTTATAACTCTAGCATTACTGTTGTAACTTAGTCTGGTGCCGATGCTCTCTCTGTCAACTGCTGTGTGTGTGTGAGTGTGTGTGTGTGAGTGTGTGTGTGTGAGTGTGTGTGTGTGTGTACATGCATGCATACACACATACAAGCACAGGCTTTTGCCGTTTAGTAAATTTTGTCATTTTTTTTTCTTGATATCCATATATAATGTGGATATCAGCGCAAGCGGCTGCGACGGCCAGCGCACTCAGAGTGGCCAAGAGGAGCCGACCCGCATCTGAGGTCATGGGTGGTGGCCAAGAGGAGCCACGGCGCGTACGAGGTCAGGAGCAACAGTCTGGAGGAGCCACCCTCACGTCCAAGGCCAAGGTCAGGGGCTAGGAGGAGACACCCGGCGTCCAAGGCCAAGGAAGGGGGCCAGGAGGAGCCACCCCACGCCCGAGGCCAGGGGCGTCGGCCGGGAAGATCAACCCACGTCCAAGGAGCGGTGGCTGTGCTAGTGCAGGAGGGCCTAGAGGAGCTATCCCACGTTGAAGGTCAGGAAGGGTGGCGGTGAGGAGATACCTCTCGTCCAAAGTAAGGAACAGCAGCTGCACTTTGCTGGAGCAGCCGTGAAGAGATACTCCATGCCCAAGGTAAGAGAAATCCAAGTAAGATGGTAAGTGTTGCAAGAAGGCATCAGAGGGCAGACACACTGAAACCATACTCATAGAAAACTAGTCAATCTAATCACACTAGGACCACAGCCTTGTCTAACTCAATGAAACCAAGCCATGCCTGTGGGGCAACCCAACACGGGCGGGTCATATGGTGAGGCCTGACAGAATGTGGTCCACTGGAGAAGGAAATGGCAAGCCACTTCAGTATTCTTGCCTTGAAAACCCCATGAATAGTAGGAAAAGGCAAAATGATAGGATACCAAAAGAGGAACTCCCCAGGTCATTAGGTGCCCAATATGCTACTGGAGGTCAGTGGAGAAATAATTCAAGAAAGAATGAAGAGATGGAGCCAAAGCAAAAACAATGCCCAGTTTTGGATGTGACTGGTGATAGAAGCAAGATCCGATGCTGTAAAGAGCAATATTGCATAGGAACCTGGAATGTCAGGTCCATGAATCAAGGCAAACTGGAAGTGGTCAAACAAGAGACGGCAAGGGTGAACGTCGACATTCTAGGAATCAGCGAACAACTAAAATGGACTGGAATGGGTGAATTTAACTCAGATGACCATTACATCTACTACTGTGGGCAGGAATCCCTCAGAAGAAATGGAGTAGCCATCATGGTCAACAGAAGAGTTCGAAATGCAGTACTTGGATGCAGTCTCAAAAATGACAGAATGATGTCTGTTTGTCTCCAAGGCAAACCATTCAATATCACAGTTATTCAAGTTTATGCCCCAACCAGTAACACTGAGGAAACTGAAGTTGAACGGTTTTATGAAGACCTACAAGATCTTTTAGAACTAACACCCAAAAAAGATGTCCTTTTCATTATAGGGGACTGTAATGCAAAAGTAGGAAGTCAAGAAACACCTGGAGTAACAGGCAAATTTGGCCTTGGAATACGGAATGAAGCAGGACAAAGACTAATAGAGTTTTGAAAAGAAAATGCACTGGTCATAGCAAACACCCTCTTCCAACAACACAAGAGAAGACTCTACACATGGAAATCACTAGATGGTCAACACCGATTGATTATATTCTTTGCAGCCAAAGATGGAGAAGCTCTATACAGTCAACAAAAACAAGACCAGGAGCTGACTGTGGCTCAGATCATGAACTCCTTATTGCCAAATTCAGACTTAAATTGAAGAAAGTAGGGAAAACTGCTAGACCACTCAGGTATGACCTAAATCAAATCCCTTATGATTATACAGTGGAAGTGAGAAATAGATTTAAGGGTCTAGATCTGATAGATAGAATGCCTGATGAACTATGAAATGAGGTTCATGACATTGTACAGGAGACAGGGATCAAGACCATCCCCATGAAAAGAAATGCAAAAAAGCAAAATGGCTATCTGGGGAGGCCTTGCAAATAGCTGTGAAAAGGAGAGAAGTGAAAAGCGAAGGAGAAAAGGAAAGATATAAGCATCTGAATGCAGAGTTCCAGAGAATAGCAAGAAGAGATAAGAAAGCCTTCTTCAGCAATCAATGCAAAGAAATAGAGGAAAAGAACAGAATGGGAAAGACTAGAGATCTCTTCAAGAAAATTAGAGATCCCAAGGGAACATTTCATGCAAAGATGGGCTCGATAAAGGACAGAAATGGTATAGACCTAACAGAAGCAGAAGATATTAAGAAGAAGTGGCAAGAATACACGGAAGAACTGTACAAAAAAGATCTTCACGACCCAGACAATCATGATGATGTGATCCCTAATCTAGAGCCAGACATCTTGGAATGTGAAGTCAAGTGGGCCTTAGAAAGCATCACTACAAACAAAGCTAGTGGAGGTGATGGAATTTCAGTTGAGCTGTTTAAAATCCTGGAAGATGATGCTGTGAAAGTGCTGCACTCAATATGCCAGCAAGTTTGGAAAACTCAGCAGTGGCCACAGGACTGGAAAAGGTCAGTTTTCATTCCAATCCCAAAGAAAGGCAATGCAAAAGAATGCTCAAACTACCGCACAATTGCACTAATCTCACACGCTAGTAAAGTAATGCTCAAAATTCTCCAAGCCAGGCTTCAGCAATATGTGAACCGTGAACTCACTGATGTTCAAGCTGGTTTTAGAAAAGGCAGAGGAATAAGAGATCAAATTGCCAACATCCGCTGGATCATGGAAAAAGGAAGAGAGTTCCAGAAAAACATGTACTTCTGCTTTATTGACTATGCCAAAGCCTTTGACTGTGTGGATCACAATAAACTGTGGAAAATTCTGAAAGAAATGGGAATACCAGACCACCTGACCTGCCTCTTGAGAAATCTATATGCAGGTCAGGAAGCAACAGTTAGGACTAGACATGGAACAACAGACTGGTTCCAAATAGGAAAAGGAGTACGTCAAGGCTGTATATTGTCACCCTGCTTATTTAACTTCTATGCAGAGTACATCATGAGAAACGCTGGGCTGGAAGAAGCACAAGCTGGAATCAAGATTGCCGGGAGAAATATCAATCACCTCAGATATGCAGATGACATCACCCTTATGGTAGAAAGTGAAGAGGAGCTAAAAAGCCTCTTGATGAAAGTAAAAGAGGAGAGTGAAAAAGTTGGCTTAAAGCTCAACATTCAGAAAATAAAGATCATGGCAACCAGTCCCATCACTTCATGGGAAATAGATGGGGAAACAGCAGAAAGAGTGTCAGACTTTCTTTTTTTGGGCTCCAAAATCACTGCAGATGGTGACTGCGGCCATGAAATTAAAAGACGCTTACTTCTTGGAAGAAAAGTTATGACCAACCTGGATAGTATATAAAAGCAGAGACATTACTTTGCCGACTAAGGCCCATCTAATCAAGGCTATGGTTTTTCCTGTGGTCATGTATGGATGTGAGAGTTGAACTGTGAAAGAAGGCTGAGCGCTGAAGAATTGATGCTTTTGAACTGTGGTGCTGGAGAAGACTCTTGAGAGTCCCTTGGACTGCAAGGAGATCCAACCAGTCCATTCTGAAGGAGATCAATCCTGGGATTTCTTTGGAAGGAAGGATGCTGAAGCTGAAACTCCAGTACTTTGGACACCTGATGCGAAGAGTTGATTCTTTGGAAAAGACTCTGATGCTGGGAGGGATTGGGGACAGGAGGAGAAGGGGACGACCCAGAATGAGATGGCTGGATGGCATCATGGACATGATAGATGTGAGTCTGAGTGAACTCCAGGAGATGGTGATGGACAGGGAGGCCTGGCATGCTGCGATTCATGGAGTTGCAAAGAGTCGGATACGACTGAGCGACTGAACTGAACTGAATATATAATGTGCCGGCTGAAAGGAATTGCAGTTAATAGGCCTTTTATAAGACATGGAGGAGGAGGAGAAGCCTTCTATAGTTCCATGATTAGGTTTCAGTCTTTTATTTAGCCTGTGCATCTAGACTGAATTTCTCAAATGCTTCTGTTTGTTCCCTCTCCTTAGCTAGACAGGATAGTGAGGCTGGAGTTGGGTATCTCCCTTCTCCCACATGGAAAACTAGAGTGGGGGTTGAGTATTTATCTTTCCCTAGGTGGGATAGGCTTTGAAGAAAATCCAACAGTTTAGGCTCTGGTATAACAGTTTCTTTTGAGGGTAAATCTTGTTAAGAAGAATGACGTGCTCCAGTGTATTTCAAAATCATTACTTTCCCCTTCCTCTACCAGAAGCATGAAAGGCTTTATCTCTGATACTCACATAGCCCTTATGACTACCACTCCATCCTACCACACCTCCAGTGTTTTTCACTCTCACACTGAGCCTCCAGCAATTCGTCAATCAGGTATTCTAACCCCACCACTGGACAATTTCTACTCTGGGTTTCTGCTCCAATTGTAACTTTTTGTCTATCTGCCTTTTCAAGTTGGGGAGCAGCAGTTTGCTGTGTGACCTCACTCTTCTGATGAACCTAAGGGGAAGAGTTGATTTTTTGGTTTGTTCGGCTTTTTATTTGTTGGAGCAGAGTCACAACTTCAAAGCTTCTTACATGCTGGATTGGAAAGTACACATCCCCACTCTTTTGTCTAGTTTACCATCTTCCTCATTTCTGGCATCTATCCTGAGGCAGTTCATGGCCAGCTCTCTATAGCAGATATGCCTTATGTGCCTTTGCCCATAACAGAAATTTCTCATTTTTTTTGCCATAATGTCTGCATTATGCTAGAAGGGGGCAGCAGAGGATGATATGGTTAGACAGCATTACTGACTTAATGGACACAAATTTGAGCAAATTCAGGGAGATATTGGAGGACAGAGAAGCTTGGCAGGCTGCAGACTGTGGGGCTGCAGATTCAGACATCTCTTAGCAACTCAACAACAACATCTACATGGTTGCAGGTCCAGGATTTTATGGCATACTGGCACATTAGTACTCATCTCTGATGAGAATCTGATCTCTTACCTCCAGTTAGGAACTGTAAGACATATTATCCCCTTCTATACCCTCTTCTTGTTGGCAGAGCATATTTGATCTCAGCTGCAAATGACAGAAAGCCCAACTCATATGATCTTGTGTCAAAAGGGAATTTATTGGCTCTTGTATATGGAAAACTCAGAGAAGTAGAGCTGACTTCAGATACAGCTTGATGTTATAAGGACACTCTTCTAATCCAGTTCTGCTCTCTTCTGTGCACTAGCCTTGTTCTTACATAGCTCTTCTGTTTCTGTGATGAACGCATCAAATGCAAATTTTTTCTTCTCAACTATTTATATATGTCCAGAAGGAAAGAATAGAAACCCTCTTCCAGGATTTCCAGAAAGGTTTCATTGCATCATGGTTCCGAATGGTTCTAAATAGGCTGTGAGCCCACATCTGATCTGATCACTGTTGCTCAGGGAATGTGAGATATTGGTAAACTATGGATCAGGCTATGTAATCTACTCATGAACAAGGAAAGAAGTCAACTCCCCAAGAAACTCTTGGAAAGAACTGGGGATGGTGGATAGTTCAGAGGAGAATCAGGACTCAGTTAACAAAAGATGGATGAATAGATACGGGTTGGCCAAGTCAGCATATGCTCTCTACCCTAAAAACTAGAGCTAATTTGTGGTTATTCACATGCGCAGGTCCTGGGTGAACAACCTGAAACTAAATGTTACTACTTTGTGATAATTTGAATTTTTTTCTCTTTTTCTCCAGATTATAAATATTTATGTGATTATAGTGTCAGAATCTTGGCATTTATTCAGTACTTCATTAATTTTGGGTTATTATTGCCAATATCTAACAATAATGTTCTACTCATGATATCATAGTTAAGTTACTCTGGAGATTTTGAAATCATGAATTGAGGATTATAACTACAGGTGAAAACTAATGGGACCCAAAAAGGGAGAATAAAGACACTGGTTTCATGAAAATGCCCCCCAACTCCAAGTAATGACTCCATGTAAAAATGATCTGTGATTTACTGGTACTATTGTTTTTAAAAAAACATACATATTTTTCTTCATTTTCCCACTAGGGTATGTATGCACATGGTATTATAATAGTTAATGATAATTCATAAATGCTGAATTGCTGAGTTTCATTTACACTATTATTTGGAATGCAAAGAGTATACACATAAAGCAATACATGTATACTATATACACATACATATATGTATACATGTATACTATATTACATACATGTATGTATACATGTATACTATATATACATACATATATGTATATATACACATATTACTTGCATAAGTCAAACTGAAACTAGAAAATTTGACAGGACATGTAGTTTCTAAGAAAAAACAAGCGTGTAATAGGCGGTATGCACAAGCAAAGATTAAACATATTTTCTAGTAATCAGCCAATCAGAATTCCAATAAAAGGGTAACGAATAATAATCTAAATTAAGGGATTTCTGATATTCAATATTACTGGCATGGTTGTCAGTTGTAGAAATGATGGAGTACGATAGAAACCACATCTGAAAAAGAAAGTCCTGAGCAGGGGATGTTAATGTTAAAGAAATATTCAACACTCACTTTCCACAATATAAAATGCTGGCAGGCTGAATCCCAAAGGCCTGGCAAATCTAAACTCTCACTGAAGTGTGGTTTTGAATTAACAAAATGTCCAGAGCTTAGTGAAAGTACTTTAGCTCTCAGGCCCCAGGGCCATAGGAGGAAATGGGGGTGATATGCTGAGATATCAAGGATTGTCTTCACGCCATCCCATAAAAAAAAGGTAAAATACATTGCATCCTCTATAAATCAATGAACTAAGAGCATCTTACAAATATTTACTGAATTACTAATACATGTCATGTGCAATTTCTAAATGTTATGAATGTGGTAAAGTTTGGGTTCATGATATACTGTAATCTCCACAAAGATCTCAGAATATCTGGATAAGGCTCATTGATGAGACATTAGATTGATCAGCGAGAGGAAAGGAAAAAGGTAGATTTAGCTCTTTGGAGAGGTATTCTCTTAGAAACTAAAATCCCAGTATGTTGAAATGAAGTGAGAAGAGCATGACATTTGGAGTTAAGCAGATCTGAATATGAGTCTTGATACCTGCTAATTGCAGACTCTAGACTCTGGTCAATTTGCTAAACTTCTCTGAGCTGGACTATGACCATTCATAAGTGGATAATCACTCCAGCTTCACAGGTTTGCTTACAAGTGAAAACTCAATCTAAAAACTGGAAAGATTTCTTTATGAACCTGAAATGAGGTGGAAAAAGTATAATACATGTATATTATTTTGTGTGGATAACTGTCTCATTACTCTTGCTGGTGTGCCATAGTAAAATAGTCCAATAAAATAACATATAAAATCTTGTATATCTTTATATTTTATTTTAAGGTGTATTTTATGTATATATATGGTAATATATATCTAACCCTCTATTTCCAGAAAAGAAAAAAAGACCATAATTTTACTCTTACCACGCTTTCAAAAATTTCTCCCTATCTCTTGAGTTTCTGAGTATCAGTTAAGGATTTGCAGTATGGGATTTCCAGGAAACATCTTGCTTTAACCCAGAACCCAAGAGATTATTTTCACTATGTCTAAAATATCTTATCTAGTAAGGATGAGAGGGAAAAGAAACTTTTGCATTTAATTGCTTCTTTGATTTATATCAGCTGCCTTAGCTTTGTTGCCGATGCCAAGCATAGTTAGAAGATTTGGAAGGTGAGAGATAACAGAAGAGTAGCTTCTATACGGCTTACAAATGCAAAGCAAAGCATCTTTATTGATATTCTTTTAAAAGAGTTCACTGAGGTACAGCTCACAGTTGTCGAATGGAATGGAAAACAGAAATCCCTTTGAAAATAAGAGATAGAATTCAAGGTCAGTCTCCCACAAGCGGGTATTCCCTCCACCCTCATCTTTTTGGAAATGGTATATCATTTATCGGGGTTTGCTCACTGCATGCTGATGGTATCACACCTTATCACTGTCTAAAAGAACACTTCACGAGCATATTTTTAAAACACCAATTTATCTTCTCTTGTCCCCTAAGCTAATTTGAACCCCAAAAGTCTCGTTGGAAAAAAAATGTAAAAGTCGCAATGCTTTTGATAAAAGTTAAAACTGTCTTGGATCTGTCATTCAAAGTTAATGAAGAGCAGATACATTTCTGGTAGATACATTTTCTCTCAGATGAGCCCACTGTGCCTAGTCCAATGACAATATTCACAGCATTCAAGATAAGAGGAGATTATTGTATTATGCCTATGTGGAGGACAGCATGTTTCTGGTCACCTCTACTCCATTTCTTTTATGCTGGATCTCTCAAAAATCAAAAAAAAAAAAACCCACTGGTGATGACTTGCTGAGACTCTTGTATAGCTGTAGCACAAGATACCTAAGCCAGAAGTACGCAAACTTTACCTCCACCCAAATCTATGATTCAGGAGCTCTGGTGTGGGACCTAAGAATTTACTTGTCTAACAATTTCCCAGATGATGCTAATGATCCCAGTCTAAGGATCCTACTACGCCAAGTGTAAGTCAGTCTTTGCGACCCCATGGACTATACAGTCTATGGAATTCTCCAGGCCAGGATACTGGAGTAGGTAGCCTTTCCCTTCTCCAGGGGTTCTTCCCCACCTAGGGATTGAACCTAGGTCTCCCACAAGGGAAGCCCAAGAATACTGGAGTGGGTAGCCTATCCCTTCTCCAGCGGATCTTCCTCACCCAGGAATCGAACTGGGGTCTCCTGCATTGGAGACGGTTTCTTATCAACTGGGCCATCAGGGAAGCCCACTGGCTTAAACCATGGAAAGATAAATTCAATAGTCATCAGCATAAGGATTGTAAAATACTACTTCACTGCAGGTTAAGGGATTCCTAAAAATATCTGAACTATAAAAATGCTCAATAAAGCACAGTAAAATCCATATAATATCTATGACAAAATCAGTTCAGCAGACATGACATTTTGAGACTATTAAAATATAGATGTGCTACACTACCTTGTTCTCCATATAAGGGAAAGAGAATAGAATAGAATAAAGAAATACAAACTACTATGTATAAATTAGGTTAGTAAGGACATACTGTACAGCACAGGGAATTATAGCCATTATCGTGTAATAACGTTTAACAGAGTATATAACCTGTAAAAATACTGAATCACAATGCTGTACCTCTCTAACACAATTTAGTAAATCAACTGTACTTTAATTAAAATTCAAAATAAAATACAATAAAATATAGGTGTGCTACAAAATTCAAAATTATATTTTCTGCCATAGGCACTTACGATTCCAACTATTTTCAATTATAGAAAAATAAATTGCGTTTTCCTGCACACCTAAGTTTTGTGGCCTAAGACACTGTTAAAAAGTAAACTGAGGCTCATTAAAATTGTTAAAAGTTTATTTGAGCACATCTGGAATTCACACTGCGTCACACCAAATGATAGGTGGTTAGGAATGTTCCACTGACGGGGGACAGTGAGGAGCTTTGTTTTTTGGCTCATAAAATGTGGAACACTTCACGAGCATATTTTTAAAACACTGATTGGCTATAGCTTAAGCAGTTGACTTATTTGGGAAAGCCCCATTGGATATTTGTGATTGGCTGTTCTTAACTTTCATTTTCTCAGATTTGAATGAATTGACTTTGGCTTAGGTTTTGGTTTGCTTATGTAGGTTGCTAAGACATTGGAGTCACCCTAGTCTAGTGGCCTCCATGTTTAATTTGACATTACAACTGTTTCATTAATTTTTAGGGGGCAAGAATTTACTGGTGTTTTCCTATTAATGGTTATAGTGTATTTTTTTTTAATCTCTGTGTGAAATTGAAGTAGTGTGTAAATTTTATATGTGCTTTGTAAAATCTTTATATATAAATATTCTATCTTCTATAACTTGACATTTATGAGTGTTCTTGTGACAGTGGAAACCAGAGATTGTTCTATTTGCATTTTTCTCCAAAGGATACATGAGATAAAATGTTTTTTTTTTTATTTTGATCCTGACTTGAAATTACAACAACAAGAAAAGACCTCATGTTACTGAAACAGAAGGGCTCTGTGTCATTATTATTATGCATGAGTCAGTGGCAGGGACAGTAACAGTTCTCCTCTAAAACAAGACATCCTAAATAACAACCAAGAAAAGAGAATGATTCCTAAGGATGTTTAAATTAAAAGCAAGACAAAAAAGAAGTGACTGATTTATCTTCCACAGTTATCATTTAGTGTATTGAGTTTTCAAAGCCTGTCTCGTCCCAAAAGCTAGTATGATTCAAAGGTGCCCTAAGAACATAAGGACACAGAGAGGATTAAGAACACAACACTAGAGTTGAATTGCATGACTTATTTAAACACAACAAAACAAGAAGGATAAAACAGCCATCCCTCAAGTTAAGCAAGTACTATTAATGAAAACTAAGGATACTTGAACTTTGCTCCCAAGAAACCTGATTGATTAATTTGGGGAGTGGGCCCAGAAATTTACATTTATAAATGATTATAATCGGACCAATTTGGAAAACTCTAAAAGAGATAGTAATCCTTGGAACTCTTTCTTCTATGTCTTGCTTGTCACTCTACTACACTATCACATCCAGAATTGTCCACAAGGACTCCCCACTGACCACTAGACTTATACTTAGCTATATCATTAAAAACAAATGTTATACTATATACATTCTCCCAGTCTTACAGACATTCTGCCAATGGAAATGACTATATATCAACTGTGTATTCCCTTTAAAAATAAGACAATTAAAGACTTTAGCAGTTCAAGATATCCTTTTCTCTGAAAACCTAGGCATTGATAAGGTTTGTCCATGACTTTCCCAGTTTTAGCACTAAAAATCTTTCAGTCCAGGGACTCTTAGCTCTGTGCAAACAAGAACAGTTGGCAACTCCACCAATCAGACTGTGATTGAATGTGTATGTTTCCCAGATGCCTATATACAAGATGAAGCAATGAAAACAAACACCCTTCAGAGTTCTTTCTTCTTCTTCAATTGCACTCTTGCTCCTATTCGGTTAATCCCCTCCACATATTTTTCAGAACAAGAAAGAAATCATGAAACAGCCATATCCAAGAGTGATTTGAGGGCAATATAGCATTGTATTCAACTTTTTATCCCTAATGTCTACCCTAGTGTCTAACACTGTAAGAGGTATTCAGTACAGTTTGGTGAACGAAAGGGAACTTTGAAATATTGTTCTCCATATGCAAGAAAGAAGTCATTTCCTTCTGTGAATATTCTCAAAGCTGGTTCTCCTCACTCCCAGCTACCAACAAAAGTACTCTGCCTATCTTAGGTTCTGTTTCAGATATATGTCCCATTGACAAACTAGGCTTGCTCCTCCAAATGAACTTCATAAAACAGTAGCTCTCAAAAGGATCTGTCAAAACTGCTGAAGTGCCAGGGAAGAGATGTGTCACCTTTTGTAAAGCGTGCTTTAGGAAAATCAAAAATTGCATGTATTTACACAATCAAAGATCCAGGCATTCATCCTAGGCTTTTTGATATCTATCCATAAGAATACTAGGAAACTCAGATTAAGTTTAGATGCATTTCTCCTGATTCCTAGTAATTAGCTGGGAGGCAGCTGACAGCCATTCTGATAGTGGAAACATTTCCTCCTATGAAGGAGAAAACTATACAACCAAATATAGTCCTAGGACACTGAAGCCAACTCTCTAAAGCTTTCCAGAGACTTTTCAATGAAGAGGCTTAGGAAGAAATTCTGACTCTTATTTGAAACACGTTTCACAGAAACAATTAAGAATTCAGAAGGTAGTAAATTCACTATCACCACTCTGTGTCAAAGTTATGAAGACTTTCAGCTATTTAGGAATGTATGTATATGTGTGTGTGCATACATATCTGGACAGGTGTGCTTTTATCATTGTATCCATGAAGAAAATATAGTAGGAATCTGACAAAGATACAGATCCCATTCATACACAAAAACCAAGTGGGTCAGTAGCTGGCAGTTCACACTGGTGTAGCTGCTCTGGAAACTTCCTATGTTGAGAGTCCCTTGGACTGCAAGGAGATCCAACCAGTCCATTCTGAAGGAGATCAGCCCTGGGATTTCTTTGGAAGGAATGATGCTAAAGCTGAAACTCCAGTACTTTGGCCACCTCATGCAAAGAGTTGACTCATTGGAAAAGACTCTGATGCTGGGAGGGATTGGGGGCAGGAGGAGAAGGGGACGACAGAGGATGAGATGGCTGGATGGCATCACTGACTCGATGGACGTGAGTCTGAGTGAATTCCGGGAGTTGGTGATGGACAGGGAGGCCTGGTGTGCTGCGATTCATGGGGTCGAAAAGAGTCGGACATGACTGAGCGACTGAACTGAACTGATATAAAAAACTATTCTCCACTAATCTTGATATTCAGTCTTGTACGAACCACATAAATTCCTTTACACATTTCAGTCACCCATTAAGAATGATGAAAGCCCTTGGAAAACATCCTTGAATCATAGCTTTTCAATAATCTGTTGCTTGAGATTCCACCACTCATCTTCCCACCACCTCTGCCTGACACAGCAAGTTCAAGGCTTTTCCTCTCGTTCCCACATATGCTCCATCACTTTGAAGCCTTTCTTTCAGCAACCTGGCTCCTCTTGCTCTGACGCACAGACTGATGAAAGACAGAAGCACGTGGCTTTTACAAAGTCTGTTCACTTAGGTGGGTGTAAGATGATGCAACTCAGTCAATTCTTCCAAAGAATTCACTAGGAACTGAGAATATTTGTTATTTCTCCCATTTGACACCCATCTGTCTGTGCTGACAGCTGGCTTCGACAGTATGTTCCATTCCAATGTCACCCCAGGCATACGATAGTTAGGTCAGATCTTTAACAAGAGTGATCTGGATGAAGAGGAAACAGATTGGTAATAAAAGTCTGGGTGTATTTACTTGATAACATCCTAAGATGATGTAGCCATTTCTTTTTAAAGACAAACAATTATTTTAATAGTGCCTCTTCCACTGAGCTTTGTGTTTGTTTTGTGTTATTTTGCTTTGGGGAAGGAGGACTGTTTTTGTTTTGCTTTGGCATTAGCACTCAATAGTAAGTGTTAGTAATAAGCGCTGTGATTTCTTTGGAGGAAGATGAGTACTAACCAACAGAACTGCTCCATAGAATACTTCTAGAGTCTCCCTTGCAAAATATGTCATTGGACTGTCTTGAGAACTCCCATGATGAACAGCAGTTTTTGGTTAAAAAACAAATAATAAAGTTAATATTGTTGTTGTTTAGTCACTAAGGCATATCCAACTCTTCTGCAACCCCATGAACTGGAGCCCACCAGGCTTCTCTGTCCATGGGATTTCTCAGGCAAGAATACTGGAGTGGGCTGCCATTCCTTCCTCCAGGGGATCTTCCCAACCCAAGGATTGAACCAGGTATCCTGCATCACAGATGGACTCCCTACTGCCTGAGTCACCAGGGAAGCTGCAAAAGAATTTACTTGTACATATTAGATATCTAGGGGTAATTCAGTGATTATTGTTAGCACTTTAAAATCATTACAGAATAAGAAATGCTCTTAGCTGCAACACACCTTAGACATATTACAGGCTTGTGAGAGTCAGGAGTTTTTATAGATTTAGGCATGAAACCTTTCACAGTTTCATGCAGACTCATTGAGGAAAACAGAAAATGTCTGTTCATACACAGAAGTGACCGCCAGGGACCAAAAGAGGTGCAGAATTCTGAAATCTGCCAGTCTACACCTCACCAGTCATCTTCTACTTCAGCTTATATTCAAGTTTATCTGCTCCAGGGTTAAGATGGCAAGGGACAGGCTTCTTGACCTAACTCTAGACAGGTTCCTTTGAGCCCTTTTTGTCTAGGTCCTGACCCCAGAACTGTCTTCAACAGGCAGCTTTGCAAGATTCCTGTCAAGTCAGATTAGCCACATTCCTTCACACTTGATATTGATCATTTTTCTCATCCCTACTATTTACCAGGCGACATGTGACCACTCTGGCTTGCCTTTAGCAAGAATTCTATTAGGTCAGCTTAGCCAGAATTCCTCATTTTCCCTGATGTTTTCTCTTAGTAGCTTCCCACTCTGCTTCCTGGCTGTAAATTCCCATTATCCCTTGTATTCAGAATGCAGCCCAGTCTCTCCCCTACGGGCAAATCCCATTGCACCAAGTTCAGTCTCTCCCCTCTACTACAAAACTCCGCTATGGTAGTCCCTATACCTTTCCTGATAGTTCTTAATAAAGTCTGCCTTACTGTTCTTTAATAAGAACCATGAGTAATTATTTAACATAAAATGTTCAAAAGATATTTTAGGAAGTAATGATTATTTTGTTAACCAATTGCTACATCAAACTGGGAGTTTATTCGCCTGCAAAAAAAAAAAAAAAAAAATGGTGATCTTCCTTTTTGTTGTACAAGGAGATGTGGTCTTACCTGCCCTCCTCTCCAAAACAAACAGATCTAGAAAAGAAGATGGGTCTAACTGAAAAAATGCTAGAAGAATGAATCACAGAACAGAGAACCTATTCAGAGGCAGAGAAGATGAAAGCTGACAATCTTAAGGATAAAGAAGTCTCTCTTGCCAAAGCAGATACTCAGGAGATCATTAGAATTTGTGGTGTTAAGTGGAACTGATGCTGCTTTGGAAAGTAAGGGCTGTTCCTAAGGTTCAGTGGCATCTCTGTCAACATCCAGCTTGATCAGAGATGGTAGAGTTTGAAAGGCTATTTTAATTTTTTTAGTTCTTCTTCACAAATAAACCATGACAGACTGGGAAGCAGAGAGATTTATAGGTTTGGGGGAGCGAGAATTAAGAATTTGGGAGGTTTGTGTCTTTTAAACAAAATCTCATAAAGTAGAGCACCATATTACTATTTGAGTTCACAACTACTTTTTCACACTGTACTCTTTGCTTCAAATTAGACTTTCTGGAGAGATTCTTCATTTAATATTAAATAATGTTTAGATTTCAAGTGAAGTCATATTCCTCAGCTAGAGTCAACTCTTACAGATGGGTAACATTAACGCTCAGATTATGGAGGACACAGCATTCCATCTTCATCTTTTCTACACAACAGCAACACCACCACCAACATGCAGAGGCAAAATTACTGTTGATTCACCACAGAGGCCCTAGACTGAGGTTTTTTCCAATACTTTTCCATTTCAGCTGTTTTAAACTATCTAACGTTAACTTCACTGGGTTTTCAGGGTCATTTTAGGAAGGAAGGAAGGACAGGAGAGGGGAAAATAGATGTTAGGGACTATCCCCATACATTATGGATAGTTCATTATAGGATGACACTTTGCATACATACATGTGTGTGTGTGTGTGTGTGTGTGTGTATGCGTGCCTCATCTATGAAAATCATAAAACATGGGCAATTACAATGTATTACAAAAATAATCTTTCATATTACAAAAATTTTATGTATTATAACACTTAAATAGCCCTTTTACTGTTTTTTTTAAAGGCTTTTATAGGTCCCCTATAATCTCTCTTTCACTAGGGAACATAAAACAAGAAGTCATGGTCTTTAATCTGGAGTTAAGTAGACAAAATATACCCACATAGAACAACTGAAGGACAATAAAATCAAGTACAAGGTTTTAGAATAGAGTTCAAAAGCATGCAGAATCTTATTCCACAATGACCCTCCACTTTGTCATTATAGAAAAGGACTTGACTTGGTTGTCCAAAGGGCAATCCACAGAAGACACACCATATACACAAGGGCATATAGGAGAACAGAAGTATGGCATGCATATTTTAATCCATTACTGTACATAGGAAAAGAGGACTGATGGAGAGATAGTAAAAGAGAGAGTACAGAGGGGAGGAGAATTGATATCTATATTTTAAACATATAAAAAGTAAAAATTGGAAACATTTCAATAAATTTGTACCCAATTTAGAAGCACCAGTACATTCGTTTGTAGAATTTTCTGGTTTTTTTGTGTGCAGAACCTACCATTTCCACTGTGGCATTCTTTTTCTCTCTTTTATACCAGGTACCCCAAAGCAAAGAGTATGGTATATTCTCTTTTCTTGGTTTTCATTGTTCAAATAACAGCTAACATAATACTCTCACTTCTAAGAAAATCAACAGAGTAAAGTTATCTATGCTTGCTCTGATTCCATAGTCAAAAACAGCTGGAGTTTATACAAGGTCCAGACAGTTCAGACCCGATTGGAGCAGGTCATTTTCCTTTTCCACTTCTGACTGTGAAAGACTTGCTGCCAGGTTATCATTTCCAGAAAACATCTATGCCAGAAAAACCTGCAGATAGAGACTTTTTTTTTTCTTTCCAAATTGTTAGTTGGTCTCTCAGCACATTTTGAATGTAACCTTTTTAATCCTTGCATTTGCAATTAGAGATTAAAATTCCATTCCAAGAGCCATTCAGCAGATGGCATAGCATGAAAAAACTGGAGGTAGTTTAAAATTGTATTTATACAGAACACCAGATGAATTTGCCAGGCTGTTTCTTCCTGAGCTTAT
Organism: Redunca redunca; assembly: GCA_006410935.1. NCBI lineage: Eukaryota > Metazoa > Chordata > Mammalia > Artiodactyla > Bovidae > Redunca > Redunca redunca. The sequence continues at coordinate 383,167 of SJYQ01002562.1, read as the reverse complement.
ACGTTTGCTTGTGAAAATTGATTGTTTCAGATGTAAATTTCATTTGCTGGGATTTAGCATTTTTATAGGATTTTAAAGCATCAATTAATCCATCTCTTTTGTTCAGCACAGTTGCTTGAAACATGGAAGTAAAATCCATACTTAAAGAAACTGCTTCTTAAGAAGATTAAGTCACCTGAGCAAAGGTCACCAAGGTAGGTTCAGAAAGGCCACATGATAATGGAATGGACAGGCCACTGAACCAATGTATCTATTAAGTAGAAGCCTCATCACAGCTTAGGCCATTTAGGAAGTTTGATTCTTAATAAAGATTTTTCCTTTAGCTTCCTCCAAGAGCTTTTAAAAAAACCTTTATGACTGTTAAATGTTTATTGACATAACAGGTACAGAAAAAGTGAACAAATCATAAATGTATAGCCTGAGAAATTTTTTAAGTGAACTCATGTAAACATCTCCCAGTTCAAGAAACAAAAAACTACTCAGATCCCAGAAACCTCCCTGTGTCTTGTCCCAAGGTATTTCCTCCCTCAACATAACCTCTAGCACCACAGGTCAATTTACATCTTATTGAAATATACACAAATAGACTCACATAATGTTTACTATTTTGTATCTGGCTTCATTCATACAACATTCTATTTGAGATACATCCATTCTGCTGCATGGAGGAGTACTTTGCCATTGCTATACATAAGTGTATTTTATAACTTATATACAAATTTCTCCATTTTGCTATTTTTAGTTATGGGTGATTACAAATCCAGTCGAACCCTTTATCCAGTTTCACTCTCCATGGGTTCAGTTACCCAGGATCAACCTCCATTTGAAAATATGATACAAAAAATTCCAGAAATAATTCATCTGTTTTAAACTGTGTGCCATTCTGAGTAACAAGATAAAATCTCTCATCAGACCATGCCATCATGCCCAGGACATGAATCACCCCTTTGTCCAGCATATCCAACCCATTAGTCACTTAGTAGCCATCTCTTCTCAGATATCAGATCAACTGTCAGGGTATCACAGTGCTTGTGTTCAAGTCACCCTTATTTTACTTACTAATCGCCCTACAGCAAACAGCAGAGATGCTGGCAATTTGAACCTGCCAAATGGAAGTTCTAAAGTGATTTCTTTAAGTGAAAAGGTGAAAATTCTCAGTAAGGAAAGAAAAAATGATCTATTGTAGAAATGAATCTAGTATCAGGGAAACTGTCCAGAAGGAGAAAAAAATTGGTGCTAGCTTTGCTGTTTCACCTCAGCTGCAAAAGCCCTGGCCACCGTGCGTGGTCATTGCTTAGTTAAGATGGAAAGGTGTTACATTTGTAGAAGCTATTTTGAGACAGAGGCACCACATTCACTTAAATTTTATTATAATGCATGGTTTAAATTCTATTTTTTTATTAATGTTATTAATCTCTTACTGTGCCTAATTTATAAATGAAACTATCATAAGTATGTATGTAAGGAAAAAACAGCATATATGGAGCAACAGTCCCCAATCTTTTTGGCACCAGGGACCGGTTTTGTGGAAGACAATTTTTCCATGAAGCATGGTGGGGGCTGGTTTCAGGATGATTCAAAAGCATTACCCTTATTGAGCACTTTATTTCTATTATTATTATATCACCTCCATCTCAGATCATCAAGCATTAGATCCAGGAGGCTGGGGACCCCTGATTTATAGGGTTTGGTATCATCCTTGGTTTCAAAGATCCACTGAAAGTGTTGGAATATATCCCCTACAGAAAAGGGGGAGGATTGCTATAGTGCTTCTCTGACCATTTTTTATAGAAGCTTTTTTGTGAGAATCATATGCATTTCTGATAGGATCAGATGTATTTCTGCAGTTGGTCACAGCTTTCCAAAATCACCATATCCACCAGCAACACATGAGGGTTGCAGCTGCTCTCCACTCTTGACAGTACTGGGCGCTCAGTCTTTTTCACTTTCACAACCTGGTAGATGTGTAGTGACTTTTGTACTTCCCTGAATGACTAATAAAATTGAGCATATTTCCATATTTAGTGGTAATTTGTAAAATATCTCTTGAAGTCATTTCACCATTATTTGATTTATCCTTTAAAAAAAAAAAAATTACCCTAGATGTAAACCTCTTATGAGATTTCTTGCAAATAACTTTGGTTCTGTGGCTTGCTTCTTCATCTCTTTGGTCTTTAAAAGGTTCTTCTTGTTGTTGTTCTGTTGCTCAGTCATGTCCAACTGTATATGGTCCAAGGACTGCAGCAGGCCAGGCTTCCCTGTCCTTCACTATCTCCTGGAGTTTGCTCAAACTCAAGTCTTTTGAGTGGATGAAGCCATCCAACCATCTCATCATGTGTTGCCCCTTTTCCTCCTGCTCTCAGTCTTTTCCATCATCAGGGTCTTTTCCAGTGAGCCAGCTCCTCACATCAGGTGGCCAAAGTACTGGAGCTTCACTTCAGAATCAGTCCTTCCAATGATTATTCAGGGTTGATTTCCTTTAAGATTGACGGGTTTGATTTCCTTGCAGTCCAGGGGACTCTCAAGAGTCTTCTCTCTCACATCCATACGTGACTACTGGAAAAACCATAGGTCTGACTATATGGACCTTTGTCAGAAAAGTGATGTCTCTGCTTTTTAATATGCTGTCTAGGATTGTCATAGCTTTATTCCAAGGAGCAAGCATCTTTTTAATTTCATGTAAAGCTCCAATGGATCATGGAAAAAGCAAGAGAGTTCCAGAAAAACATCTATTTCTGCTTTATTGACTATGCCAAAGTCTTTGACTGTGTGGATCACAATAAACTGTGGAAAATTCTGAAAGAGATGGGAATACCAGACCACATGACCTGCCTCTTGAGAAGGCTATATGCAGGTCAGGAAGCAATAGTTAGAACTGGACATGCAACAGCAGACTGGTTCCAAATAGGAAAAGGAGTATGTCAAGGCTGTATATCATCACCCTGCTTATTTAACTTGTATGCAGAGTACATCATGAGAAATGCTGGGCTGGATGAAGCACAAGCTGGAATCAAGATTGCCAGGAGAAATATCAATAATCTCAGATATGCAGATGACACCACCCTTATGGCAGAAAGTGAAGAAGAACTAAAGAGCCTCTTGATGAAGGTGAAAGAGAAGAGTGAAAAAGTTGGCTTAAAGCTCAACATTCAGAAAACTAAGATCATGGCATCCGGTCCCATCATTTCATGGCAAATAGATGGGGAAACAGTGGAAATAGTGTCAGACTTTATTTTGGGGGGCTCCAAAATGCCTGCAGATGGTGATTGCAACCATGAAATTAAAAGACTCTTACTCCTTGGAAGGAAAGTTATGACCAACCTAGACAGCATACTGGAAAGCAGAGACATTACTTTGTCAACAAAGGTCCATCTAGTCAAGGCTATGGTTTTTCCAGTAGTCATGTATGGATGTGAGAGTTGGACTATAAAGAAAGTTGAGCACCGAAGAATTGATGCTTTTGAACTGTGGTGTTGGAGAAGACTCTTTACTGTCCCTTGGACTGCAAGGAGATCCAACCAGTCCATCCTAAAGGAAATCAGTCCTGAATATTCATTGGAAGGACTGATGCTGAAGCTGAAACTCCAATACTTTGGCCACCTGATGTGAAGAGCTGACTCATTTGAAAGATTCTGATTCTGGGAAAGATTGAGGGCAGGAGGAGAAGGGGAAAACAGAGGATGAGATGGTTGGATGGCATCACTGACTCAATGGACATGGGTTTGGGTAAACTCCAGGAGTTGGTGATGGACAGGGAGGCCTGGCATGCTGTGGTTCATGGGGTTGGAAAGGGTTGGACACAACTGAGCGACTGGACTGAACTGAAAGAAATTTAATCCACCTATATTTTTTTCCTATAAGCTTAGTGCTTTTTATGTTTTAAGAAATCTCTGCCTCTCTTAAGTTCACAGAGTGAACTCTGCTACCTTCTAGAAAGTCTACCATCCTACCTTTGAAACTGAGTGAACAATACAAAATTAGTTTTCTATATGGTGTCGTTTAGGATTAGAGTCATTCATTTCCATTGGATATACTATTGATCCAGCATGTTTTATTGGAAATATCACTCTTACCCTGTATCTGCAGTGCACTGCAGTGCTATCTTTTTCATAAATCAATCATTCCTACATGTGTGGGTCTATATCTGAGTCTATTATGCATCTATACCTGTATGCACAACACTAAAACTAAAGGCAAAGGAGAACAGAAAAGATATACCCATCTGAATGCAGAGTTTCAAAGAATAGCAAGGAGAGATAAGAAAGTGTTCCTCAATCATCAGTGCAAAGAAACAGAGGAAAACAATAGAATAGGAAAGACTGGAGACCTCTTCAAGAAAATTAGTGATATCAAGGGAACATTTCATGCAAAGATGGGCACAAGAAAGGACAGAAATCGTATGGACCAAACAGAAGCAGGAGATATTAAGAAGAGGTGGCAAGAATTCACAGAACTATACAGAAAAGATCTTAATGACCCAGATAACCACGATGGTGTGCTCACTCACCTAGAGCCAGACAACCTGGAGTGTGAAGTCAAGTGGGCCTTAGGAAGCCTGACTACAAACAAAGCTAATGGAGGTGATGGAATTCCAGTTTAGTTATTTCATATCCTAAAAGATGATGCTGCACTCAATATGCCAGCAAATTTGGAAAACTCAGCAGTGGCCACAGGACTGGAAAAGATCAATTTTCATTCCAATCCCAAAGAAAGGCAATGTCACAGAATGCTCAGACTACCACACAGTTTCACTCATCTCACATGCCAGCAAAGTAATGCTCAAAATTCTCCAAGCCAGGCTTCAAAGGTAAGTGAACTCTGAACTTCCAGATGTTCAAGCTGGATTTAGAAAAGGCAGAGGAACCAGAGATCCAATTGCCAACATCCGCTGGATCATGGAAAAAGCAAGAGAGTTCCAGAAAAACATCTATTTCTGCTTTATTGACTATGCCAAAGCCTTTGACTGTGTGGATCACAATAAACTGTGGAAAATTCTGAAAGAGACAGGAATACCAGACCACCTGACCTGCCTCCTGAGAAATCTGTATGCAGGTCAGGAAGCAACAGTTAGAACCTGACATGGAACAATGGACTGGTTCCAAATCAGGAAAGGAGTACATCGAGGCTGTATATTGTCACTCTGCTTATTAACTTATATGCAGAATACATCATGCAAAATGCCAGGCTGTATGAAGCACAAGCTGGAATCAAGATTGCTGGGAGAAGTATCAATAATCTCAGATATGCAGATGATACCACCCATATTCCAGAAAGCAAAGAGGAATTAAAGAGACTCTTGATGAAAGTGAATGATAAGAGTGAAAAGGCTGGCTTAAAACTCAACATTCAAAAAACAAAGATCATGGAATCTGGACACATCATGTCATGGCAAATAGATGAGGAAACAATGGAAATAGTGACAGACTTTATTTTGGAGGGCTCCAAAATCACTGCAGATGGTGACTTTAGCCATGAAATTAAAAGATATTTGCTCCTTGGAAGAATCAAGGAGTTTGTCTATGACAAACTTAGACAGCATATTAAAAAGAAGAGACATCTCTTTGCCAACAAAGATCCATCTAGTCCAAGCTATGGTTTTTCCAGTAGTCATGTATGGATGTGAGAGTTGGACTATAGAGAAAGCTGAGAGCCAAAGAATTGATTGTTTGAACTGTGGTGTTAGGGAAGACTCTTGAGAGTCCCTTGGACAGCAAGGAGATCAAAATAGTCAATTGTAAAGGAAATCAGTCCTGAATATTCACTGGAAGGACTGATGCTGAAACTGAAGCTCCAATACTTTGGCCACCTGATGCGAAGAACTAACTCATTAGAAAAGACCCTGATGCTTGGAAAGATTAAAGGCAGGAGGAGAAGATGACGACAAAGGATGAGATAGTTCAGTGGCATCACTGACTCGATGGACATGGGTTTGGGTAAACTCTAAGTGTTGGTGATGGACAGAGAGGCCTAGCGTGCTGTGATTCATGGGGTCGCAAAGAGTTGGACACGACTGAGCGACTGAACTGACCTGAATACAATATACAATATAAATTGTTTTTTATCTTGATTTACTTGGGTGATTTAGTCCACTTACAATTAATGCAATTATTAATATGCTTGAGTTTATCTACTATCTTATCCTTTGTTTTCTAATGACACAGTCTATTCATTCTTTTTTCTCTTTCTTATAGTCTTTTGAAGTAACCAGGCACATTTTGCTCCACTTTCCCCCACCATTAGCTTTTTTATTTTTATTTTATTTTTATTATTTTTTATAGATTATCCTAAGACACAACTTCCTAAAGAGACTATCTTTTCTCCACCATATAATCTTACCTCCTGTGTCAAAGATTAATCAATAGAAGTGTGGGTTTATTTCTGGACTCTCTATTCTGTTCCATTGATCCATTCATCTGTATTTGTGCCAGTACCATGCTGTTTTGATTACCATAGCTTTGTAATACTATCTGAAGTCTAGAAGGGTTATGCTTCCTTTGTTCTTTTTCCTCAGAATTTCTTTGGCCATGTTGGGTCTTTTATGGTTCCATACATATTTTAGGATTATTTGTTCTAGTTCTGGAAAAATGTCGTGGGTAATCTCATAAAAATTGCATTAAATCTGTACATCACTTTAGGTAGTATGGCCATTTTAACAATATTAATTCTTCCAACCAAGAGCATGGGATATCTTTCAATTTCTTTGAATAATCTTCAGTTTCCTTTATTAATGTTTTATTGTTCTCAGCATGTAAATCTTTGACCTCCTTGTTGAAATTTATTCCAAAGTATTTTTTAATGTGATTTTAAATGGGATTGTCTGTTTACATTCCCTTTTTGATATCTCATTATTAGTGAAAAGAAATGCAACTGATTTCTGTATGTTCATCTTATATCCTGCTGCTGCTGCTGCTAAGTCACTTCAGTTGTGTCCGACTCTGTGTGACCCCATAGACGGCAGCCCACCAGGCTCCCCCATCCCTGGGATTCTCCAGGCAAGAACACTGGAGTGGGTTGCCATTTCCTTCTCCAATGCATGAAAGTGAAAAGTGAAAGTGAAGTCGCTCAGTTGTGTCCAACTCTTAGCGACCCCATGGACTGCAGCCCACCAGGCTCCTCCATCCATGGGATTTTCCAGGCAGGAGTGTGAATTCAATTATCAGTTCTAGTAGTTTTTGTATGGAGTTTTTAGTTTTATANGGCGTGTGAGTGGGTGGGGTTTTTTTTGGGGGGGGGTGGTGTGGGGAGGTGGAGGGGATTGTCTGCTTTTGCTGTACCATGTGGCTTGAAAGTAAACGTGTTAGTCACTCAGTGGTGTCTAGCTCTACAGCCCCATGGACTGTAGCTCGCCAGGCTCCTCTTTACATGGAATTCTCCAGGCAAGAATACTGGAGTGGATAGTCATTCCCTTCTCCAGGACATCTTCCTAACACAGGAATTTAACCTAGGTTTCCTGCATTGCAAGTGGATTCTTTACCATCTGATCCACCAATGTGGTTTGCAGGATTTTAGTTCCCCAACCAGGGATTGAACTCTGTTCAAAACCAGGGAATTCCCTGTTTTTTATTTTGTATATTTATACTGCTAGGACAACCAGTCCATTCTAAAGATCAGTCCTGGGTGTTCTTTGGAAGGAATGATCCTAAAGCTGAAACTCCAGTACTTTGGCCACCTCATGTGAAGAGTTGACTCATTGGAAAAGACTGATGCTGGGAGGGATTGGGGGCAGGAGAAGGGGACGACAGAGGATGAGATGGATGGATGGCATCACTGACTCGATAGATGTGAGTCTGAGTGAACTCGGGGAGTTGGTGATGGACAGGGAGGCCTGGCGTGGTGCAATTCATGGGGTCGCAAAGAGTCAGACATGACTGAGCAACTGAACTGAACCTCTGAATTGAGGCGTTTAGATCCATACATGGAAGCAGTTCAGCAGCTACAGAAAAATTTTGGCCATTGTATCTTTTAAAGTTTGTTTCAACCTTATCCAGTTCTCTCCTCTCCTTTTAGAACTTTACATATATGATTAACTTTTTTTGTACTAGCCCATATATCTCAAATGCTCTTTTATGTTTTCCATAATGGCTTCTATGTGAATATTTTCTACTGTCCTGTCTGTAGTACATTAGTTTTCACTTTTGCTATTAAACCATACTGGGTTTATAAATTCTACATAAATGTTCAGTTAGCAAATTTTCATTTGATTCTTTATTATTGATTGTAATGTTTATTAATTCTTCATATTCGTATCTGTTTTCTTGAGCACAATAATGAGCAATTGTACTGGAGTTCAAAAAATGAACTCCAATTTTTGTATTGCTAATATCAGGATTCCAGCAGAAACTTCACCTAGATTTTTAGCCTCCATTCCTTTCTGCTTGGCTTTTTAGCCTTCTGCCCTGCCCAGAATACGAATCAATAAATGCTTCAATTGGAAAGAACCACAGAATGTCAAATCCATCTGGTTTTTGTTGCTCCCTTCTCTCTAGAACCTTGGCCTCTGCACTCCTGACTTACTTCATAACCCTGAATTCCATCTTTCATCTACTCAACCTGAGGGAACAGTCAAAAGCTCTGTGCCACAGTTCTCTGCCCATTCTGCTTATGAACCAGAGAACAGTTTTAAAGAAAAGTGGGACAGAAGGTCAGGTTTATCTTACCCTTTCCTTCAGAATCTTTAAAACCCAGGTACTTGATGCTTTGGGTGCTTTTCTATGCCTTTTGTATTTTTATTTATCCTTTGTAATTGTTCTACCTTGTGCACTTGTTGAACACAAGCTATTCTATCGGAGCCAAAAAGAGAAATATCCTAGCTCAGAGTTTTCAAAATTTCAATGTTTGAAGCTGTAAGACAGACTGGAAGAAAAAATCAGTGTATCTTTAGTCTCTTCTCATAATATTTTTAAAGTGGCATTACAGATTTAAATATAAGTTGGGAAATTGCTAAGTCCAAACTGGTAATCAACTTATTAAATATAAATACAGGGAGAAGGGAGAAATTATAGGAGGTGAAATAAAAGGACCTATTTTTAAATCTGAGTGAGATTAATTAGCTTTAGGACCAAAGCTGGTCACACAGACTTTCTGATGGCTGGTTTTCATTTGTAAAAAGGAAAAAATAATTAATGAGTTAAATGATATTTTAAGGTGAAAACTGTTTGTAATTTGTGAGATAAAACCAGTTGTGATACAATAAAAAACAGAAGACTTCAGACATATTTACATTAAAGAGATCAGATTTTCAAGAACATAAACTGACATAAAGTAATATACTCCATACATAAAAGCCAAAATTTTATGGGTTCTGAGACATTACTCACCAATGAATTTTAATTTAATTTATTCATTGAATTAATTTAATTTATTCAAAGCACACCTAACTAAAATATGACCTCTATAAAAGGAAATAGGAAATATCAGCATACTATGACAAATACAAAGATTAAATTAGTAATCAAAAATACACCCACAAAGAAAAGCCCAAATATAGATGATTTCAGTGGCGAATTCTACAAAATATTTAAAGAACTGAAAAGACATAAGATAAGAAAACTATAGATCAGTATCTCTTATGAATCAGTTCAATTCAGTCACTCAGTCATGTCTGACTCTTTGCAACCCCATGGACTGCAGCATGCCAGGCTTCCCTGTCCATCACCAACCCCTGGAGCTTATTCAAACTCATGCCCATTGAGTTAGTGATGCCATCCAACCATCTCCTACTCTATTGTCCCCTTCTTCTCCTGCCTTCAATCTTTCCCAGTATAGGGGTCTTTTCTAATGAGTCAGTTCTTCACATCAGGCGGCCAAATTATTGCAGCCTCAGCTTCAGCATCAGTCCTTCCAAGGAATAGTCAGGATTAATTTCCTTTACAATTGACCACTTTGATCTCCTTGCTGTCCAAGGGACTCTCAAGAGTCTTCTCCAACACAATTCAAAAGCATCAATTCTTCAGTGCTCAGCTTTCTTTATGGTCCAAATCTTACATTATACATGACTATTGGAAAAACCATAGCTTTGACTACATGGACCTTTGTCAGCAAAGTAATGTCTCTGCTTTTTAATATACTGTCTAGGTTTGTCATAGCTTTTCTTCCAAGGAGCAAGTATCTTTTAATTTCATGGCTACTGACAAACAAATATTTATGCATCATGAACAACTGGGATCTATCCTAGGAAAGCAAGGATGGTTTAATATGCATAAAATCAGCTAATGTAATAGAACATATCTTATAATAGAACAAGATAATCATCACTAAATTGCAGAAAAAGCACTTGACAAAACTCAATACCATTTCATGACAAAAACAGTCAACAATCTAGGAATAGAAGAAAACTCACTCAACATAATAAAGTGCATGTACTTCCCAGGTAGCTCAATGGTAAAGAATCTGCCTGCCAAGGCAGGAGACACAGGAAACTTGGGATTGACTCCTGGGTCAGGAAGATTCCGTGGAGAAGGAAATGGTCATCTGCTCCAGTATTCTTGCCTGTAAAATCCCCTGGACAGAGGAACTTGGCAGGCTATAGTTTATCGGTTCACAAAGAGCAGGACATGACTGAGCAACTGGGCACCCACGGTGGTGAAAAATCCCACAGCTAACACCAACTTAATTATTAAAGACGGGATGCTTTTCTCTAAAGATCAGGAACAAGGCAAGAATGTTTACTTGCTTTACTTCTCTTTTAGTCAAGAATTAAGACAAGAAGATAAAACATCTAGATTGGAAAAGAAGAAACAAAATTATCTCCACAGATAACATGATCCTGCTGCTGCTGCTAAGTCTACACATAGAAAATTCTAAGGACTCTACTATTAAAACTACTAAATGAGCTCAGCAAGGTTATAGATACAAGATCAACAGTTCTAAGGAGATGGATGGAACTGGAGCCGATTATACAGAGTGAAGCAAGCCAGAAAGAAAAACACCAATACAGTATACTAACGCATATATATGGAATTTAGAAAGATGGGGGTGATGACCCTGTATGCGAGAAAACAAAAGAGACTCAGATCTATAGAGTGAACTTTTGGACTCTGGGGGAGAGAGAGAGGGAGAGGGTGGGATGAGATGGGAGAATGGCATTGAAACATGTAAAAATAAATAAATAAATAAGAAAAGAAAAAAAAAAATTGAACAGGAACCAAAAAAAATAAAATAAAATAAAATGGAAAAAAAAAATCATATTCCTAGACTCTAAGCAATAAGCAACCTAAATATGAAACTAAGAAATAATTCCATTTAATGACAGCATCAAGAAAAAAGCGCTGCTTAGAAATAAGTTTAATAAAGGGTAATGCCTACCAATGCAGGAGACATAAGAGATGCAGGTCAGGAAGATCTGGAAGAGGGCACAGCAGCCCAATCCAGTATTCTTGCCTGGAGAATCTCATGGACAGAGGAGTTTGGAGGGGTACAGTCCAAGAGGTCACAAAGAATTATACATGACTGAAGTGATTTAGCATGCACACACATTTACTAATATGTAATATTGCCTGGCATATCGCAGGTATGTCATAAAATCTGATGAATGCTAAGAGCTTCTTATTTAGCTGTCAAGATTCAGCTCAAAAGTGATGTTTTTCCTTATGCAGACTACCTCCTTTACTCCTTCCCAGTACCTTGCACAGGTCTTTCGCCTGCCGCCCAGGACATTCTACAGCCCCTCTCTGTTGAGAAGTCAGCTTCCCCAAGTAATAGATCTGCTTCAACAGTGCCTTCCACAGAGGTAGGCATGATATCATTAATAGATGAATGTGTGGATGAATGAAGGCATATATGGACCTGAGCTGGAATGAGATTGGCAGCTGTATGTGCTAACTCCCAAAAGGGTAAAATTAAAAAAAGGATAAAATTCACACTTTGGAATCTATAAAACGTTGTTGAAAGAAATTAAAGAAGCTCTAGATGAATGGAAAGACATCCCATAATCATGATTGAGAAGGTTTAATGTGGTTAAGATGGCAAAACCTTCCAAATTGATGTACAGACTCACTGAAATTTCTACAGAATTTCAACTAGTTTCTTTGTAGAAACCAACAAGCTGATCCTTGTTAGAAATTACCTGGAAAATCAAAGGACTCAAAATAGCCAAAACCATCTTGAGAAGGAAAAACAAACTTGGAGAACTCATACTTCTTGATTTTAAAAGCTACAATAAAGCAGCTGTTAATAAGACAGCATGGTACCAGTCTAGGATAAATATATAGATAGACTGGAGGAATAGAATTGAGTATCCAGAAATTGGCTTTGGATTTGGTAGCAGTTTCTAGAGCATGACACTAAGCACGAGCAACCAAATTTTTAAAAAGATAAATTGAACTTCATCAAAATTAAAAGCATTTGTGCTTAAAAAAACACTATTAGGAAAGTGAAATTATGGCCTACATGATGAGGGAAAACATTTGCAAAGCATATATCTGACAAGGTACTTGTATCTAAAATATATAAAGAGCTCTTACAACTCAATTATAAAAAGAATAATAACCCAACTTCAAAATAAGCAAAAGATTCAATAGGTATTTTTCCAAAGAAGATTACAAACAAAAAACAAGCATTTGAAAAGATGCTCAATTGCATTAGTTATTTGGGAAATGTAAATCAAAACCACATTAAGAGTCCATTTCACTCCCACTGCTGCTAAGTCGCTTCAGTCGTGTCCGACTCTGTGTGACCCCATAGACGGCAGCCCACTAGGCTCCTCTGTCCCTGAGATTCTACAGGCAAAAACACTGGAGTGGGTTGCCAGTTCCTTCTCCACTAGTATGGCTCAAATTTAAAAATCAGGTAATAATCAGTTCAGTTCAGTCGCTCAGTCATGTCCAATTCTTTGCGACCCCATGAATCGCAGCACACCAGGCCTCCCTGTCCATCACCAACTCCTGGAGTTCACTCAGACTCACGTCCATTGAGTCAGTGATGCCATCCAGCCATCTCATCCTGGGTCGTCCCCTTCTCCTCCTGCCCCCAATCCCTCCCAGCAACAATAGGAGTTCATAAAGATTAAGAAAACTTGGGCCCACCACACATTGCTTCTGGGACTGTAAAATGGTGCAACTGCTTAGCAAATCAGTTTGGCAAATCATCAGAAGGTTAAACACAGAATTACTATTTAATCGATGAGTGCAATTTCACTACAAGGTTTATGCTGAAAAGAAATAAGCATATACCTCCATAAAAAACAAATACAGCATTATTAATAAGAGGAAAAATGTGAAAACAACCTAAACATTGGTTAATATGTGGTGTAATATGTGGTATACGTGGATCAACAAAATATGGTACACCTATGAGATGAAATATTATTTAGCAGTAAAAACAAATGAAATCTTGATACATGCTTCAATATGCATTAACCTTGAAAAGATTATGCTAAGTGAAATAATACAGTTACAAAAGACCACATATTATTTGATTCAGTTCTATGAAATGTTCAGAAGGGGCAAATCTATAGAAACAAAGTAAGGGATGAGGAGAGGTGTGATAATCGGCAACTAACAGCTAAAGGGAATGGCGTTTCTTTTAGGAGGGTGATAAAAATGTTCTAAAGTTGTGTTTGTGATGCTTACACAACTCTGAATATACTAAATACCACTGAATTACATAGTTTCCATGGGCAAATTGTACAGTATGTAAATTGCATCCTAATAAAGCTGCTGTGCTGTGCTAAGTCACTTTGGTCACATCCAACTCTTCGTAACCTCATGGACTGGAGTCTGCAGTCTCCTCTACTACCCCACCCAAAGAAGGGTACAAGTATTCAGTACCGGTAATTAGGTACTACAAGGGCCTAATATATATTAATCTCTAATTCTGATAAATATAATAGTTCCGTAGGGAGAAGATATAGATACATTTTTAAAAGTTAAATGCCACATGAACAAACACATATTTGCCTCATTTTTTAGGTTCTAAGTTTCAGTGGTTTTAGAAATTATCACATATCTAAAAGTAGGGTATATCTTAAAAATCAAAGTATGCAGGTTAACACTCTTCATAAGAACTAGGAGGTTTTTCTTCTTAAATAGCTTAGAATCCAATAAATGTTGAGAATGTAATGGAAAATGGAAAATAATTTGTATTATACAAGTATAATCTCATTGTGAATTCATGCAAGAAGTCCCACACTACTGAGATTTGAAATGGTCAGAGAGGCCTTTGTCAAGATTTGTGCTCAAAGAAGTCTTTGAAGACTGGGCAAGGCACAGATTGGGGGTGGGGGTAAGGGGGAAGCAAGAAAGAACTTCTCAGGCACTTTTATGGAATTTCTGCAGATGCCTTACACTTTCATTTCCTTTTGCTTCTAAGTCTATGCCCTTGCTTTTAACTATTTTGGACATACACATCTGCTACATATAATCATCCAAATAAAAAATGAGGCCCCTGTCATTTCCTTTCATAAAGCACCTATTATTCATACAAATACCTCATACTATTCAAGATAAAACAGACAAAAGTAGAGCATTTTTTAAATAAAAGATGAAAAAATTACAATGATTCTGATAGTCTATTGTTTTATTTGTACATGAGCAGTGATTATATTTATAGCAAATCTAAATTCATATGGGGATTTTACATTTTGCATAACTTATTTCATCCTCTTCAAATGTTGTATCACCAGCTACTCAACTGACTAACCCCACAAAACAATATAGGATAAGCCTGGGCATTATTTTCTTTAAAACACAGAATAGTGGAATTGTTAAGAGTTCAAGCTGGTTTCAAAACCAAAGCTCTGGCATTACTATCTGTAAAACCTTGTGCATGTTCTCTAATCTGAGTCTCAATTTCCTCATCTTAAAGTGAGAATAATAATATTCAGCTGTGAGAAATATTATGACTGTGTTTTCATAGTCCTCATATGAACTGAGTTTCAGAACCACTCAGATAAAAGATGAGTAAACCTGGGGCTTTCCTAGTGGTTCATTGGTAAAGAATCCACCTGCCAATGCAGGAGACATGGTTCCATCCCTGATCTGGGTAGATCCCACATGCCATGGGGAACTAAGCCTGCGTGCCACAACTCCTGAGCCGATGCTCTAGAACCCAGGAGCCGCAACTCCTGAGCCCACCTACAGCAACTACTGCAGCCCCGTGTCCTAGTCTGTGCTCTGCAAAAGAGAAGCCACCACGAGAAGCGCATTTGCTGAAAACAGAGAGGAGCCCCTGCTCACGGCAACTAGAGCAAAGCCCATGCGGCAGTGAAGACCCAGCAGAGCCAAAAATAAATACATTTTTTAAAAACATTATTAACCCAGAATTGAGGTAGACTTCAGGGAAATGGGTTTATGTAGTTCAAGAAAGCTGGAGGAAGCTATAAATCTACTTTCTGCCTCCAGATAAGGACTTAGATTTGGTATTACTAAGTTTGGTTTCAGAGTCATGAGCATCCCATCATTGGAAAGATTCTCTTCAACAGGAACGTAGCTTCTGCAGTTTTCTGAATAGTGAAGCAAAACTGACTGCGGCACAGCAAAAACAATGACCTCAGGTCTGCCAAAATCTTATCAGTAGTTCTGGGTGACCTCCTGTTAGGGACTCTGGAACACAGAAATTATGCTAAGATATGCTGAAACTGGTCCTGCTTTCTCCCAGCATCCACATCCCTTACACAAAGACTCTGCATCCTTGACTAATTAATTCAGGCCCATGAGCTAACCTACAGAGGATGTCTGTATAAGTGCCAATCTCTTCCCAGGATCTGTAACCTCCTAGGCTGCTGTGTGCACATAACCATATAACACATTCACAGTGCTTAGCAGGATGCTTGCTATAGAGTAAAGCCCTGAACAGATACAGGTTAGGACTGCAATGAAGGTGATGACGCTGATTATGAAATGAACAGACGCACAGATGATGTCAGCATTCTATTTTGGTGGATGATCAGTAAGACACGAGTAGGGGAGATGGCTCCTTTACTCTCAGCTCCTGGCATAGAACAGAGATTTTAATGAGAATCTTGATTCTCCTTATTTTCTGAGAATTTTAAACTAAGATAATTAAAAGTACATGATATAATCCAGAAATGACATCAAGGATCACTTTTTTCCCTCTGTATTCATATTTAAACTAAACATGGAATGATGGAAATTAAGTTGGAATTTGACATTCCAAGTGTGGTCATTTTTGTGATTCAGAGGGAGGCTATATTAAGTTTAATACAACAATGGTTCGCTCACTTAGCAGACCACCCTGCATCCAGAAGACACAGAGAAGATCTGAAGGCCCCTCAGAGTGAAAGTAATACATAGGGATGAATTACCATAGCCTCTGCCTCTTCTATCAAAGCTTTCCTAATACCAGCTTTGTGGCCACAGGCAAAATACTTAACCTCTCTAAGTCTCATTATACTCACTGTGAAATGGAAAATGAGGAAGCTACTTCATAAGTTGTGTGGGTATTATTATCATTTCACCATTATAAGCTTTATCAAAATGTCTTAGTTAAAAAGATTGAAATAAAAGGAAACCAAGGTTGTTCAGAAGCCATGACACAGTATCCATCCTTTCTAGCTTCATCTATAAAATAGCCCCCAACTCTCGCTACATTTTAGATACATCACAATATTAATTGCTGCTATGAAGAGAAAAATGTTGCCTACTAAGCTGAGCTCCAAAGAACTGATGCTTTTGAACTGTGGTGTTGGAGAAGACTTGAGAGTCCCTTGGACTGCAAGGAGATCCAACCAGTCCATTCTGAAGATCAGCCCTGGGATTTCTTTGGAAGGAATGATGCTAAAGCTGAAACTCCAGTACTTTGGCCACCTCATGCGAAGAGTTGACTCACTGGAAAAGACTCTGATGCTGGGAGGGATTGGGGGCAGGAGGAAAAGGGGACGACAGAGGATGAGATGGCTGGAAGGCATCACTGACTCGATGGACGTGAGTCTAAGTGAACTCTGGGAGTTGGTGATGGACAGGGAGGCCTGGCGTGCTGCGATTCATGGGGTCACAAAGAGTCGGACACAACTGAGCGACTGAACTGAACTGATTCCAGCTCACCAGCAGTGTACCCTGAGGGCATTCAGGATGGAGAAGAACAGGAAGTATCCTATGCTGTGAATATACTGGCCCTTGGATGGTTAAGATACATATCTAAGGAAAATTTTCAGTGACCCCCAGACTTTTGCATGTAAAACCACTAAAATCATTAACTTGAAATGTTTGTTCTTTGTGATTAGCAGTAATCTTTATATGCTTGACCATATCTTTTTCCCGGGGGGGGGGGGGGGGGNATTTCATATATAACAAAGCTCCTCCTCTCCCTCTTTGGAGTAGTTTCTCAAAGATATCTGAGAGGCTGTCTTCCAAGTTATCATCCTCAAAAGGTCCCCAAACAGAACCTCTCTCCCAGCTTTCATGTTGCACATTTTTATTTCAGTGGACAGTTCTTAATTACACCAAATTCATTCATTCTCAAATGTTAGTTAAGCACCTATTATTTCAGGGCACTGAAATACAATAGTGAAACATCTTGGACACTGTCCTGAGGGAATTTATAAGCTAGTAAAAGATCATTATTGGCATTGCTCTTAATCTAAACATAACTACTTCCAACTCTACTCAGGAAATATTTTCCAATACATTCTAACAGTCTGAATTTGTCTGCCTTCTCTTGTTACATTTTTTTTTAACTTTGAATATAGCACTTAAAACACTGGGTTACACAGAACATGCAGTACATACAGTCAATTCCATTATGGAAAAGATAGCATCTTTTTTATATAAGGTATGTATTTCTGTGTATCCAACAGCACGAGTAAGCTGCATCTATCAACAGATAGACATTACACATAAATATATATGCACACAAATAATAACACCTTTATTCCTTTGGCATTTTATATTTTCAAAACACTTTTTCACATACTTCCTTTTTTAACTTCACAGGTTCTACAGTGTATTAATGTGAAAAAAATAAGCCTGCTTCAATGAGGTGCCAAAAATCATCAAAAGTTAGAGTTGGGAAATCTAGAACAAAAGGCCTCCAACTCCTGTTCCAATGATTTTTATATGATGATCTTATTCCCTTGTAAGAGCCATCCTACGATGATGGCTCAATAAGAATGAAATTGGGTCATTTGTAGTGATGTGGATGAACCTAGGTCTTGTCATACAGCGTGAAGTCAGTCAGAAAAACAAATATCATATATTAACACACATAAGTAGAATCGAGAAAAGTGAACTTATTTGCAGGGCAGGGAATAGAGATACAGATGTAGAGAATGGACTTACGGACATGAGGGTGCGGTAGGAGAGAGTAGAACAAACTGGGAGAGTAGCATTGACATATACACACCACCATGGATAAAACAGAGCTAGTGGGGAGCTGCTGCATAGCACAGGGAGCCCAGCTCCTGGCTCTGTTGACCTAGAAGCGTGGGAAGGGGAGGCGGGGGCGAGGGTCAAGGGGGAGGGGATATATGTATAAATACAGCTGATTCACTTCATTTCACAGCAGAAACTAACTCAACATTGTAAAGCAATTATCCTCCAATTAAAAAGAAAATTCCTATGATAAATTAAAACAGAAAATAATATTTGAAAAGAATGTGNTAGACAACTGATTTAATTTGCTATACAGCAGAATTAACAACATTGTAAATCAATTATACTTCAATAAAAATAAATTTAAAAAATAAATTTACAATTTGTTAATTTTCAGATGGTCTTTAAAGAAACATTTAGGCAGGAGACTGGAAATCAGAAATGAGAAAGATTAGGAGAGTAAAAGATTTATGATCTTCTTGAAAGGGATGAAAAGCTATTGTCAGCAAATGGCAGAACTACATTTGAGATGCAATTCTAAATAACTCCTGGCACTATTTACCTACTAGTATCTAACTGAAGTCAAAACCTTTTCACCTGTGGGAGCTACCTGAAGCATTACAGGTTAAGACTATGTTCAGCTCCCATTAAAAAACCTTATGATATTGGTTACTGTATTTGTAAAAGACATGACTGATTTCCCTGCATGTGTATATAAACATGTGTGTGTGTGTGTGTGTGTGTGTGTGTAGAGCTCTGTCACTGTGCAGAAAAACCACTAGGCAAGCTCCTAGTTCAGAGAGCTCTCTCATCAGTCTACAATTAAAACACTATGATTCTCACTGCAAAAATGACACAACTGAACAGAATCCAGTGTCCTGAGCCTGGAATTCATGAACTATTAGCTTTGATACAAGCAATTCTTCCTGTCATTTAATCTTTTCATTTCTGGATAATGAGTTGTGATTTAAATAGCTATTTTTCAACATGCATGATTTGCTGGTCAATGTTGGCACTAGAAATATATGCTTAAGGAGGCATTTGGGTCAGTCAAGGAAGATATAATGAACTGAAACAGACTAAGTTGAAATCATCATGCTTCTACGTTGTCAAAGATGAATAGGCCTGAGTCTCCTGAATTTCAGTGACCTCTGTCCTTTCACCTCACCATGACCTCTACCATCATTTGGAGGAGCCCATCCAATGAAGCAAACTCTTGCCACTGACGCTGAATTCATCACTTTCTCCTAAGTTTTAGAGTGACAGAGGGAATATTATTTTATTTTCTGGAAAAAAAAAAAGGCTTTGAAGCTGGAGGAAAATAAGGGAACAGACAAAAATACAGATTTTAAAGCAAGAAGATACCCCTACATCTTGAAATTTTGCAAGGTTCAAAATGTAGCCCACAAACACATTCAGTGTTCCCTATCTTACCTCCACAATGTGGGACATACACTTTCTAAAAGGACTTTAGTCTCCAGGCATTTTCCCCTAGCTCTCCCAAGTTTTAATGATCAATTCACATGATAGGTCTAAAATCAAGTTTGGAAACAGATTTATTGCTATGGAGATACGGCTCTATGCATAAAATATCAGCCTTTCCGGCCAAATGGCAACTCTCTTTGTTTGCACACTCTTGCAATTACTTCCAGGTCATTAGGCCCATCTTGAGTACATGTTTTACTGTCACAAAGAAAAGTGGCATAAAGACATTCAGTGATTTCATGATAAGAGTCATAAAAGAGCAGGGGAAGCGATACCAACAAGGAAGAATTACAGGCACTGAACTTGAGCTCAACTTTATAAGAAAAAATATTAAGAAGAAAATCAGCACTATCATAAATTATCAATAGATTTGTTTTACCCAAAAGATATACTGAGGACCTACAGTTAGCCAGATGCCATTCTAGGTGCTGAAAGAATGGAAAAACAGAGACTGCCAGAATGTATTAGCAGTAAGTGTAGTGAAGAAAATAAAACTAGATGATATAATAGAAAATGACCAGGGACTGAAAAATATAAGTTCTCCTTGAAGCATCACACAAACTTAGACCCAAATGACAAAAAGTCATTTGAAAATCAGGTAAAAGCTGGTACAAAGCCTATGAGACAGGAATAAACTTTGCATGTTTTAGGAACAATAACAACAACAACAACAAAGTGAGTCTGGCTAGAGAATACTGACCTAGAGGAAAGGACTGGAGAAACAGACTAGATCGTGTAAAGCCTGGTTGTTGAGTTGCTCAGTCCTGTCCAGCTCTTTTGTGACACCATGAACTATAGACCACCAAGTTCTTCTGTCCATGGGATTTTCCAGGCAAGAATACTGGAGTGGGTTGTCATTTCCTTCTCCAGGGGATCTTCCTGATTCAGGGATCAAACCCATGCCTCCTGCATTGAAAGTGGATTCTTTACCATTGAGCCACTGAGAAAGCCCCATAAGGCCTGGTAAGCCTATATAATTGGCCCAAATATTTACTGAAAACCTAGTATGCACTAGGCACTATTCTAAACTCCAGAGTTATATGAACAAAAGGGCAAATTCCTGACCTCACGGAGCTCATTTCTATTTATTAGAGACAGACAGCAAACAAATTTTTAAAAATATAATGCTATGGAGAACTATAAAATGGGCTAAGGAAATTAACTGGCACGTGCTTAATAGAGACATGCTATATTATACAGAGTATTACAGTAAATGAAGGATGATGACAAATCCTTATGTTGAGATGTCGAGTCTCATTCTCTTATCCTTGAACCTGGGCTAGCCCTGATGACTTTCTTCAATAATAGGAGCCAGTGAAAGTGATTTTCTGAGACTTTCTGTGCAGCTAAAACATAATAATCCTTGCTGCTACTACCCAGGTCTCTTAGAACAGTTTCTTGGAGCTCTGAGAGCATCACACTGTAGAAGTCACATGTAGACACCCTGGTTATGATAGGCAGCATCTTAACTGCTACCCAGTGATCCCACTTCCTAACATTCATATCCTTGTGTCCTCCCCTCCCTTTGAGGATATGCTGGACTTAGTGACTCAGTTCTAACAAAGAGAATACCACAAGCATGTTGAAATGTCCCATCTACTCGTTAGGTTCCAAAAACCCATGTCGTCTGCCTTGCTTGATCAATCTCTCTCTCCCTACTGCAACCCTCAACCCCAAGCAAGTCTCTCACTCCAGGGAATGCAACCTGCCACGTTGTGATGTTGTGGTCAACCTACACAGGGGCCCACACAGCAGGGAACTAATATGTCTAACCAACAACCAGTAAGGTCTTGAGACCTGCCAACAGCTGCCTGAGTTTGGATTCTGCTTCTCCCCAGGCAAGACTACATTACTGCAACCCCAGAAAACACCATGAATGCCTGCCATGCAAGAAACCCTGAGCCAGAGGACTCAGCTAAGTTCCACCTAGATTTCTGACCCAAAGGAACTTAGAGATAATGTTTGTTATTTTAAGCCAGTATGTTTGGGGGCACTTTGTTATACAGCAACAGATAATCTATACACAGAAAAACAATCCTAAATTGAGACCAGCTCTCCATCATCACTTCCACAGTGCCAGGCATATGAGTGAAGCCTCTCTCCAAGCCCATTCACTGACTAAGTAGCACTGAATGACCTCTATCAATATCTATTCCAATAGATGCTTCCAGCCAAGCCCTGCCCAAACTCCCCACCCACAAAACTGTGGGCTATATAAAATGTTGCTTGAAGTCACTATGTTTTGGCGTAATTTGATAGGCAGCAATGTGAGAGTTGGA
The DNA here is from genome assembly GCA_006410935.1 of Redunca redunca. Classification (NCBI taxonomy): domain Eukaryota; kingdom Metazoa; phylum Chordata; class Mammalia; order Artiodactyla; family Bovidae; genus Redunca; species Redunca redunca. The sequence continues at coordinate 361,137 of SJYQ01002562.1, read as the reverse complement.
CTGTGAAGAAAGCTGAGTGCTGAAGAGTTGATGCTTTTGAACTGTTGGAGAAGACTCTTGAGAGTCCCTTGGGCTGCAAGGAGATCCAACCAGTCCATTCTAAAGGAGATCAGCCCTGGGTGTTCTTTGGAAGGACTGATGCTAAAGCTGAAACTCCAATACTTTGGTCACCTGATGGGAAGAGTTGACTCACTGGAAAAGACTCTGATGCTGGGAGGGATTGAGGGCAGGAGGAGAAGGGGACAACAGAGGATGAGATGGCTGGATGGCATCACCGACTCGATGGCTGTGAGTTCGAGTGAACTCCGAGAGTTGGTGATGGACAGGGAGGCCTGGCGTGCTGCAATTCATGGGGTCGCAAAGAGTCGGACACAACTGAGTGACTGAACTGAACTGAATAGACAACTGGAATACGTGGTCAGGAATACCTCTTTGATAAGGTGACCTCACAGCAAATATCTGAAGGAAAAAAGGGAGGAAGATATACCAGTATCAGACCAAGGGAATAGCAAGTAAAGAACTAAGGTGAAAGCATGCTAACCATGTTCCGGGAACAGGAAGGAAGTGCTCCTGTGGCTGGAGCAGAGTAAGTAAAGAACAGAGGGGTAGGAGATGCACGCGGAGAGGAAGCAGGGCAGCAGATCACAAAGGCGATTTCAAGGACTGGCACTTGCTGGGAGTGCACCTTAGGGTCTCTAACAGTGACTCAAACTTTGAATAGAATATTATCATAAAACTCTGTCTCTTAGTTCAACTCCCTACCCTTATAAATTCTACGCCCAAATGGTGAGCAGCACAAGCTTACAACAGACACGCTTCACAGCATCAAGCACCCATTATCAGCCAGTCGTTTTCTAACTTACCTGAGGAATGACTCATGGACCCTGTAGTCAGTGTGCGGCCTGTGCCTTTATTTCATCCCCTCCTTCTTTTTGGTCAGGCCATATTTGCGATGCAGCACCTGGTGCTTTCATTTTCAGAGTGTTTACATTAACTTGAAGTTGTTAACCTAGTTGCGGTGCAGAATGTTTCAGACAGTGCCAGAGGCTATAAATAAATAACAGTTATGTCAGGTCTGCCTGGCAAACAAGCGCCTGGATTCTGCTGAGGCCCCAGAGACCGTGACTGCTGCAGCATTAAATACCTCCAACAGGGCTAAAAGCAGGTATTCTCAAGGAATACTAAGCAGAAGCACTCCAGGTGACACGGTTATGTCTTCCCTTCGACATACATCTCCTGATCACCACGGAGACCAATAAATAGACCTTTCTGTCATACCCACTTGGAATAAACTACAGCTAACCTGAGCCCAATTATTACATATTACCAACCAAGATTTCTTATCTCACTTCAAACTTTAGCAACTGACAAATGACCACAACCAAGTCTTCCAAGATTTTTTTTTACTGTATATTGTGATCTAGAGCAGTAGATCCCCACTTTTTCAGTTAGCAAGAGCTATTTTTATAACATCTCATTAATGAACAATATATAACTACACGCACTCGGACCAAATAAGTCATCTCTCTATGCCTTGCTTTCTCTCATTGTAAAATGGAAATTAAACTATCTCTATCACAGTGAATGGGGACTTAAATGAGATAATACTTGAAAAATGTTTAGGAAATTATCTGGCCTGCACTTAATAGTCAATAAATATCAGCTCATCATTATGTAAAAATACTATTGATTATTCTCTCCACATAATAGTAGTTATACTTCAAGCCAGTTTTTCTAAGGAAAACACTAGTGACCATGTTACAATGGATTTGGTAGCACTTATAAATGAATTAAAAATTCATTTTTCATTAGAGAATTGCATATACTTAAACCATAGGATGTAGTGAGAAAGGAATATGTGGCCATTATAGATTTGGGGAACAGTACATTTATCCCCATTCACTTTTTCATTTATATCTTGAGCATAATACCATGAAAATTGTTGTTCAGAATTAGGACACATTGTACCAGCAAGAATCTCACTTACCAAAGAATGCAGTAAAAATCATGTCAGTGTATTTTAAGAGACAGATGCAGGAAATATGAATTTGGAACTCTTTAGCAACAAAACTTGGAGAAGGCAATGGCACCCCACTCCAGTACTCTTGCTTGGAAAATCTCACAGACAGAGGAGCCTGGTAGGCTGCAGTCCATGGGGCTGCGAAGAGTCAGACACGACTGAGCAACTTCACTTTCACATTTCACTTTCATGCATTGGAGCAGGAAACAGCAACCCACTCCAGTATTCTTGCCTGGAGAATGCCAGGGATGGAGGAGCCTGGTGGACTGCCGTCTACAGGGTCACACAGAGTCAGACACGACTGAAGTGACTTAGCAGGAGCAGCAACAAAACTGATACAAAAAAAAAAGTCCTGATTCATTTTTCATTATGCAGAAAATTCAGCTAATCAGAATTCCTCTTTCTTTGGCAATCTAGCTGGTTAAGATTGTGTACTGATATCATTTTGTTGACGTACCTCAGGATGCAAACTGGTGGTCAGCTGCTTGCTCTATATACTTTTTATTTTATGTGACTCAATCTTTCGACAAAGTGTCACATGTATAGACTAATGACCTTGGGAAATGACTAAGGTGGTTAGTTTTCTCCTTTGGTAGATTTCTGATCTTCTCATAATCAAGTCTACTATTTATGGAAAAATAATATTAATTTCACCAAAATGTTAGTTTACATATTAATTTCAAACAAAAATAGAAGTAAATACTTTTTTCAATTTACTAAACCTTTACTATGTTTTGGTGTGGGAGGGAAAGTAGAGATTAAAGAACTGAAAATGTCATTTATATTCACAAATTTAGCAACAAAATTATATTATATACTGAGTGTGAATTAAGGCAAAATCTTAGTTCAGTTCAGTCACTCAGTCGTGTCCAACTCTTTGTGACCCCATGAATTGCAGCACGCCAGGCCTCCCTGTCCATCACCATCTCCTGGAGTTCACTCAGACTCGTGTCCATCGAGTCAGTGATGCCATCCAGCCATCTCATCCTCTGTTGTCCCCTTCTCCTCCTGCCCCCAATCCCTCCCAGCATCAGAGTCTTTTCCAATGAGTCAACTCTTTTCATGAGGTGGCCAAAGTACTGGAGTTTCAGCTTTAGCATCAGTCCTTCCAAAGACCATCCAGGACTGATCTCCCTCAGAATGGACTGGTTGGATCTCCTTGCAGTCCAGGGGGCTCTCGAGTCTTCTCCAACACCACAGTTCAAAAGCATCAACTCTTCAGTGCTCAGCTTTCTTCACAGTCCAACTCTCACATCCATACATGACCACTGGAA
>SJYQ01002562.1:347386-357654 GCA_006410935.1 Redunca redunca | reverse complement strand
CCAAAGTACTGGAGTTTCAGCTTCAGCATCATTCCCTCCAAAGAAATCCCAGGATTGATCTCCTCCAGAATGGACTGGTTGGATCTCCTTGCAGTCCAAGGGACTCTCAAGAGTCTTCTCCAACACCACAGTTCAAAAGCATCAATTCTTCGGCACTCAGATTTCTTCACAGACCAACTCTCACATCCATACATGACCACTGGAAGAACCATAGCCTTGACTAGACGGACCTTTGTTGGTAAAGTAATGTCTCTGCCTTTGAATATGCTATATAGGTTGGTCATCACTTTCCTTCCAAGGAGTAAGCGTCTTTTAATTTCATGGCTGCAGTCACCATCTGCAGTGATTTTGGAGCCCAAAAAAAGAAAGTCTGACAGTTTCTACCGTTTCCCCATCTATTTCCCATGAAGGGATGGGACCAGATGCCATGATCTTCGTTTTCTGAATGTTGAGCTTTAAGCCAACTCTTTCACTCTCCTCTTTCACTTTCATCAAGAGGCTTTGCCAAAGCACTGTGTAGATCACAATAAACTGTGGAAAATTCTGAAAGAGATGGGAATACCAGACCACCTAACCTGCCTCTTGAGAAACCTATATGCAGGTTAGGAAGCAACAGTTAGAACTGGACATGGAACAACAGACTGGTTCCAAATAGGAAAAGGAGTACGTCAAGGCTGTATACTGTCACCCTGCTTATTTAACTTCTATGCAGAGTACATCATGAGAAACGCTGGGCTGGAAGAAGCACAAGCTGGAATCAAGATTGCCGGGAAAAATATCAATAACCTCAGATATGCAAATGACACCACCCTTATGACAGAAAGTGAAGAGGAACTAACAATTGTCTTCATCTAGGTTAACTTCACTAACATTTTTGGATGTAACTGGTAGTAGAGAGAAATATCAACCTTCCCCCTCACTCAATTAATTATAAGTTTATAAAGGAGCAAAATACAGCATTTTTGAAAATAGGGGAAAGAGAACAAATTTTAGAGTGAGAACTATTGATACTATTGATAGTATCATATATGAATCTACCTATCTTTCATCATTTTTCCTTCATACCCATTTTAACATTTGCCATTCTTAATATAAAAGACTGCTTATAGATAAGACAAAGTGCAAAATTAAATGCTATCATGACATCTAATTATTAAGAATAACTCTGTCTTCTGAACAAGAGAACTTATTACTGCTAATCCATAGTACTGACCTGGATCAAAATGTTGATTGTTTTTTCTTCCCCGAATTAGCTGACCACACCCATGTAAAGTCCCAGCCTTGTTCTCTTGCTTGTCTAGGGATTCATATTCCCCTAGTTGCTATTTGCAGGCTGGGGTTAGATCTGGAATGCTTCACCCAGGTCTTTAATCCTGAGAAACTCTTTACAGTATGGGTTAATTACCTCTCATCTCACCTCCCATTACAATTCACTCAATTAAATACAAATTTGAATGAAAAAAAGCAGTTTTCATCCCACACAAATGTTTGTTTTTAGCCTAATGCAATAAGTAACTGGTTGCCATGGTGGCAGGCACTTTGGACAAAGTGTCTCAGAGTGAATAAAGATCATTAAAAATGACTAATTAGCCATCAGATAGGAAGCTGCTATTTTCATGCTCAGGTGAAAAACAGAATTCTCCTTCATAAATATGCATGTAAAATAGGAGAGAGATAAAAGGTAAAGAAAACAAAGTTTTCTTTCATCCTTCTTTCTTTCCAACAAGAATGCTACTTTAAAATCACAGGCTACAAAAATTGCCTGATCCTCTTGGCTACCTGATTACCGATCATGCTGCCTTTCTAGAATATCTACCCAATATCCATCTTTTCACGGCTCAGTTGTTTGTGATATATATGAAAAGGATGTAGGCACTGGTACTTTAGCCATAATTAGATTCTGCTATTTCTCTCACCAATTCAAAACTCACATTGTATTTCCAGAGAGATACTTCTTAGCACAAGGTCACAAAGACACTACCAATTTCATTTTAACCTGCCTCTTCAACTGACAACTTAACTGACAACTCTAATTGTCCACCAGTGGATACATTTATGCATTAAAATGTCTGGTTACATTGTTCTAAACCAAAGGATAATCTGACTTCAATAATCAGGTCTGAATTTAGAGGCTAATTGCATCTCATCCTTTAACCTTTAAAATGAGTTGCCCTTATAATTTAACAGAATTCTTTGCACATTTGTCTAAAGCTAAGGGTCCAAAGGGATGGAAATGAAGAGATTATTTTCTGTGACTGAAAAGTGACAAAGCAATGACCCCCCAAGTCTTCAATTTCAAAAGGGTTATGAAATCTATGTTCGTATTGTGTACTTGCTGGATTTATAATTTGTTCAACGTCCATTGATTTGATTTGCATGAAAAAAAGGAGGGAAAGGTTAATATGTTCCTTTCAAAGTGTCTAAACTTCAATCCCAGAAAGCACTGTTTAATGGAGGGTCTCTTTGCCTCTTTCACTCTCTTTCTACATCTCTGTACAAAAGATAGAACCCCATAATGTAGACTTGTGTTTGGTTTCAGAAAAATCTGAGTTTTGATCCTAATACTACCTTTAAAAGTGGAATAACCCAGGGAAAACACACATCTTTTTTCAATATTGTTTGTCTTTGGACTATTAAGATTATATTTATAATCCATTCAGTTACTAGCAGTTTCTTGTATATGGTTAACTAACAGTCATTTGATGTTTGTTTGTTGCCATATCATCAAGCACTTTTGTAAAAGCCTGAGTAGAAATGAAGCAAATTATATATGTTTATTAGGGACCATGGTTGCCGGCTGCCACCAAACAGATTATAACCATGCACCTACCCAGGTTAAGGAAACAATGAAAATATGACCTTAGAGAAGGATGAATCCACATTAAATGTCAGTTGTTATTACTTGTTTAGATTTCCCTATCACTTGTCTGCTGTACTATACAAAAGAAACAATAACTTAACATTCATATGCTTTTCTTCCGATTCTTAAACTGACTCTAAATTTGTAGATTCTATCATTCATTCGGATTCTTCCTACATGTAACACAACTTTCAAGCAGGTAATATTGGTTATATATATATATATAAAAGTAAAGTAAAATATCTTTGCTTATTTGACTGAACCACTAAATTATATGTACTTTTGAGTTTTGACATTTTGCCTACTTGAGTACAATGAAGAAAATCCCTCTTCTCTGACCAGAGCTGTTTTTTTACAAAGCAGAAATAGTTACCAACAGAGAAAACAAATTTTTGGTTACCAAAGGGGAAAGAGGGTGGGGAGGAATAAATTGGGAGCTAGGGATTCACATATACACATTACTATGGATAAAACAGACAACTAGGCTATGGTTTTCCCAGTGGTCATGTATGGATGTGAGAGTTGGACTGTGAAGAAGGCTGAGCACCGAAGAATTGATGCTTTTGAACTGTGGTGTTGGTTTTGAACTGTGGTGTTGGAGAAGACTCTTGAGAGTCTCTTGGACTGCAAGGAGATCCAACCAGTCCATTCTGAAGGAGATCAACCCCGGGATTTCTTTGGAAGGAATGATGCTAAAGCTGCAACTCCAGTACTTTGCCCACCTCATGTGAAGAGCTGACTCATTGGAAAAGACTCTGATGCTGGGAGGGATTGGGGGCAGGAGGAGAAGGGGACGACCGAGGATGAGATGGTGGATGGCATCACCGACTCGATGGACGTGAATTTGAGTGAACTCTGGGAGTTGGTGATGGACAGGGAGGCCTGGCGTGTCCAACAAAGAGTTGGACACAACTGAGCAACTGGACTGAACTGCATAAGGACCTACTGTGTAGCACAGGGAACTCTACCTGATACTCTATAAGGCCTATATGGGAAAAGAATCTAAAAAAAGAGTGGACATATGTATATGTATAACTGATTCACTCTGCTGCACACATGAAAATAACACGACATTGTAAGTCAAATCCGCTCCAATAAAAATCTTAAAGAAAATAACTGCTCTATCAAAAGTCTACAATAATACAGGGGTTCAACAGTTATGAAGTCTCAGTCATTCAAGATGAAAAAGTTGTACTGATCTGCTGTACAACATGGTGCTCAGAGTTCACAGTACTATCGTGTACCCTTAAATGTTTGTTAGGAGGGTAGGTCTTATTTTATGTGTTTTCTAATATTATAAAAAAATATTAAATGTCTAGAAAAGTCCTCATTCTATAGATGATTAAGAAATCATTGGGATTTGAAGAAAGCATTTAAAAAATCAGCTATTTATAATCAGCTGATGTAATGACGATCTGCTGACCAATGGACATGAGTTTGAGTAAACTCTGGGAGTTGGTGATGGACAGGGAGGCATGCTGCAGTCCATGGGGTAGCAAAGAGTCAGACACAACTGAGCGACTGAACTGAAATGAACAGTAAACAGACTAGACTTGGTTTACTTGCTTGACATGTAGTTTCTAGGACTCCCAAAGATTCTAATTCAGTAGATCAGCTTAATGGTCTTCAAATCCACATTTTTAACAGCATTTCAAGGATTTATAGGTTAAGGTCTATAGTCTACACATTGAAAAGTCTGGGAGTGGTTATGCCCCTTTACCCTAAATATCAAGATGTATTTGACGAACACCTTTCATGGTCTCTATTGAAACATACACTTGGAAACATACACTTGGAAAGCGCTGGCCTGGATGCACCTGAAAATCTAAAATGGTGTAATGTTAAGGGGTCAATTCTGGGAATAAAATCCATGACTCTGGCACTATTAATACCAACAAACTGGTTGCCATGGTGATAGGAACTATGGTCAAAGTGCCTCACATAGAAAGAAAATTTCATTAAAAATGACTAATACACCATCAATAGGAAGTTTACTAAAATAGCTATAATTCATAGGCAACTTAGCTTAATAAAGGAAGAAATAAAGAGGAAAGAAATGACTCTTGAGTCTTTCCAATCTCAGAGCCTTTTTTTTTTTTAAAAAGCTCCTTATAAATACAATGAGGTTTCTGAATCGTGATGCTGCAACTTCAGCTGTTCATTTGGCTCCTTTCAGTAGGGCACCACGAAATTTGATTAGAATATTAAAATTCCAGGAGTTATTGCAATTTAAAAAGAAAACATATTAAGAAAGGCTGATGATAACAAAGACAGGGAAAAAAATATATCAGAAGGCCACAGGACATTTCCAGATTACAATTCTCTTTTCTTTGATTAGAATGAAAACCTTTTTTCACTCAAAAATCTTTAAATCATGTTCATGACATCTTGGTATTCTTGGAAGATCCTTCTTTTCTATATAAGGTCCAATGAGTATAAATCAAAACCATCAAACAGAATCTTACTCTCAGACAATAATTTCCTGGATAACTAACCTTGTATATTTTAAGATGTCTTAGAATATGTAAAAATCCTCCTTCCCTAATCAGAGCTGCTTCAGCAGAAGTCTAAGAAAGTCTTTCATACAACGGGTGATTAGGAAACCACTGGAATGTGAAGGAAGGATTTAAATAATGCAATCTCTATAATGCTGGAAAGTTGTCAAATCACTCATAGATCGCTTACATTTGTATTCTACTTTCCTTGTACATAGGAGTTTCAAAAACACTCACAAGATCAAGTGATCAATTAAAAAAAATCAGGCTCAAGCAAAATTTACATCCAGATTTTGATGGATACCCTAGACAGATTAATTCATATCTCTCAGCCTTTAAAAACTTTGCTACGGTTTTCTACTTGTCAAAAATATAATACTGCCAACAAAAGAGAAGTTGCAAACCATATATACTGTAAATGGAGTTCAAAATTCATGTTTCGTCTTTGTAATCCAAAACAGGGTTTCACTTAAAGACAGTAGTATGACTATCTTAAAAGATTTTGCTTCAATTAATGTATCAGACCCTAGTGAGGAGAATATGGGCCTCAAACCACATACAAAGTAATAGAGACAAGGTGAAAGTGAAAGTCGCTCAGTCGTGTCCAACTCTTTGCGACCCCATGTTCTATACGGCCCATGGAATTCTCCAAGCCAGAATATTGGAATGGGTAGCCTTTCCCTTCTCCAGGGGTTTTTCCCAACCCAGGGATCAAATCCAGGTCTCCTGCATTGCAGGCGGATTCTTTACCAACTGTGCTATGAGGGAAGCAAAAAGCTAAACAAAGATCTTAATGACCCAGAAAACCACGATGGTGTGGTCACTCACCTAGAGCCAGACATCCTGGAGTGTAAAGTCAAGTGGGCCTTAGGAAGTATCACTATGAACAAAGCTAGTGGAGGTGATGATATTCCAGTTGAGCTATTTCAAATCCTAAAAGATGATGCTGTGAAAGTGCTGCACTCAATATGTCAACAAATTTGGAAAACTAAGAAATGGCCACAGGACTGGAAAAGGTCAGTTTTCATTCCAATCCCAAAGAAGGGCAATGCCAAAGAATGTTCAAACTACCATACATTTGGGCTCATTTCACATGCTAGCAAGGTAATGATAAAATCCTTTAAGCTAGGCTTCAATAAGACGTGAACTGAGAACTTCCAGATGTACAAGCTGAACTGAGCAAAGGCAGAGGAACTAGAGATCAAACTGCCAACATCCACTGGGATCATAGAAAAAGCAAGGGAGTTCCAGAAAAACATCTACTTCTGCTTCATTGACTATACTAATGGCTTTGACTGTGTGGACCACAACAAACTGTGGAAAATTCTTAAAGAGTTGGGAATACCAGACCACCTTACCTGCCTTCTGAGAAATGTGTACACAGGTCAAGAAGCAACAGTTAGAATCAGACATAGAACAACGGACTGGGTCAAAATCAGTAAACGAGTGTGTCCAAGATGTATATTGTCACCCTGCTTATTTAATTTATATGCAGAGTATATCAAATACCATGCTGAAAGAATCACAGGTGGAATAAAGACTTCTGGGAGAAATATCAATAACTTCATATATGCAGATGATACTACCCTAATGGCAGAAAGTGAAGAGGAACTAAAGAGCCTCTTGATGAAAGTGAAAGAAGAGAGTGAAAACATTGGCTTAAAACTCAACATTCAAAAAACAAAGATCATGGCATCAGTCTCATCACTTCATGGCAAATAGATGGGGGAAAAATGGAAACAGTGACAGACTTTATTTTCTTGGGCTCCAAAATCACTGCAGATGGTGACTACAGTCATGAAATTAAAAGACACTTGCTCCTTAGAAGAAATGCTATGACCCACCTAGACAGGACATTAAAAAGCAGAAACATCACTTGGCTGACAGAGGTCCATATAGTCAAAGCTATGCGGATGTAAGAGTTGGACCATAAAGAAGGCTGAGTGCCAAGAATTGATCCTTTTCAACTCTAGTGATGGATAAGACTCTTGAGAGTCCCTTGGACAGCACGGAGATCAAACCAGTCAATCCTAAAGGAAATCAACCCTAAATATTCATTGGAAGAATTGATGCTGAAACAAGCACCAATACTTTGGCCATCTGATGCAAAAAACCAAATCATTGAAAAAGACCATGATGCTAGAAAAGATTCAGGGCAGGAGGAGAGAATGAGATGGTTGGAGGGCATCATCAACTCAATGGAAATGAATTTGAGCAAACTCCGGGAGATAGTAAGGACAGGGAAGCCTGGTGTGCTGCAGTCCATGGGGCTGCAAAGAGTCAGACATGACTGAGTGAACAACAACTTCACCTTGAAGGAGTTTGCATACCAGCAGGCCTGACCATCACAGGGCCAGTTGCTACCAAAGCGATAAGAATAACAACCCAGGTATGCAAAAATTATGTGGGAGCATGGCTAAACTTTTTTTTTTAAATGAAGTATAATTGCTTTACAATGTTGTGTTAGTTTCAGATTTACACAACAAGTGAATCAGCTATATGTATACATATACTCCCTCCCCCTCAATCCCACCCTGTAGGTCATCACAGAGCACTGAGCTGAGCTCTCTGTGGTATACAGGAGCTTGCCACTAGCTATCTGTTTTACACATGGTAGTGCTTATATGTCAATGCTACTCTCTCAATTCATTCTGACCTCCCCCACCCCATGTCCACATGCCCATTCTGTGTCTGCATCTCTATTCCTGACTTGCAAACAGGTTCATAAGTACCATTTTTCTAAATTTCACATATACGAATTAATGTATGATATTTGCTTTTCTGACTTACTTCACTATACATGACAGACTCTAGGTCTGTCCATGCCACAACAATGGTGCAATTTTGTTCCCTTTATGACTGAGTAATATTTCAGTGTATATATGTACCACATCTTTATCCATTCCTCTGCTGATGGCCACTTAGGTTGCGTCCACGTCCTGGCCATTTTAAATAGCATTGCTATGAATACTTGGGTGCATGACTCTCTCTGTCTAGGCTTTAAGTCACTACTTAGTGAAATAGCTGTTTTGCAAAGGCCACCCTGCCCTACAAGCAGGAGTAAATACTGGGAAGGTAGAAAAGAATCAAATGGAAAGGGGCATATGTGATGGATTTGTCAGGGGCAAAGACTGCTTCATGGGGCTGGTGAAAACACCCACAGGAGATGAGAATGGAACAGTCTTTTCAATTAAAGATCTTTAAAACAAACTTACCTCTTTCTTCAATTCACCAGCATCTTCTGAGGGCCTACCATTCTCCTTTCCCACTGTTAGACGTTCACAGTATATACATACACCACACACACACACATCCAAGGTCAGGGGCGCAGCCGAGAGGAGCTACCCCACGTCCAAGGTCAGGGGTGGCGGCTGGGAGGAGCTACCCCACGTCGGACACCAGGGACGGTGGCCAGGAGGAGCTACCCAGCATCAGAGGCCAGGGAAAGTGGCTGGGAGGAGCTACCCTGCATCCGAGGTCAGGGGTGGCAACTGAGAGGAGCCACCCTGCGGTGCCCCAGGCCAGGGGCGGCGGCTGCGAGAAGCAACCCCACGTCCAAGGAGCAGTGGCTGCGTGGGCGCAGGAGGGCCTAGAGGAGCCATCCCACGTTGAAGGTCAGGAAGGCCGGTGGTGAGGAGATACCCCTCATCCAAGGTAAGGAGCAGCGGCTGCACTTTGCTGGAGCAGCCGTGAAAAGATACTCCATGCCCAAGGTAAGAAAAACCCAAGTAAGATGGTAGGTTTGCAAGAAGGCATCAGAGGGCAGATACACTGAAACCATACTCACAGAAAACTAGTCAATCTAATCACACTAGGACCACAGCCTTGTCTAACTCAATGAAACTAAGCCATACCCTGTGGGACCACCCAAGATGGGAGGGCATGGTGGAGAGGTCTGACACAATGTGGTCCACTGGAGAAGAGAATGGCAAACCACTTCACTATTCTTGCCTTGAGAACCCCATGAACAAAATGAAAAGGCAAAATGATAGGATACTGAAAGAGGAACTCCCCAGATCATTAGGTGCCCAATATACTACTGGAGATCAGTGGAGAAATAACTCCAGAAAGAGTGAAGGGATGGAGCCAAAGCAAAAACAGTACCCAGTTGTGGATGGGACTGGTGATAGAAGCAAGGTCCAATGCTGTAAAGAGCAATATTGCATAGGAACCTGGAATGTCAGGTCCATGAATCAAGGCAAATTGGAAGTGGTCAAACAAGAGATGGCAAGAGTGAACATTGACATTCTAGGAATCAGTGAACTAAAACGGACTGGAAAGGGTGAATTTAACTCAGATGACCATTATATCTACTACTGTGTGGGCAGGAATCCCTCAGAAGAAATGGAATAGCCATCATGGTCAACAAGAGAGTACGAAAGGCAGTACTTGGATGCAATCTCAGAAATGACAGAATGATCTCTGTTCATCTCCAAGGCAAACCATTCAATATCACGGTAATCCAAGACTATGCCCCAACCAGTAACGCTGAAGAAGCTGAAGTTGAATGGTTCTATGAAGACCTACAAGACCTTTTAGAACTAACACCTAAAAAAGATGTCCTTTTCATTATAGGGGACTGGAATGCAAAAGTAGGAAGTCAAGAAACACCTGGGGTAACAGGCAAACTTGGCCTTGGAATGAGGAATGAAGCAGGTCAAGGACTAATAGAGTTTTGCCAAGAAAACGCACTGGTCATAGCCAACACCCTCTTCCAACAACACAAGAGAAGACTCTACACATGGACATCTCCAGATGGTCAATACCGAAATCAGATTGATTATATTCTTTGCAGCCAAAGATGGAGAAGCTCTATACAGTCAACAAAAACAAGAATAGGAGCTGACTGTGGCTCAGCTCATGAACTCCTTATTGCCAAATTCAGACTTAAATTGAAGAAAGTAGGGAAAACC
>SJYQ01002562.1:159296-347002 GCA_006410935.1 Redunca redunca | reverse complement strand
AAATTAAAAGACACTTACTCCTTGGAAGAAAAGTTATGACCAACCTAGATAGCATATTCAAAAGCAGAGACATTACTTTGCCGACTAAGGTCCGTCTAGTCAAGGCTATGGTTTTTCCAGTAGTCATGTATGGATGTGAGAATTGCACTATGAAGAAGGTTGAGCACTGAAGAATTGATGCTTTTGAACTGTGGTGTTGGAGAAGACTCTTGAGAGTCTCTTGGACTGCAAGGAGATCCAACCAGTCCATTCTGAAGGAGGTCAGCCCTGGGACTGCTTTGGAGGGAATGATGCTGAAGCTGAAAGTCCAGTACTTTGGCCACCTCATGTGAAGAGTTGACTCATTGGAAAACACTCTGATGCTGGGAGGGGTTGGGGGCAGGAGAAGGGGACGACAGAGGATGAGATGGCTGGATGGCATCACTGACTCGATGGACGTGAATCTGAGTGAACTCCGGGAGTTGGTGATGGACGGGGAGGCCTGGCGTGCTACGATTCATGGGGTCGCAAAGAGTTGGACACGACTGAGCAACTGAACTGAACTGAGGACACATTGAAGTAAAAGTGCCTCCCAGGACTGAGGAAAACCCTTCAGCACATCTGAAACTCCCCAGCCAAGCCATGGGAAGATTCAAGTCAGAGAAGAGCAGCCTGAATAAGAATCAGATGTCTCAGAATTAAACTTTCAAGATTCAAATCCCGATTCAGTACCTTTGAGAGCTTGGAAAGGTTTCTTAATCCAGCTAACCTTCTGTTTCTCTATCTGGAAAATGCAAGTGATAGTATTTACTTACCAATGGAGGGAGGATTGAAGTTAGTAGCAAAATTTATCTAACAGATCACCATATGACTGTTATTATTATCAACATTATTTGCCATGGGGAATACAGATGAAATAATAGTAGCTACTAGACACTGAATTTCTACCAAGATGCCAAAGCTATTTAATCCTCCTAACACTACAATAAGGAAGGCATTATGATCATTTTCCTTTTACAGATGAGGAAACTAGCTATATAACTGCATAAGGTACATAGCTAACAAGTGTCATCTGAAATATGTCAGAAGAATTGTCACTCCTGGGAGACCCTCTAGCTCACAGAATAAACTTCTTTAAAAGAAAAATAAGTCAATTCCCAGCTTCTTTTAAGAGGCATTGTGCCATGTCTAAGCTTGTCTAAACCCTCTTTGTGTTTATGTACATTTCCTGCCTCAGCTCTGTGCTAGTGATTCTATAGGACTTTAATTTTTTCCTGTATTTACTTCACTCAAATCACCTGTTAATATCTCCCTGGGCTGATACATCCACATTGAACAGAAAGTCAATTTTCTCCTTAGGCTTATGTTTCTAACTCTGGCTTCATACAGTGATCCTTTGTCCCCAATCCTTTACTGGACTGTGGTTAAATGGTATTTTGTCTTTCTGAGGTGTGACTGCTAGAATTATACCCCATGTTTCTAGGTAATCTGAGAAGCTGTGTTTTTAAATAAGCCCCACCCTCAGGAAGCTTAGAATACAGGTAAGAAGACTCATATGCTGACATAGTGCTTGTTTAACAATGCAGTTGTGCTTTATCTCATCATCTCTCCATTCTTTCTGGAGTTATTTCTCCACTGATCTCCAGTAGCATATTGGGCACCTACTGACCTGGGGAGTTCATCTTTCAGTGTCCTATCTTTTTGCCTTTTCATACTGTTCATGGGGTTCTCAAGGCAAGAAGTGGTTTGCCATTCCCTGCTCCAGTGGACCACGTTTTGTCAGAACTCTCCACCATGACCCGTCTGCCTTGGGTGGCCCTACACAGCACAGCTCATAGTTTCATTGAGTTAGACAAGGCTGTGGTCCAAGGGATCAGTTTTCTGTGTGGTTTTCAGTCTGTCTGCCCTCTGATGGAGAAGGATAAGAGGCTTATGGAAGCTTCCTGATGGGAGAGACTGACTGAGGGGAAACTAGGTCTTGTTCTGATGGGCAGGGCTATGCTCAGTAAATCTTTAATCTATTTTTTTGTTGAAGGGCAGGGCTGTGTTCCTTCCCTGTTATTTGACCTGAGGCCAAACCATGGTGGAGACAATGAATATAATGGAGACCTCTTTCAAAAGGTCCCATGCAGGCACTGCTCCTCTCAGTGCCCCCAACCCTGCAGGAGGCCACCACTGACCCATGCCTCCACCGGAGACTCCTGGACACTCACGGGCAAGTCTGGGTCAACTATTACTTGGGGCCCCCGGATCAGAGACCTTCAATATGAGGGCTAGGAGAATATGTTGCCTGAACAACTTTAGGGACAGTGCCCCATCACAGCAGGAAGTAGTTATGGAATGAAGATGACACCCCTTTCCCTTGGCAACATAATTCTCCTAAAAGAAAAGGGGGAAATGAGAGAGTCAATTCCTAGACAGGTTGATAAGAAGTTCCAGGTCCCTGAGGAGGAGAGCGGCTCTGGAGGAGATAAGGGTCTGAAATTCTCAAGGAGGAGGGAAGGACAAACATCTTTTTTTTCTCTACATTCCTTAGTCTTTGTCACATAAAACATTTTTATCTTTAAGCCCTGATCTGATGATTACACAACAAACAACTCAGTTTAAACTCTGTACTGAGGATGATATAACAATAATGTATCCTGCTTAAAGACAGTTTCTCCTTCCTGAAAACCTTCTGCTCTCTTAAAATGTAAAATATGGGAGTGGGTCTAGTAAGATCTTTACAACCTTGAGACATTCTTTTGATTTATTGTAATAACTAATTTAAAAAGTATAACTCCCTTGCTAACACTAGCAAGGGAGGCACTCTCCATCCCCCTTCTGATGTCTATGCCAGAAGCTTTCTCTGTCCCTTTTTATTCTTTAATAAAACTCTGCTACACACACACACACACACACACACACACACACACACAAGACCAACCTAGACAGCATATTAAAAAGCAGAGACATTACTTTGCCAACAACGGTCCGTCTAGTTAAAGTTATGGTTTTTCCAGTGGTCATGTATATATGTGAGAGTTGGACTTTAAAGAAAACTGAGTGCCAAAGAATTGATGCTTTGTGTGTGTGTGTGTGTGTGTGTAATAAAGTTTTATTAAAGTATAAAGGAGATAGAGAAAGCTTCTGACATAGACATCAGAAGGGGGCAGAAAGAGTACCCCCTTGCTAGTGTTAGCAATGGAGTTATATACTCTCCAGTAAATCCAAAGAATGTCTGGAGGTTGTAAAGACCTCATCAGACCTACTCCCATATTTTAAGATAACAGAATTAGCCAGAATTGATGCTTTTGAACTGGTGTTCAAAAGTGGTGTTCGAGATCTTGAGAATCCCTTGGACTTCATGGAGATCAAACCAATCAATCCTAAAGGAAATCAGTCCTGAATATTCATTGGAAGGACTAATGCTAAAGCTGAAACTCCAATACCTTAGCCACCTGATGAAAAGAAGTGACTCATTTGAAAAGATCCTCATGCTGGGAAAGATTGAAGGTGGGAGGAGAAGGGGACAACAGAGAATGAGATGGTTGGATGGCATTACCGACTCAAGGGACATGAGTTTGAGTAAGCTCTGGGAGTTGGTGATGGACAGGGAAGCCTGGCGTGCTGCAGTCCATGGGGTTGCAGAGTCAGACATGACTGATCTTCTGAACTGAACTGCGCAAATAAATTCTATAAATTGAATTGATACCAGAAAATATGGTTGTCAAATGGAAACCTACATTATGCCTTTATTCAGAAAGGTTGAGGTAATAAATTAATTTTTCAAATTGCCAAATGAAAACTAGTTATTGTTTTCTGAAGATAGAACAAATAGACTTGCATGATAGAAAACTCCAAATTGTCATTTTTGGTGTAGCTATATCATTAAAAAAAAATAAAGTGTGCAGGATAATCTTGTTATTTAAAGACATGGAGGTAAATCCCAGATGAAACAGCTAAATTAGATTAAAATAATTTTTCTGGAGACAATGTAGCAGCAGGAGGTTGGTAAGGAAGGATCAGGGTACAGCTGTTTAGCTATTAGATAGCTGAACACTTGTACAAATTACTTTATCAAAGAATTAAATACCTTTTGCAAAGTATTCAATGCTCATTTGCTAAAATATACAAGTGCAGAAATAATTAATTAACCTGAGGATAATGGAGAAGGAGATGGCAACCCACTCCAGTGTTCTTGCCTAGAGAATCCCAGGGACGGGGGAGCCTGGTGGGCTGCCATCTATGGGGTCGCACAGAGTCAGACACGACTGAAGTGACTTAGCATAGCATAGCATATGGCTAATACTGAGATATGGGCCAATTTAGAGTTTGACTACTAGTGAAATATCCACTCTCTGTATATCAAAAAAAGTTTAAAATAAAGTCAATGATGCAGTCTATTTGTTTAATCAGAAAACTTGTCAAACTTGCATCACTTAGAATGGAGTTTCCTCCCTCCAACTTGATAATATTATTTGCTTTCTTTTTTCCTATACATTTACTATCTGTGTTATTTATAAGACAATCAATCCTCTACAATTAATCCAAAAACTCTTTGATGAAAGGTCTGTATTTTCTTCAATTCTTGCCTCCTATAGTCACTGCATACTGTAGATACATGATAAATGAAGAAAGAAAGGAGAAAGGGGGGTCACTTAAAAGAAACAAGTTGGGCAATTTATATGTAGTGTTTATGCAAACAAGTGTTTTAAAACCATCTTGAACTTTGGCAGCTTTTTCTTTTTTTGGTGGCTTTTCTATTCTTTGGGTGTTTTTATTTAATTATACAATAATAATCTCAGAAGCTCATGGTTTCAATCTATTTGATTAAAAAAGAGCTAGGCATTACCCCTCATAGTATTTAATTAAACATTTTTATCAATCACACTGAATAAATATACAGTCACAAGTACCACTGGTTGGTATTTAAAAAACTGGCATATATTAAAGCCCCAGTTTGGGTATGCAACACATTAGCTTCGGTTAGCAAACATAGCAATTGTTTTTCCTAAGAAAATTGTTTCTTTTAATTAAAGCATTTGCTCTTCTCTTAGCACTCTACAATGTGTGACGCAAAATAAACATAAAATAGTTACTGCAGATTTTTCCTTCAGCTTTCTCAGTCCAGATTTAGAATAAATTGATTCAGAATAATTTCTTAAGGGCTTATTTACTTGGAATGGGAGAAAAATATACAACTGGCAATTTTGTTAATCAGGAAAACTACTTTATCAATAAATCATACTATCAATACTAAGAAAACACCTATAGAAAACATGATGAGATATTAAGAAGTGGGAGAAGAAATCTCCAGCTATATATGGAATGCCTGTTGAAAAAATTTAGTCATATGGGAACATGATTGTTTCCAACACTGAAGACCTGATAGAAACAAAGAATATGGATCTTGAACCTAAGGTAATTTACCAGAGCTGGATGTTCTTTCTCTTTGAAATACTGCCATTAGTTAAGGGTGAACTATTTACTTTTCATTTTTTAAACTAATCTCTGGATCATAACATAAATTGACTTATACTTCAATTACAGTTTAGAAATGTTACAATTCTTTAGNTACCCCTTTTCTTTCTTTCTCTCCACATATTTTTAACACATGTTCCAGACCCACTTTTTAAACATGAGTATCAGATGAAAGAATGTTCATATAGTATGGCTGAACCATCAAAGAAAGTGTGATTCTGCTGGATTTTCTCAAGTAATATTAGAGATTTTAGGAGCCCTGGAATCAATTCCTCTTACAGAACTACTTCCAATGGAAAGTAAGTATAGAATTGCCAGTCTACACATTCACCTGTGTGACTAAAGCTTTTAAAGAAAAATAATCAATGAAACCATTTTATGTGCCACCAAATACTGGTATCATTTAAAAAAAAAAAAAAAAGTGCTTAGAATTCACTGGGTTTTTTAGCTATGGCTGAAAGAAACAAAAGCCCACCCTATCTCCCAACACTGTGTGTAGTGAAAGTGAAAGTCGCTCAGTTGTGTCCAACTCTTTGCAACCCCATGGACTATATATACAGTCCATGGAATTCTCCAGGCCAGAATACTGGAGTGGGTAGCCTTTCCTTCTCCAGGGGATCTTCCCAACCCAGGGATCAAACCCAGGTCTCCCGCACTGCAGGCAGATTCTTTACCAGCTGAGCCACAAGGGAAGCAACACGACGTATGAGTGTATAAAACAGTAGATCACAAAACGAAAGACACAAAGTTCCTCTTTCCTCTTAAAAGCCCAGAATTAGGAATTAGAACCCAAAACTACACCCTGTGTCTACCTCTTTTAACATGGGCAAGTACGCCCGCCACCTGCCTCACGTCTGTCCTTTCCCCGCGTTCTTTGTGACTCTCCCTCTACTTAACAGATGGAGAGTCTTTGCATTCTGAACTAAGTCCTTACTCTCATTCTCTCATTTTGAAAAAACAAAACTGGAATGCCTAGAGTTTGTTTTACCAACTAGTAGGAAAACCTCTGTCAAAAGTCCAAAGAAGTTGACTAAGTCAGTGAGCATCGTGGGACCCAATCAAGTCGCTTGAGGACTTCCCTGGTGACCCAGTGGTTAAGAACCGGCCTGCCAATGCAGACGACACAAGTTCCATCCTAGTCCAGGAGGATCCCACAACTGAGCCCATGCATCACAATTGCTGAGCCCATGCTCTAGAGGAGCCTGCAAGATGCAGCTACTGATGCCTGGGTGCCCTGGAACCCGTACTCTCAACAAGAGAAGCCACTGCAACTAGAAGCCCATGCACCGCAGCTCGAGTACAGCCTCCACTCGCCACAACTCGAGAAAGCCTGTGCGCAGCAGTGAAACCCAGAACAGCCATAAGTAAAATTTAAAAAATTTTAATAAGTGTCATAAGGAAGGAATAGGTGACGTGGGATGACCCTTTCATGATCACATATCCTCCAGACAGCAGGCATACAGGAAAACCTGGTCCTCTTATCCACAGAGCAGAGCCTCCAAATACCGTTAATAAATATACCCCACAAGCAAAGAAATAAGAGCATTATGGATCTAAAGCACTATCATGGGAATAAAACAATCAGAATTCAGTGTGGGGTAAGAAAATTAGCTTTAAAGTTAAAATACCTAGGATTCAATTTCTGACAGAACTAGTTAGCCAAGTAACCCTGGGAAAACAGTTTCACCTCTATGGGTGTCTATTTCAACATCTGTAAGACAAAGATAGTATTATTTACTTGGTAGGACTGGTCAAGCAAAGGAGATAATGCACATAAAGCTTATGACACAATGACAACTCGTCATTATCAAGTGTGTCTACGAGCTCAGTGGTGGGAAAGTTGCACATCAAGTGTAATTCAGAGAAGAATGCAGAAGAGTATTTGTCATTCCCTAGTGTGGTCAAGCCTTCTGGACTATCTGTCCCTGTAGTTTCTTCCTCAAAATGTAGAGTGCCAGAATAAAGGACACTTGCTCAAGAGGCAGCTTGAAGACCGCATGGAACACCTCTCTTCCACACCCCCAAGATTGGTTAACTTCTATTTATCTTCTCATTTTGAGCTTGGGCACTTCAAGAAGCATTAGCTTACATGATGGACTGCCTCCCAAAGGCTAGGTCAGGCCAGCAATCCCTCTAATTAGTCCAGAAGCTATGCCCTGTGCTCTAATATAAATTACTACTTTGCCACATCTTTTTTTTTTTTTAATCATAGTGGAAGAGTCTTTAGAGCAGGGAACATTTTTCATAACTACTTCACCTCTAGCAATCCATAGAAAATCTGACAAATGAGTGGCCAGGGTTAACATTTGCCACTTGTTTTTTAGTAACCTAGCACCAAAAAACCCTCTGACTTTGGGTGAAAACTCCTGTGCATGAGAATTGGTAGCAGTCAGGGATGACGGAAGTCACATTGTACCAGAAATTTTCATTTTCTGACACCTGGAAGTTAGGCCTTGAGCATGAGTCCTAGGGTTGGCCAACTGGACACCCTTACCCAGGACTCTGAAGCCACAGGAATGAAACAAAGCATATGAGACAGGGATTATTCACAGTGGCATCTGAGCAATTACATCATAAAAAGACCATGGACAAGCTGTGGCACCTACCTTACCAAGGCCTGTGTTGTCATTCACCTTGCATCCTCAGTCCAGTTCCTTGATTCTATGAACTGTGCAGTTTTCTACATATAAATCAAATTTCTGCTTAAATTGGTTGCTCATGACTTCTGTTGTTTACCACCAAGATACCTAAAGAAGAATTTAAAATTTCAATAATGGAATAGTCATATGGATAGAATGATGCACAAATAATTAAATCAGCAAATTAAATCAGTAAAACAATAAAAGGAAGACTAGACTCAATCTCCATGGTGTTCACTATTATTTCTCTCCTCCTTCCCATGAACTGGCCTGGCCTCCCAAGCCTTTCCTTAATAACAAATATATTTTTTTTATATAAACATTCCAGTTTCCTAGAAACCCTGAAGATTCTTACATAATATATAATAATGATTCCTAAGATATTTGTTTAATTATATTCAACCAGACTGAACTGGGAGGCCTGGCGTGCTGCAGTCCATGGGGTCGCAAAGAGTCACACGCGACTGAGTGACTGAACTGAGACTGAACTGGCTAAAGTAGAAGACCCTGAAGCTCATTTACATTTTTGAAACTAAGGAAGAGCTTAGAAGAAAGGAAATGAACATCTTTTCATTTACAAAACTTATCTGAGCTTACTATGATGTTAAAGCTTGGGTTTCAATAAACAATTCTGTTCATGATTTTAAACAGCAATTAGAGATCTTCCTCTGGGTATCCCTCGGGTACCTTAAATTCAACAAGCCTTTAAAAATTAATTTACCTCTTTAACTGTAAACATGGTTTGAAACTTTATTTATTCTTCATGTTCCAGATGAAAACATGACCATATGGATGGATGCCCCCAATTTTCACCTTCAGATTTCCTTAAAATCAGTTCAGAAATGTGGTAAAACAAGTCTGTGTTACTACTAGAAAACATTTTTTTTTAACTGTCCCATACAAGTGCCAGATATTTGGAGGCAATTCTATGAATACTGAAAAAGGACTAGAGACTGGAATTTCCATTACACAAATAAAATGCCAAGATGAGGAGTAAGTGGAGGAGCCCCCAGCAGAACTGTACTCAGACCTCGTACTCAAGAGAAGCAAATGAACTTGGAAAAAGAAAAAAGAATTAATCCTATCAGAGCAGGTATTTTACATGGCAGCGTTACAATGTGGGAATCTCATTTTAAATCAGAGGAAATATGATGGCTTTGACTAATAGAGCATAGCAGACGCAACTCTGTGACTTTCAAGATTTTTTAAATGACCAACAGATCATGCAATCTGTGCTCTGTTCAATGGAACACTCTCTAAGAGAGCCCTGGGCCTCCATGTAGATGTCTTACTGCTCTGAGAAGCCCACGTTGGGGGAGCCATGTGCAGGCACTCTGGTCAACACTCCCAGCTAAGTCCTGCCTCCAGGCACCCATGCCAAGGTGCCAGATGTGTAACTGAGGCCAGTATGCCTGATGAGCCTTCGATTAGCAGAATGTCATGGAGGGTCCTCCCATCAATATGCTCCTGATCAAAAGAAAAATCAAGTCATGCCTTGCCTGAATGGCTGACTCAGAAATTTAAGACAAATAATAAAATGACTGGTGATGTTAGTCCCTATATTTTGGGATAGTTTCATATGCGGCTGCAGAATTTGATAACAGAAATGGTAACACTAAAGGTACAACATGTGGCATGGATGTGGGAAACAGGAAATGAATAAAACCATGAAAGGACGCAAGTTAGCTGTCAAAGGGCTTGAAGTGAGAAAAAATATTTTGTAGGCTAGATGAAAATAAATTATTATGCAATAGCAGAAAGTTTGGCAACCCTGTTCCCTGGACTATAACACATACTTAATGAATCTGATGACTTACTAAGGCAGTTTCTGTAGACTGTGTTGAAGATATCATCTGAGCTATCCTCAATGCCTATAAGACAATGAAAGGGGAAAGCGATCAATCAAAAGATGAACTCTTCTAATCTTTTTTAACAGAATTGGAAGGAAATGTAAAGGAATCCAGGAGAGTCTTTCCAAGCAACTCAGTGTTCTCAAAGATTCAGCCTTAGGGAAAAGATCAAATTCAGAGCATTGCAAATAAAATGCAGTCCCAAAGAATCCAAGCTTTGACTATAAAATCCTTCCTTAAGATGTGAGAAACTGTGACAACCTAGAGGGGTGGGATGGGGTAGCAGATGGGAGGGAGGTTCAAGAGGGAGGAGACATATGTATACCTACAACTGATTCATGTTGATGTATGGCAGAAACAAACACAGTAACATAAAGCAATTATCCTCCAATTAAAATTAATTTTTTTAAATAAAAAGCTCTAATTAAAAACAACATATGAGAAAGATTTAAATCAGTACCTCAAACACCCTTTCACTTATACAGAGAAGCTTCTAAAGAATTCTAAGAGGATGCCTTACACTGTCAACTAGACAACAGTGCTTCTAAGATGGGTAAAAATGCCAAGATCTGTAGGCAGAAAACAGATGAAGAAAGTTACTCAGCTGCAATATCGGCTGTGTTTTAGGGAAAGTACTACTCGGAAGACTGAACCAAGAGCTGTAGAGACTCAATCACAGAGAGCAAGAGTGAGCCCCCATTCATGAAATTGACAACATGTACACAGCTGAATTTTGGAAGTGTTCTACTAGTGACTGTCATGTACCTCCCATTCCCCCTCTTTATTGAACAAGACTGGCTAATGTGACTAGCTCTCATCACTGTACCTTGCCTGTATGTGTGTTGAAGGTGGGAAGGAGACAGGGCATTATTTAAGTTTGCAGTTCTTCAGATTAAGAACTATGCTCAATAGAGTGAGTTGCAGAGTTGAGCCCTGGCACATGGGAGCTTTGACCTGGAAGTGATACACATCATTTCTGCTCACATTTCCTGGGATCAGTCAGGTGTCTACACTTAAGCTTCCAAGGGCTGAGGGTTCATAATCCTCCCTGTGCTAGGAAGGAGGTAAGAACTAGATATTGGAGTTATGAGTCATGTCTACCACAGGGGTAAAGAAATGCCAATACACTCCAGTATACCTCCTCCAAGACTGAGATATGAAAAATTAATTCTAAATTGCTTAAGAGCAGACATTTTGCTATTTCTAATTATTGTTCTTGCATTCTCTAACACAGTAGCCACTAGCCACATGCAGCTGTTAAAACCAAAGTAAACATTTAGTTCCTAAGTTTTATTAGCCACATTTTAAGTTTTCAGTAGCCACAGGTGGCTAGTAGCTCCCATAATACAAAGTGCAGCTATAGAATATTTGCATCATTTCAGAAAATTCTATTGGACATTGCTGTCTAGATCAAGGATCAACAGACTTATTCTGAAAAAAAAAAAAAAACAGCAAATATCTGGGGCTTTGCAGGACATATGATTTCTGTAGCAACTACTCAAATTTGCTGTTGTAGTGTGAAAGTAACCACAGCAATACATAAGGGAATAAGTAGAATTGTGTTCTAATAAATCTTTATTAAAAAAAAAAAAGAATTTTGCCCAAGTAACTGAACTCAGAGTGTCATCTGGTCCAGGACATGAGTTAAAATGAGATCCTGGTTCTCAAGCCAGAGTGAAGGCAGATTCTGGTAGTGAAAGTGGATACAAAATCTTTGATACTTCTCTCAAGAAGTAGGGCTTACATACCCTCCCTTGAAGTGAGGTAAGCTAGTGGATGCTTCAACTAATAAGCAGAAATGATGCTGAATGACTTCTAGAGGGTAGCACATAAAAGGCATGCCATCTTCCGCTTTATTGAATGGAAGTCTGACCATCTCAAGGTTGCCATCATGAATAGACCTCTATAAGCAATCTGGTTGATAATTCCAGCTGAGTCCAGCCTTACAGCCATCCCCACCTAGGCTCTGGAATATCAGTGAAACCATCCCAGAGGGATCAGAGCAGCCCTCCACTAGCTGGATACTAGTGAGCTGACCACCATTCACACCTCCACTAGCTGGATACTAGTGAGCTGACCACCATTCACACCACATGGAAGAATCACCCAGCCAAGCCCCAGCTAAATACTCAACTCAGAAAAGCATAAGATGTAATAGAATGTCTGTTGTCTTAAACTAACAAGATTTAGAGTCATTTGTCATAGAGCCACAGATAAGTGGAACACTTACTGAAGCTTCTAGAGTGTTTACCCTGTACTCTAGGCCACGTATCAGAAGTCCCACTGTGAGGATGATAACTGGTACTTGTTATAAATAGTAAACCAAGCAATGTGGGAGCTGCTGCTGGCGGTGCCACTAAAAGAAGGAGTGTCTCAGCTGATTTCAGCAAATCATAAAATAAAAACCCCTTTCACTTTAAAGCATCACTCCTCCACAGATATATTCAGCGAGCCACAGTATCTTCATTATTCTTCACCAAGCTTCCAGCTGGGAAAACTAAATTAGAGAATTATTTCCCTCTCTCCTTTTTTTCTTTTTTTGGCCTTTCTATAAAACATATATATATATATTACGTAAGTACTCAAAAAACTAACAGAATTGAGTTTAAATCTAAATTCCTGACAAACATCAATGTAAACAGACAATAATCTCTGGGTATACAGGAAAACTGAGAAACTGAGAACAAGGGGAATAACTTCTTCTCTGATCCTATTGGGAAAGCCCCCTTGCTTTAGAAAACAAGAGAACAATTAGAGAGAACAATTAGAAATGTGGATAAAATTCTTTATCCAGAGTCCAACATTCTATGATTTGCCAAACACCTCATTTGAGAACCTAAGAAACTGAAAATCTAAGCAGAAATTTTTGAGTTCAACTCCTTTATTCATTCATATGAAAAATCTGATGGATCACCAAATTGTAGAACCAAACTGTAATCATTAAAAACAAAAAGCTTTCAGAAAATAATATAAAAAGTGATTTCTTTCCTTGTGGGAATTGTGACATGGGCTTGGACAGACAGAAATGCACAAGTGGTGCCCAGAAAGTGTGCAACTGAACTTCAACAAAATGCTCACTTATCAGGAGACACCAAGTAAGAAATGAACGAACAAGTCATAGATCTGGAAAAAGATTTGCAGGACAATACAAAAACCCTGTATTTGGAAGAAAGAATTCCTATAAATTACCAACAAAAAATACCCTAAAATTCCTAATTTATAACATGGATACAAGACTTAAACAGATATTGACCAAAAAAAAAAAAAACAAATTTAATTATCCAAGAAAACAAGAACACGTACTCAATATTAGTAGTCACCAAGAAAAACCAAGTTAAAACCCAAGTTGAGACACTATTTCTAACATGACAGATGGCTAAAAACAGAACGTTGGTGAGGAAGTGGAACAATGGTCTCTTTTTGTTGGTAAGAATGTAAAAGATACAACCATTTTGGAGGACTGCTGACATTTTTTGATAAGTAAAATACAGATCTACCTATGGCCCACCAGGTCTACTCCTGGTTATCTATTCAAGATATTCGGAAACATGTATCTATACAAAAACTTGTACAAGAATATTTACAACAGTCTTCTTTACAATAGCCAAATATTACAAAAATCTAAACATCCATGAACACGACAATGGATAAACCAATTGTGGCTTAGCCACACACTGGAATACTACTCGGCAATAAAATAAAAAGTACTGATACACTTACATTATTTGTTCCACAAATTCTACTTCCAGAAATTACAGAGCTAATGAATTAAGAAGATGTGAAAAATTTAACTACAAGACAGCACAGAACTTTTATAATATTAATAGTAAATAAATGAATCAATGAAGCTCCTCAAATTAAGAGGTAAATTAAGTCTACTGTGGTTTATACCTACAATGAGAAAATATAGAAAACTAAAACTGGGGATGCAGTTTTATTTGAACAAGTCAACTTACAATATAGTATAAAGGATAATATGTTATAGACATATATAAACTTATACTTAACAATATTCATGCACTTGTATATATATGTATCCTTTTGTGTGATATGCTAGTATCCCAAACATATGCATACAGGTGTATACTCATAGAGAGGATGAGAGGTGGGGAGAAGAAAGTCATGCTGGAATACTACTCTAGAGCATCTTTCTTCAATGACATTGCTAAATCTTGTTTTGTTTTTAACAGATGTTAATTGCTAATAAAAACCATAATCTAATAAAAATTCAGTCTACAGATCAACTAAAATATGCTTAACTATATGCCTTTTATGCAACCTATTCATTAAAATGAATCAGAATTTTTCATCAGATGTTCTTCAGCAATCTAATTACAACTGCCATTTCTGCTAAATCTGATGTGAAGTCAGCCTCCTTTTCTATTGGTAGGTCTAGAAAGAAGAAGGTACCATTTTCATTGACTGAACTCTCCTTAGAATACCTTTTAAGCCACTTTTCCCTTACACAAGGGTAAGCAAACTTTTTCTATAAATATGAAAACAAAAAATATTTTGGGCTATTCGTCTCTATCGAATTTGGCATGGAGAACACAGTTTGCTGACCCCTGCCCTATATAATGTAACTATAGTAATGATTCAAAGAGTAATGGAAATATGGAATGAATAGAATAGAAGTGGTAAGATACAGATCCCATTCATACACAAAGACCAAGTGGGTCAGTAGCTGGCAGTTCACACTGGTGTAGCTGCTCTGGAAACTCCCTATGTTGAGAGTCCCTTGGACTGCAAGGAGATCCAACCAGTCCATTCTGAAGGAGATCAACCCCGAGATTTCTTTGGAAGGAATGATGCTCAAAATGTAACTCCAGTACTTTGGCCACCTCATGCGAAGAGTTGACTCACTGGAAAAGACTTTGATGCTGGGAGGGATTGAGGGCAGGAGGAGAAGGGGACGACAGAGAATGAGATGGCTGGATGGCATCACTGACTCGATGGACGTGAGTCTGAGTGAACTCCAGGAGTTGGTGATGGACAGGGAGGCCTGGCATGCTGCGGTTCATGGGGTCGCAAAGAGTCGTACACGACTGAGCAACTGAACTGAACTGAACTGTGGGGGAATGTTTTCCTTCATTGTTGACACCAAAGTAATCTTAATTATTTTTTTTAAATGTCCTAAAATCCTGAAAGATGTGAAAGTGCTGCACTCAATATGCCAGCAAATTTGGAAAACTCAGCAGTCGCCACAGGACTGGAAAAGGTCAGTTTTCATTCCAATCCCGAAGAAGGGCAAGGCCAAAGAATGCTCAAACTACTGCACAATTGCACTCATCTCACATGCTAGTAAAGTAATGCTCAAAATTCTCCAAGCCAGGCTTCAGCAATACGTGAACCGTGAACTTCCAGATGTTCAAGCTGCTTTTAGGAAAGGCAGAGGAACCAGAGATCAAATTGCCAACATCCACTGCATCATGGAAAAAGCAAGAGAGTTCCAGAAAAACATCTATTTCTGTTTTATTGACTATGTCAAAGCCTTTGACTGTATGGATCACAATAAACTGTGGAAAATTCTGAAAGAGATGGGAATACCAGACCACCTGACGTGCTTCTCGAGAAACCTGCATGCAGGTCAGGAAGCAACAGTTAAAACTGGACATGGAACAACAGACTGGTTCCAAATAGGAAAAGGAGTATGTCAAGGCTGTATATTGTCACCCTGCTTATTTAACTTATATGTAGAGTACATCATGAGAAAAGCTGAGCTGGAAGAAGCCAAGCTGGAATCAAGATTGCCAGGAGAAATATCAATAACCTCAAATATGAAGATGACACCACCCTTATGGCAGAAAGTGAAGGGGGAACTCAAAAGCCTCTTGATGAAAGTGAAAGAGGAGAGTGAAAAAGTTGGCTTAAAGCTCAACATTCAGAAAACTAAGATCATGGCATCTGGTCCCATCACTTCATGGGAAATAGATGGGGAAACGTGGAAACACTGTCAGACTTTATTTTGGGGGGCTCCAAAATCACTGCAGGTGGTGACTGCAGCCATGAAATTAAAAGACGCTTACTCCTTGGAAGGAAAGTTATGACCAACCTAGATAGCATATTGAAAAGCAGACACATTACTTGCCGACTAACGTCTGTCTAGTCAAGGCTATGGTTTTTCCTGTGGTCATGTATGGATGTGAGAGTTGGACTGTGAAGAAAGCCGAGCACTGAAGAATTGATGCTTTTGAACTGTGGTGTTGGAGAAGACTCTTGAGAGTCCCTTGGACTGCATGGAGACCCAACCAGTCCATCCTAAAGAAGATCAGTCCTGGGTGTTCATTGGAAGGACTGATGCTGAAGCTGAAACTCCAATACTTTGGCCACCTCATGTGAAGAGTTGACTCATTGGAAAAGACCCTGATGCTGGGAGGGATTGTGGGCAGGAGGAGAAGGGATGGCAAAGGATGAGATGGCTGGATGGCATCACCGACTCGATGGACATGAATATGGGTAAACTCCGGGAGCTGGTGATGGACAGGGAGGCCTGGCGTGTTGCGACTCATGGGGTCGCAAAGAGTTGGACATGACTGAGCAACTGAACTGAACTGAGAATTACATTTTAAAATGAACCTTGGGTCTTTTTCTTCAGGTCAACACATCAGGAGTTGAATGCCACTGAAAAGGTATTTTGTGACTCACAGTTCCTAGGAATAGGAGGCATGACCCGCCATTCAGGGCCACAAAGAGAAGTACCAGGGTCAGCTACGGGGTAAAAAGAGTAAGCAGAACCAAGATAAGGGTGGGTCACAGCTTTTACTGTGATTTTCATGAGGGAATGGACAAAGCAAAGTGAGCAGCTGAGTATGCTTAGCTAAGACTGGGTGGTTTCTGAGCAACTTCAGTGGGCTGTGGACTACAAAGTTGTCTCTAGTTTCCAGTACCTGGTCATGGAGTGATTCAGGGCAAGGGGGTTGTGCAGATTCCAGGAGCCTGAGAAAGGGAGGCAGAAAAGGAAGTAGAACTCAGGAGTGATTGCCCTGCATATCAAAGGGATGCTGCCTGCCAAATATTCCTTATCTCTAGGAAGGAGGCAGTCACTTTACCCTTCCAGCTCCCATAGCCTCCACCCCTATCAGTGAGACCCCATATGCCATACAAGAATAGAAAAAAATAAGAAAATATAGTTAATGAAATTTAATATAGGATCTTTCTTGTATAATTATAGTTTATTCTGTAACTTTAGAATAAACTTGGAAGTGCATTGCTGGTTATCTAGGTACTCTCACTATTTTTAGTCTACAAAATCCATCATATCTTGCTAAATATCAAGTGAAAAATTGCTTAGATGATGTGCTAAGGCATATTTCTCTATATTCTGCAATAAGCACTATGCAAACACTGAGAGAGATATTTAATTTGTGTATGGAAAGATGGATTACATAGTCAACTTCTTTAACTTTTATTTCCTACTGTGAATCAACAAAAGCCGCGCTTTAGTGCCTCCCGGGATAAGTAATAGAAAATGCCACAGACGCAAACTGCTGAGTTATCTTCACCCTTGTTCTTTTATTTAATATTATGTCCATGTTATTTCATTTAATATGAGATACAAGGGCTGAGAAAACACAATAGTGTGTCTGTGCATGTAAAGATATAGGAGAAATCAATTACAATAGAATAAAAAGCATTATATTTTCTTACATACATTTTGTTTAAGTGTTAGGAAAAGGCCACATTATATTAGACCCCAAAATATATTTACTTTAATATAAACTCCACTATAACAAGAAAATATTTATCACTGTTCTAAGATCACTGTTTAGTTTTCATTTCTAATGTCTCTGTTACACATCTGCTTTTGGCATTATTCAGGGTTAAAGTTCGAAACAACAATAATTAAATATAAGGCCATCAAACACTTTCATCATAAGGTTCTCAACTGCTGGGTAAATGCATAAAATAACGTTCACTTAGGAAATTGTGTTTTGTGTCTCAAATGGCTCTCTCAATTGTCCTCTCATATCTAAAAATATAAGTATAAACATTGGCAAACTCTAAAAAGTATTTAAAACCTACAGTAACAATAGTAACATTAAATAGGTAATACTTGATATCTTACTATGTGCTTATCAGGTGTGATATTATTTCATTTATCCCTCCAAATGCTATATGAGGGATGTATTTATACTACCCCCATTTGCAGATGGAGAAACTGAAGGACAGAGTGATTAAGAAACTCACTCTGTCACTCAGCTACCAAGTGATAAATCCAGGATTTCAATGAAGGGTTCTCTCACTCCTGAACCTATACTTTTCACCACTCTATTAGGCTGGATCTCAAGTATAATCTACCTGGCTGGAAGAATTTCCCCTAGAAACAGTGTTTACAGCCCCATGGGTACTCACACAATTGCACCCATACAAAATCTGACCATAATGCACAAAGTCGATTCTTTAAGACAAGACACGTGGGTAAGATTTTTATTCTTGGCTTAGCATGAATAGATTTTTTTTTAATATTTATGTAACTGGACAATGGAAGCATTCCACTTTTCCTTGTGCCCTAGTAAACCTGAATACAGCTGATTATGTGGGGTTTTGTGATATAATAAAGTGAAATAAGAGTAATTTTCACATTGAGGGGACAGAAAGAAGTCATTCTAGAAAGACTCAAGTAACTGTAACAGGTACAGTAGAAGATGAGAATCTATTGTAAGTTTGAGAAAATACATTCCTATCATATATTAAGTACTTACAGCTTCCAATTTCTTGCTAGATATTTTACAGATATTACCTCTAATCAATCCTCAAAGTAATCTTGTAAGGTAGATATAGATATTTTTATTTTATAGATTAGGGTTGGGTGAAAGGACCCTAATGAAAAGGTGATTCCAATAGCCAGGGAAACACAGAACCAGTCTCTGAATTCCTGGTTTGTGCAGGGTCTAAGTCTCCCCTGTGGTGTGGTCACTGCCGATGAGAGATCTCTGACAAAAGCAGCTGTCACAGCCTGAATGCCAAGGTTGTTCCCCAGTCATGTTTTATTTGGTGCACCAAGTTTTTTTAGGGTTTCCCTGGTAGCTCAGCTGGTAAAGAATCTGCCTGCAATGTGGGAGACCTCGGTTCAATCTCTGCATTGGGAATATCCCCTGGAGAAGGGAATGGCTACCCACTCCAGTGTTCTGGCCTGGAGAATTTCGTGGACTATATAGTCCATGGGGTTGCAAAGAGCCGGACAGAACTGAGCAACTTTCACTTTTCAAGTATTTTAAGTAATTTTTAACTTAAGTTCCTTTGCTCACCAATTCGTTACAGTTTCCACACACACCATCTCTTACAATCAGCTTCCAACACAGTTATATTAATTTTGTGGCTCCTAGAATTGAAGAAGCCTGGAGGGGGGTAATGATATATCACATTATGTACAGTATCAAGATATTGTACATAAGCTGTTTACTAAATGCTTTACATGTATCATCCCACATGTAATCATCATAACCACCCAATGTGTTAGATATGGTTATTCCATTTTACAGACAAGAAATGTATTAATTTGCCTAAAGTCATACAGCTCTCTAGTAGGATTTGAATCCAAGTCTGTATCACTCAAAATATATGTTCCTAATTTCTAGTTGTATTGCTTCTACTATATGATTGCACTGAAAATGTTTTCATTAAAAACAACTCCTGAACAATAGCTAAAAGCATCAGAATATGCCCTAAGAAGTAGCAAAGGAACATGACTAGCTAATCAGTGGACTCCCTTCCTTTGGAAAAGAATCCATCAAAATTTCAATTCAACTAAATGTGATACAACTTCTATTGCAAAAAGCCTTCATCCTAGGAGGCTGACTTAATATTTTCTAGAGGATTTGAGGCTAAATGTTCCGTCCTTTGATTTCACTCTTGAGTCAATGGCCCTCATGTCCTTCCGTCACTGAAGACTATAGTCTCTCCTCTCCAGACAGAAGAAGAGCAAGTGTGCTAGAAGGAAAGAGCCTGATGTATTAAAAAGAACTGCAACCTGGGCATACGATTGATGGTGGCTTCAAGAGAAGGCACTCTCCCATACACTCACAAGTGTAATTTAAAGAGGATTTTTCAAGGCATAGATAGAAACCATTACTCACATCAACTCCCACTGCCTTTTCCCTCTGTAACTCTTTACCAATTCTGGTCCACACCTACTCTGCCCTATTTAATCAACAACATGCATTTGAGAAGAATTCTCCAGCATCCCCAAATGAATTTCTTACAACGCAAATTGAATGAAGTGGTGAAAATGATAAATCTGTCTGGAGTGTAACAGATTTGTTTCAAGCTGTAAGATCTGCCTAAGGATAAAAGGGACTTCCCAAACAAACTATGCCAACTTCGGGTTTGAAATGATCTATTTTGACCATCATCTTACTCTCACTTTATCTCCTATGAACTTTTTTTTGTCAGAGTTTTTATCAAAATTTTTATCTATTTTTTTTAATATTGAGGTCTATTCTCTGCTTTGAAAGCAAAGTCATAAATAAGTTCAAGGACATCAGTTTAGGCAAGACAAAGATTTCATAAAGTAAAGTGCATTTGTAATTCATGATGCTTTCTAACCCTTTCTTCATATGAAAATTCTGACAGACAGAATAATACACCCCCAAAGATCACTAGAACCTGAGAATATTTTATTAGCATATTACATGTCAAGGGTATTAAAACTGCAAATGGCATTAAGTATATCAATTATGTGACCTTGACATGGAGAGATTGTCCTGTATTATCTAAAAGAGCACAATATAATCATAAGAATTCTTAAAAGTAAAAAAGCAAGCTAGAAAATTCAGGGTCAGAGGGAAGTGAGAAAGGAAGGGCCATGAACTGAGGAAGGTAGGTGGTCTGTAGAATCTGGAAAAGGCAAGAAAACAGATGTTTCCCTAAAGTCTCCAGAAAACAATGCAGCCCTGCCAACACCTTGATTTTACCAGTGAGATCCTTTTAAGATTTCTGATCTTCAGAACCATAAGGTATTAATTTAAAATACTACTTTTGACATAGGAGATGCAGGTTCGATCCCTGGATCAGGAAGATCCTCAAGAGAAGGAAATGGCAATCAACTCCAGTATTCTTGGCTAGGAAATTCCATGGATAGAGGAGCCTGGAGGGCTACATTCCATGGGGTTGCAAAAAGTTGGACACAACTGAGTACACACGCATGCACATAACTTAATTCTACTGAGAGACCAACAGGAATTGTGATGAAAACTTAGGAAAGAGAGGTAAAACATCATCACACAGTAAGTAACCTCAGGCATAATTTATTTTAAAGCAGGTCTGTTGCATTATAGAATTCCAATTGCTCTTAAAGAGACTTCCCTAGGCTCCACTTCCAGATGGGTTAAGAAGTACAGGTGGGGAAAAATATTTGAGAGAGGAGGAGTACTCATACAGTTATGAGTGACAATGTGTCAAAGGTGTAGATACCTCAGAGTCTGGTCCAGCAAGATGGGAGAGGCACTCCCTGGGCACAGAGGGGAAATCTGAGAAGCCTTGGGGCACAAAGTCCAAAAGAGATTTCAGTAAATAAAAATACTGAATAATTGAAAACTTACATCTAAACAGTAAATATAAATGAGAAATGATTCTGGACCCCCCTAATCATCAGGAAAATGTAACTCAAAATCAGAGCGAAATACCATTGCACCACTAAAACGACTGACAATTTAAAGAAGTAACAAGAATGTGGAACCATGGAAATTCTCATAAGCTACTTTTAAAACCTAAATTGCAGGACTCTGACCTAGATATTTCACTTCAAAGTATATCTCCAAATCCAGCATTACATCTATGTCATAGCTCTAACCTGGGAACAACCAGANCAACTGAGTACACACGCATGCACATAACTTAATTCTACTGAGAGACCAACAGGAATTGTGATGAAAACTTAGGAAAGAGAGGTAAAACATCATCACACAGTAAGTAACCTCAGGCATAATTTATTTTAAAGCAGGTCTGTTGCATTATAGAATTCCAATTGCTCTTAAAGAGACTTCCCTAGGCTCCACTTCCAGATGGGTTAAGAAGTACAGGTGGGGAAAAATATTTGAGAGAGGAGGAGTACTCATACAGTTATGAGTGACAATGTGTCAAAGGTGTAGATACCTCAGAGTCTGGTCCAGCAAGATGGGAGAGGCACTCCCTGGGCACAGAGGGGAACTCTGAGAAGCCTTGGGGCACAAAGTCCAAAAGAGATTTCAGTAAATAAAAATACTGAATAATTGAAAACTTACATCTAAACAGTAAATATAAATGAGAAATGATTCTGGACCCCCCTAATCATCAGGAAAATGTAACTCAAAATCAGAGCGAAATACCATTGCACCACTAAAACGACTGACAATTTAAAGAAGTAACAAGAATGTGGAACCATGGAAATTCTCATAAGCTACTTTTAAAACCTAAATTGCAGGACTCTGACCTAGATATTTCACTTCAAAGTATATCTCCAAATCCAGCATTACATCTATGTCATAGCTCTAACCTGGGAACAACCAGAATGGTCATCAACAATGGAATGGATACATCATTTGCACTATGTTCATACTACACAGTGATAAAAATAAGCAAACTATAGCCACACATAAGAACTTAGATATGGAACATATACTCACAATATTATTATTGAGCCAAAAAACCTAGACACAAAAGAATATGCAGTGTCTGACTTTCCATATAAATTTGGAAAATTTCTATTCAGGAATAGATACTTGAATATAAATTAAAAGGAAAAGCAGGATAGTAATTACCCTAAAAGTCAGGATGATGGCAATTTTGAGAAATATTGGAAAGGAAGGGGAGAGGGGTTCTGGCATGCTGGTGACAATCAATTCCACAACCTGGGGACTGGTCACACAGGTATTCATCTTTGTTTTAGGTACTTTTTTTCATGTGGCTTACAGCTTAAACAACAGGAATGACAAAGAGGAAATTCAAAGTAACAAGGCAGAAAAATGTAGTAGTAAAGGTCTTCAAAATCACCATGGACAACTCTGCTTATGTTTCAGCACCCTTTTCCCAAGACAATACAGTTTTAAACTCTACATTTAAACTTTAAATCATGATTTTTTACCCCATGGATATAATTCACTACCATTGGGCGTTACAGTGCATTTGAAATTACTTCCCATAAATGTGCATATATGTCTCTTTGTCTCCTTTAAAAATCTTTAATTCAGAGAGCATTCAAGACTTGGAAACAGCAGTGCAGAATCATAGCATTCTAAAACATATCACTGTGTCAATTACCTCTGTGATAGCAGACCTGGTCGCTGCCACTACAGATCCCTGCCTAAATAGAAAGGAAATCACTATGTTTCTTAAGCAATAGCTCTTCCGCATATAGGGTACATGAATAAATAAATAATTATTGACTAACAAAATTATACTTACTTGTCCTACAAGTTACTGCAATTAATTCTTACATATTTCAGCAAATAAACGTTTTAAGATCATTTTTATTTCTAGTAGCAGTTTCAGGTGCCCAGTGAATAAAGCCAAAGACCTAACACTCTGATGAGACCTCTAGATCTATTTCCTTGGTTCAGGGGAATGCAGTATCAGTATTCCATGTGTAAATAATTTCAATTAACAACGAGTTATAATTGCAAAGGGAGATGAAAATTAGTTTAAACAAGTCAATTAAATCATAAACATTTCAGGAATAAGAAGATGTGTTTGTAATCCAATTAGTGTGTTAATATACTAATAAATTTACTGATTTGAATGGTATCTTAATTGTATAGTAAGACACCAGAAGAAAAAAAATTGTATATCTTAATTGTCATAAAGGGAGCTTTGGCTGCAGTATGACTACATAAGTTTGGAGAAAATTATCCATGTTAATGAAATCAAAATGCTCCTATCTAGAATAATAAATAAGGTTACTTGATGGTTTGGCTAATAAAAATGCATCCAAGGGACAGGGGAAATGACTGAACACAGTGTTGTCTGCCAGACGCTAATTACACTAAGTTCATGATGAGAGAGAATGGGACATTTTATACTATAACCAAAAAAAACCACTTCCATAGTTTAAACCCTCATAAGATCATGGGAATAAAATATTCCAGGGGTAATTCTTTATTGCTACCTCAATTACCACAAATTAAGCTGATATTAATATACTTTACTGCTGCTCAGCCCTAAGTGAAATCAGTTGCACTTCACATATAACTCAAGGGAATGAGCTGATCTATTTCTGCGTAATTACCTGTAATTTATGGAGCACAGAGAGACCTGTGAGCAGCCTAGCCAAGGTCACCTAAGAAGGCTGAATTGCATCGTTTTCAATTACCATCTGTGATCTGGGTTGGGGCTGCCATTGCCCCAACTGGCACTAGAGAAAAGGACCCTTACCCAGCACAGGGGTCATGGAACCAAACCCTCAGCCAAGGGGCAGAGTTGATCATGAGCTGATGTCTCTTAATGAGTAGATGGTATTCCAATAAAAAAGGTAGAAATAGATAAATAATGGATTTTATTGCTAATTGCAACATTTTAAATCAACTGGAATGCCTTCAAGGAAGTTTGACAACCCATTCTGGACAAATTCCAACTTACTCCTGCAAATGCGGTCTCTTCAACCCTTCTACTCAACTGTAGTACAAGAGCAGTGTCCCCTCCATATCTCCCTAACTCAGACAAACCTCCAGCCATTTTCAACATTACCTAAAGCCATTGTTACTCCACAGATATTTCTCAATGTTTTACCTCACTAATAAAATTCAATATGAGTATTTTCTATTTATATGCCTGTTTAAAAAAAAATTAAAAGTGGAAAAGCAATTGGGAAATGATATGCGGGGTAAATCACTAAAACCAATGATGAACTAGGAGTAGCTGAAGGGGAAAAGACAATCTGGGGTTTCTTGATGAACACTGTGTGTAGAGCTTTAATAAAACAATAGTATTTTTGTATGCCAAAGTAAGGAAACCAACATATAGAATGATCTCATATTAATTAATTTAAAAAAACATAGAATAAGCACTTGCTTTGTGCTGGCCACTAAAACACAGCAGGGCCCCTCACGACCTGGCATTTATAACTCCAAGTTTATTGCTTAGAAGACACAGGGTATATACATCAGTGCTACTTTTTCAGTTTCTCCCAGCCTCTCCTTCCCCCGCTATGTCCACAGGTGCGTTTTCTACATCCACATCTCCATTTCCTCTATGTAAACAGGTTCATCAGTAGTATTTTTCTAGATTCAATATATATGCATTAATATACAATATTTATTTTTCTCTTTCTGACTCACTTCATTCTGTATAACAGGCTCTAGGTTCATCCACCTCACTAGAGCTGACTCAAATTTGTTCCTTTTAATGGCTCAGTAATATTCCATTGTATATATGTCCCACAACTTCTTTATTGATAACTAGTTGAAAGCTGCTATATAACACAGGGAGCCCAGCCTGGCACTCTGACAATCTAGAGAGGTAGAATGGGGGTGGGAGGGAGGCTCAAGAAAGAGGGGCAATAATATATGTATGTGTGTGTGTGTGTGTGTGTATATATATATATATACACACAAACACACATATAATTATGACTAATTCATGTTGTTGCACAACAGAAACCATCACAAAATTGTGAGGCAATTATCCTCCAATTAAAAAAATAAGAATTAGAATTTATAATTCATCAGACTGAAGGAATTATATCAATTAAATTACCTGACTTACAGTAAACAAACAAGAGTAAATATAAATGATAAACAAGATAAGGCAAAATAAGGAAGAAAAGAAAAGCAACAGGAGGAGGGAGAATTTTTATTTATGGTAAAGAAAGAAAGCTTATCTAATCAGCAATATTTGACCGTAAGTAACAGATAGAGAAGGCCATGTGACTACTGAAGAAGAAATATTTCAGAAAGAAGGAAGAGTATGTGAGATTGGGCCATGACATGGAAACATGCTTGGTAAGTTTGAGGAAGGGAAGGAGGTCAGTATGGCTAAAGTTTAGGAAGGATAGGGGAAAATCGAAGGACATGGTATCTAGGAGACAACAAAGGATCAGATATCAAAAGATGCTGCAAACCATTTTAACAAAAATTTCTTTTGCTCTGAGTGGAATGCCCTTGTTACTGGAAACCACTGGAAGATGTTGTGATCTGACATGTTTCAAAAGAAACATTTGAACTACTGGATTGAAAATGGATGTCAACATAAGAAAGAGAACAGTTAGGAGGCTACTCAAGGCTATGGTTTTTCCAGTAGTCATGTATGGATATGAGAGTTGGACTGTGAAGAAGGCTGAGCACCGAAGAATTGATGCTTTTGAACTGTGGTGCTGGAGAAGACTCTTGAGGGTCCCTTGGACTGCAAGGAGATCCAACCAGTCCATTCTGAAGGACATCAGCCCTGGGATTTATTTGGAAGGAATGATGCTAAAGCTGAAACTCCAGTACTTTGGCCACCTCATGCAAAGAGTTGACTCATTGGAAAAGACTTTGATGCTGGGAGGGATTGGGGGCAGGAGGAGAAGGGGACAACAGAGGATGAGATGGCTGGATGGCATCACGAACTCGATGGACGTGAGTCTGAGTGAACTCCAGGAGTTGGTGATGGACAGGGAGGCCTGGCATGCTGTGATTCATGGGGTCCGAAAGAGTCGGACACAACTGAGCGACTGAACTGAACTGAACTCAACCATTTGAGTGAGAAATGATGGTTGTTAAATCAGGAAGATAGAAGTAAAGGCAGTTAGAAAATATCACAGTTCTGTACAGAAGTCAAACATAGAGACAAGTAGATTTTCTCATTGGAAGTAGGACAGGAGAAAAAGGCAAGAGTCATGGACACATCCAAGATTTTGGTATATTCTGTTGGAAGGACGAGGTTACTCTTTACTGAGATGAAGAAGATAAGCGTCAACAGATTCGGATGGAGAGAGGAACTGGCAGTCAATCTGCAGACATATAAAGCTTCAGATGCTAATTTGTCATCCAAATTGAACTGTTAAGAGAGCAGCCAGATAGCTGAGTTCCTATGGGTCCAAGTTGCAGGGATGGATTTAGAAATCATCAGTTTTAAAATAATTTTAAAAACAAAAGTACAGATAACATCACTCTGAAGTGAGAGTAAATAGAGAATGGAAGAGATTGAAGGACTAACATCAGCAAAGGAGCCAGAGAAATATCTAATCTCTCAGAGGAAAACAGTGGCCCAGAATCCAAATGTGATATTCAAGGTCAAGAAAGATGAAGATTAAGATGTGGTCATTGGCTTTAGCCATGCGGAGGTCACTGGAAATTTCTGACAAGTGCTTTCAGTTGGAGTCAGTTCAGTCACTCAGTCATGTCCAACTCTTTGGAATCCCATGGACTGCAGCAAGCCAGGCTTCCCTGTCCATCACCAACTCCCAGAACTTGCTCTAATTCATGTCCATCAAGTTGGTGATGGCATCCAACCATCTCATCCTCTGTCATCCCCTTCTCATCTTGCCTTCAACCTTTCTCAGCATCAGGGTCTTTTCCAATGAGTCAGTTCTTCGCATCAGGTGGCCAAAGTATTGGAGTTTCAGCTTCAACATCAGTCCTTCCGATGAATATTCAGGGCTGATTTCCTTTAGAATTCACTGGTTGGATCTCCTTGCAGTCCAAGGGACTCTCAAGAGTCTTCTCCAACACCATGGTTCAAAAGCAGCAATTCTTTGACTCTCAGCTTTCTTTATAGCCCAACTCTCACATTCATACATGAGTACTGGAAAAACCATAGCTTTGACTAGACAGACTTTTGTTGGCAAAAGTAATGTCTCTGCTTTTTAAAATGCTATCTAGGTTGGGCATAGCTTTTCTTCTAAAGAGCAAGTATCTTTTAATTTCATTACTGCAAACACCATCTGCAGTGATTTTGGAACACAAAAAACTAAAGTCTCCCACTGTTTCCATCGTTTCCCCAAATATTGCCATGAAGTGATGGGATCAGATGCCATGATCTTAGTTTTTTGAATGTTGAGTTTTAAGTCAATTTTTTCTTTTCTGTTCTTTTCTTTTTTCTGTAAGCCAATTTTTTCCACTCTCCTTTTTCACTTGCAGCAAGAGGCTCTTTAGTTCTTTGCTTTCTGCCATAAGGGTGGTGTCATCTGCATTTTTGAGGTTATTGATATTTCTCCTGGCAATCTTGATTCCAGCTTGTGCTTCATCCAGCCCAGCATTTCTCATGATGTACTCTGCATATAAGTTAAATAAGCAGGGTGACAATATACAGCCTTGACATACTCCTTTTCCTATTTGGAACCAGTCTGTTGTTCCATGTCCAGTTCTAACTGTTGCTTCTTGACCTGCATACAGATTTCTCAGGAGGCAGGTCAGGTGGTCTGGTATTCCCATCTCTCTCAGAATTTTCCATACTTTGTTATGATACACACAGTCAAAGGCTTTGGTGTAGTTAATAAAGCAGAAGTAGATGTTTTTCTGGAACTCTCTCGCCTTTTCTATGATTTGGTGAAGTGATGGGGATTAAAAACTGCTTTGAGTATGTTCAAGGAATTTGGAAGCAAGCAAGTATACACTTCTTTCAAGGAGCTTTACAGGAAATGAGGTCAGAAGCTAGAGAGAAATGTGAAGCCAGGAAATGTTTTTTCAGATATGAGAAATTGGAGCATATTTGCATGCTACTAGAATAAATAAGTAAAAAAGAGGTGAGAGTAAGGGAAAAATTGGAGCACAAGTGTTGAGTTTGGCTTTAGAGAGAAACACTGAGGTTTCATTACTAAAAAATAAAGGAAAGGCAGATTATTTGGGTATAGTTCCAAGCTGACTGGCAGATGTCAGAGTGGGATCATGTAGAAATCTTACGTTGCTTCTACTTTCTCAGTGAAAGATTATCAGATGAGAATGAAGATGAGAAAGTATGTGTTGAAAGTTTAATGAAAACAAGATGAAAAGGAAATAATCTAGGAGAGTAAAAAAATGAATATACTAGGAAAATGAAGTAGGATGGCTCAACAG
This sequence comes from Redunca redunca, assembly GCA_006410935.1. Classification (NCBI taxonomy): domain Eukaryota; kingdom Metazoa; phylum Chordata; class Mammalia; order Artiodactyla; family Bovidae; genus Redunca; species Redunca redunca. The sequence continues at coordinate 318,127 of SJYQ01002562.1, read as the reverse complement.
TAGATGAGACCACTTGAATAAAGTGGCCATGGATTTCAAGGAAGATTATTCAAAATAATATTATTTTTCTCCAGTCATGTTCAATCTAAGTTCAGGAGCAGAGTAAGTACAGAGTTGGATTCAACTATGTAAACACAATGATGGGTTAGAAGGGGAAAGGGCAATATATTTGAGAGTGTATTCAGGGAAGTGATTAAAAGGGCAGACCTGTTAAATAATCAAAGACCAGAAATATCAAAGCTGAATCTATTGGTTTGCACACAAGAGAAAATCACTCTGGAGTGGACAGTGAGTTTCTCTGAGTGTCAAGTCTTCAGCTAGATATAGGGCAAGAAGAAAGAATTTCTATCCAAGGAAGACAGGATTTTGAAAAGCACTTCTGATTACAAGGGAAAGCAATGAAAGCCTTTCTTAGGGTTGGTCATTATTGCAGTATGACTGGTCATCTGTGCAAGAATAAAACAGGATTTGACTCTCAACAAGACAGCATAAAACAACTTAGTATCAAACTAGCGTAGGGTCACGAGTGATCCAGCCCTAATGAGCAGGTACAATTTGGATCAGACTTAGGGTCAAACAACAGCCAAACTCTGAAATGAAGCACAAGGTCTGACCAGAGATATTTCATAGTTAGACTAGAGAACTCAAGCTAAGTACAAAATGAGGGAGCAAGTAACAGTGAAAATGTGGTACTAGTGTAAAGCAAATGGAGTGAAAGGATTGTTGCCAAGTGTTCTAGGGGCACTAAGAGAGATGACAGCTTATAACTAAAATTTTAGAAGGGGTGTCATTTTAGGGAATCTCAGTCTAGGATTCAATTAGGGGGTTTATGGCTACATAAGGTAGATGCCAGGTTCTCTGGAAAAGAAAAAGTCAAGGAACCTGGAGATCAGGGAATAATTATTAACACAAAATCTAAAATCAGTCAACAGTGAGTAAACAACAGTGAGTGAGCTAGGAACTAAAATCTTCATGAAATGAGATATGATGTGTCCATGAAGATTACAACAAAGGAGGAGTAGCAGGAAGTGGAGTCTGACCCTCTGGATTTGAAGACTGGAAACTCTGGGGGTGAAGAGAGAGACAATGAACTCTAACTGACAACGATAAAGACACCACAGCTTTAGAAAGAGTGGAAGGAGGCCAAAGAGAGTGAAGATGAAGTCAGATTAGTGAATGTGCAGAGTCAAATAGAAATGAAACTCCCAAATCTTGAGAGATGACCTGGGAAATCTTAAGTTTCTTGAAGAGGCTGAAGCATATAGAAATGAAGGGCACATGGGATTATTCCTGGTGGACTCAGATTACAGAGGAGAGAACTTAAGTATGAAAGAAAAGAAAGAAATAGAACTCTTGACATAACTGAGCTCTGGAGCTCCACTATGATGTTTTTGAATTTGTCTAGCTTTCACTGCATTATTTTGTGGGGGAAAAAATGATTCTATGCTTCGTTAAGAGTTTCCCATAGTCCTTGGGAACCACCTCTTAGTTTAAAAAGCCTTTTACATAAGGAAATTGATTCTTTTGAGAAATCAAGTATTACATACCCTCAACAGAGGCCTGAATTACTTGCCACTTTTGTTCAGGGTCCTCAAATATGAATTATCAAACAAGTTACATTGTATAAACCCTTATTTTACACTAAGAAGAGCTGAAGAGCTCAGCTAAAATCTGAAGCTGTAATTTCAAGTTTCCTGCCTTTCTTTTAATCAGTATTCAATTCTCAAATATATTTTCCATTTTACTTCTGTCTCTTAAACCTTGTCTCCAATCTATTATATCCTAAGTTGTTTCATTCTTCAAAAAGAAAGTTATCAAGAGTCTATTACGTATTATGTGCAACAGAAGATACAAAGATGAAGATGCTATTTCTGGAGGAACTCAGAGCCTTCAGTGAGAAGCAAACATGCAAACTTTGTAGAAGGTAGCATTAATAGAGGGATGTACAAAACACAGTTTGGCTGACAGGCTCCAAAGTTGACTTTAGAATTGCTAAGAGTTTTTACTGTTTTTTATTTTTTTTCTTTTTTTAATGTATTGGCCATTTTCTAAGTTAGTCTAGAAGAGGTAACTTTCCTCTTTCTTGTATCCAAAGTCTTGCTTATTTATATCAAGAATCCAGAGCTCCAACTCCTGCATCTTTGCATCCACAACTAGTTGTCAGCAATCACCAGTGACATAGCCCCTTCACATAGGTTTGAGTGCTTATAGAAAAAAAAACAATAGAGGAGTGACTTCAGCATCATGGCAGCTTGAGACACTTTCTTGGTCTCTACATCTCAATCTACAACCAGTAAAACACTCATGTCAACAAAGGTGACATGGTGCAACACACCAGATGAAAGAGAATTCCAGACATCTGTACACCTAAAAGTGTGAAGACTGGAGGAGACAGAACTAAGGGGAAGAGGATGTCTGTGATCCTAGACCTTCAGGCATTGTGGCCAAGCCCAGAGAACCAGTAGCATCAAGGAAGGCAATGGACACAACTCTGGTATCTCAGCCACAGTGGCACCCCAAGGTATAGGAAGTGGGCAGTAGCAGAAGAGGAACCTGAAATTTTGTCCTTTAAGTCATGGAGGCTCTCACAACTGCAACCCTGCACTCTGTCCACAACTGTGGCACCCTGTTACATGAAAATCCCATACATGGCAACAGCACTTAAAATCTTAGCTCCTGCCCTACTCTCCACCCTCCTCGCAACAATGAAGTATATGACTCAGGAGACCCTGGACACGGCAGAAATACACACGATTCCAGTGCCCCACGCAGCAATACCAATGACACCATCAGCAGCAAAGAACCAATGACCCCAGAGACCAGGAGCAACAAGCAGAGCACTGAGTGAGGGAGGCAGTGGAGTATAGAAACTGCCAACTCTCAAATATAACCACAGGATGGAGAAACCAAAAACTTGCGCTATAACAACCTACGGGGTGGTGGTAGCAGTGAGGGCGGGGGGAGCATCTAATTTCTAACTAGTTGAATCCTTAGACTCTACTCGGGGGAAAGGGAAGGGAAGAATGGGAAGACTTACCTAAAAAAGAAAAGAGTTTGCAACTTCCAATGGGCTGGTAGAGAAATAATCTGTCAAGCACCATAAAAAAAAATCACAGTGAAACTGTATCACAAAAGAAAACAACACTTCCACAGAAACCAAATTTAAGTCACAGAATGCTGTGGTCTAACTGATAAAAAACTCAAAATAGCTGTCATGAAGAAACTCAACAAGCTGCAAGAAAATGCAGAAAGGCAGTTTAATGAACTCAGGCATAAAATTAATGAACAAAAGGAATATTTTAACCAAAGAGATTTTAATTCTAAAAAGAACCAAAGAATTAAGAAATATTCAAAGAATTATCCAATCCATTTAGGATAACACAATAATAAGCAGTATCCCAGAGGGAGAGGACAGTAAAGTGTACTTAAAGAAATAATAGCTGAGAACTTGCCAAACCTGGGGAAGGAACTGGATTTACAAGCCCATGAAGCTAAGAAAACAACTAGTAATTTCAACACAAGAAGACCTTCTCCAAGCACATCATATTAAAATGTCCAGAGTCAATGACAAAGAATTATAAAGGTAGCTGAGGAAAATGTATGGTAACCTACAAAGAAACCCCCATTAGGCATATCAGCATATTTCTCAGCAAGACCTCTATAGGCTGAGAGGGAACAGAATGACATGCCCCAAATACTGAAAGATAAAAATTGTCAGCCAAGAATATTCTATCCAGCACAATTATCAATCAGCTTGTGAAGAAGAGATAAAGACTTTCCTCAACAAACGAAAGCTGGGGGAGTGCATCGATACTAGACCTGTTTTACAAGAAATGTTTAAAGGAGCTCTTCTAACTGAAACAAAATGGCAAGAGTACACAAAATTCTGAGCAAGGTGATAAACAGAATCAGAAAAATGCAACTCTGAATCATAATAGGTGTTCAACATTTAATTAAAGGTTAAAGATTAAAAAACAGTAAGAAAAACTATGGCTACTTCAACTTGGTAACAAGCTCACAGCATAAAAATCAGTGATCTGAGACAGCATAAACACAAAAGAGGGAAAGGAAAATGAAAGAAACCATACAGATTACTGAAGATAAGATGCTTTCAGGAGAAACAGGACTGTTCTATTGATGAGACATTTATAATGCAAACCTCACAATAACCACAAAACACAAATGTAGAGCAGAGACCCTAAACATACACACACACAAAAAAAGGAAAACGAGAGAAACATCACAGAAAACCACCAAATCAACATGGCAGACAGAATCACACATACACACACACAAACTGGAGACAGAGCAACGAAAAACCAAACATAAAGCGGCAGTACTAGGTTTTCATTTACCAATAAGCACCCTAAATGTTAATAGATTGAAGTCACCCATCAGAACATATAGAGTGGCTAAATGGATTTTTCAAAAACACAACTATATAGTGTGTCTAGGAGACTTACCCCAGCTCTAAAGACAAACATAGGCTCAAAGTGAAGGGACAGAATTTGATACTCCAAGCAAATGACAGCTAAAAAGAAGTAGGTATAACCCATATTCATACCAGGTAAAACAGACTTCCAGCTCAAAAAGGTAACAGGAAACAAAGATGGGTAGGATATAATGATAAAGGCAACAATTCATCAAGAAGATGTAACAGGTATTATTTATATATGCACTTAACACAGGAGCACCAAAATATGTAAAGCCATTACTGACAGACTTAAAGGGAGAAATTTACAGCAAGACAATAATATTAGGGGATTTTGACATCTCATCCGTATCAATGGACAGATCTTCCAGATAGAGACTAAAAAGGAAAACGGTGCCTTTAAATGAAATATTAGACCAGATAGATTTAATAGATTTATCCAGAAAATTCCATCCAAATGCAGCAGGATACACATTCTTCTCAAGTGCACAATGGAATCCTCTCAAAGATGGACATATACTGTGATATAAAAGAAGTATCAATAAATTTAAGAATGAAACCATATCAATCGTCTTTTCCAGTCACAATGGTATAAAACTAGAAACCAACTACAAGAAGAAAGCTAGAAAAATAATGAATACATAGAGACTAAACATGTTATTGACAACTATTGTGTCAAAAATGAAATCAATGATTAAAAATACCTGAAGACAAATGAAAGTGAAAATATAATATATGAAAATCTGTAAGTTGCACCAAAATCATAACTAAGAGGGAAGTTTATAGCAACACAGGTCCACTTCAAACACAAGAAAAAGTTGAAATAAACAATTTAGTCTTGCACCTCAAGGAACTAGAAAAAGAAGAACAAATGAATGGAAAAAACAATACAAAGAAGAGTGGAAGTAAATGAAATAATACTAAAAAGATAAAAGATCAATGAAAATAAGAGCATATTCTTTGAAAAGATAAAATTCACCCAGCATTATTNACAAAGAAGAGTGGAAGTAAATGAAATAATACTAAAAAGATAAAAGATCAATGAAAATAAGAGCATATTCTTTGAAAAGATAAAATTCACCTAGCATTATTAGCTGGACTCACTGAGACAAAAAAAAAAGAGAAAAGGAGCTGATAAATAAAATCAAAAATGAAAGAGGAGAAATAACAATGGACACTGAAGAAACATGAGAGGTTAGAAAAGAATACAATCAACAAATTGGACAGACAAGCAGAAATGGATAAATTCTCAGAATTACACAATTTACCAAGACTAAATCAGGAAAAAATAGAAAAGGCTGAATGTATGAATTACTAGTAAGGAGACTAAACAGTAATCAAAGATCTCTGAAAAAACAAAAGTTCAGAAACAGACAGCTTCTGAGAAAGCAGAACAAAGCTGGAGGTACCACACTTCTTGATTTCAAGCTCTGTTACAAAGTTATGCAATCAAAATAGCATGGTATTGCAGGAAAAATATAGGCAGTACATTCTTTGACACAAGTTTTAGCAAAATCTTTCTGGACATGTCTCCTCAGGCAAGGAAAACAAAAGCAGAATGAACAAGTGGACTGCTGCTGCTGCTGCTGCTAAGTCGCTTCAGCCGTGTCCAACTCTGTGCGACCCCATAGACGGCAGCCCACCAGGCTCCCCCATCCCTGGGATTCTCCAGGCAAGAACACTGGAGTGGGTTGCCATTTCCTTCTCCAATGCATGAAAGTGAAAAGTCCAAGTAAAGTCACTCAGTCGTGTCTGACTCCCAGCGACCCAATGGACTGCAGCCTACCAGGTTCCTCCATCCATGGGATTTTCCAGGCAAGAGTACTATATCAAACTAAAAAGCTTCTGCACAGGAAAGGAAACAAAATGAAAAAGACAATAAATTGAATGGTATAGGATACTTGCAAATCACATATCCAATAAGGAATTAATACCCAAAATACATGAACAACTCATACAACTCAACAACAAAAAAGCAACACAACTTAAAGATGGGCATAGGCTATGAATTTTTCCAAAAAGGATAAACAGATGGCTAAAGGGTACATGTAAAGATGGCTAACATAACTAATTATTAGGGAAATGCAAATCAAAACCACAATTAGATACCACCTTCACACCTATTAGAATGGCTATTATCAATAAAAAAAGAAATAGCATGTGTTGGTAGGGATGTGGAAAAAAGGAAATTAACATACACTGTTGGTGGGAATGTAAACTGGTGTAGCCATTGTGGAAAATAGAAAGGACATCTGCAAAACCTTAATAGAACTATCATATGATGTAGCTATTTCATTGCTGGGTATTTATTAAAGAATATGAAACACTAAGTTGAAAAGATTCTGTACCTCTACATTCATCATAGTATTATTTACAACAACCAAGAAATGGGAACAATCTATGTGCCCATTAATGGATGAATGGTTAAAAAATTGTTGTATACACATATATAAAATAGCATACTATTCAGCCATTTAAAAAAGACAAAATCTTGCCATCTGTAACAACATGAATGGGCACTGAGAGTATTATTGTAAGTGACATAAGTCATCCTGGGAAAAACAGTTTTTTCATCCCTATGACAGTGAAAGTCACTCAGTCGTTGTCCGACTCTGCAACCCCGTGGACTATACAGTCCATGGAATTCTCCAGGCCAGAACACTGGAGTGGGTAGCCTTTCCCTTCTCCGGGATCTTCCCAACCGGGGGATCGAACCCAGGTCTCCCGCATTGCTGGCAGATTCTTTACCAGCTGAGCCACAAGGAAAGCCCAAGAATACTCGAGTGGGTAGCCTATCCCTTCTCCAGTGGATTTTCCCAACCCATGAATAGAACTGGGGTCTCCTGCATTGCAGGCGGATTCTTTACCGACTGAGCTATCCAGGAAGCCTCTTTCATCCCTCTGTTGTTTTATATTTTCATCCTTGTATGGAATATAAAATAATAAAACAAAAAAAAATAAATAAATAAACTTAAGGACCAAAACACACACATAAATACAGAGAACAGAGCAGTTGTTACCAGAGGGGAAGGAAATGAGGGAAAGAAGTAAGAAAAGTAGTCAATTGTATGGTGAGGGATGGAATCTAAAATTTTGGTGGTAATCATGCTGCAGCATATACAGAAGTAGAAATATCAATGTTGCACAGGAAACTTTTATAATGTTATAAACCAATGTGACTTGTTAAGAAATCTGAATGGAAACTGATAACAGAGGACGTTAACTCAATTCTTACTTTATATGGTAACTCATTCGTTCCTTCCTTCCTTCATTCTTTCACTTATCTATTCAATATATTAATATACATGATAAAATAAAACCTACATAGTAGGCACTGAACAAGGTTTCTGTCTAATGCCTAATGAGAATAAACCAGGGGACATTTCACATGACCTATCGTGCCCTTTTGGGAAAAATATCTCCAGATAGAAAGACACTGTAGGTAGGAAGTTTCACCTATCTTCTAGCAATTCATGAGAGAGGGAGAAGCAGCCTTGAAGCATCAAATGAGAATAGCTTATTTGAGGTCAGTCTGGAAATAAGGGGTCCTTAGCAGAGAGGATTCAGGGCCAGACTAAGGTTCTATTCAGCAGTTTTCCCTTGTCTGATGTTAGGGTTTGACCCACAGGAAAAAAAATAATGGTATTTTGGATCTTTCATGCCATAGAAAGCATAGGATTCTAGGTTTAAGGGCAGCAAGTAGTGAGAATTTCCACTGAATGATTTCAAGTTTCTCCCTGGTAACACACCTACCAAAGTAACAAATGAACTTCCTGCTCTTTAATCCAATGGACCCTTTGCTTTTCTTTGCGGTTCTTGTCTTCTTTAACCTCTTAGCTCTAGATACCTCCTGTTTGTCACAGAGCTCTTCTGTCTTGGCTTCCCTGACACCTTACTCTGTTAGACATTTTGCTGCACTTTTTCAGTTCTTCAAAAAAAAAAAAAAATAGTGTGCCAATTAAAACTACAATGAAGTACTGATACACACACACATTAGAATGGATAAAGTTAAAAAGAAGTGTTGGAACATCCACAAGGATATGGAACAGCTATAGTTCTCAGGCACTACTGGGTAGAATGTAAAACAGTACAGCCACTTCAAAAGTTCAATGGCAGCTGCTTAAAATTAAAACATACGTGAGACTTAGCAGCTCTGCTGCTGCTGCTGCTGCTGCTAAGTCGCTTCAGTCGTGTCCGACTCTGTGCAACCCCATAGACGGCAGCCCACCAGGCTCCTCTGTCCCTGGGATTCTCCAGGCAAGAACACTGGAGTGGGTTGGCATTTCCTTCTCCAGTGCAGGAAAGTGAAAAGTGAAAGGGAAGTCGCTCAGTTGTGTCCAACTCTTAGCGACCTCATGGACTGCAGCCCACCAGGCTCCTCCGTCCATGGGATTTTCCAGGCAAGAGTACAGGAGTGGGATGCCATTGCCTTCTCCGTTAGCAACTCTACTCATGGGTATTTAACCCAAAAAGAATTTAAAACATTGGCTCCAAAAAATGAGTTGTAAACAGCAGTTTTATTCATAAGAGCCAAAAGCTGAAGAAGAGAAAAAAGATCAATACATGCACGAAAAATCAATCATGGTACATCCATACAACAGAACACTACCCAGCAACCAAAACAAGTAACTCACCACCATGTGATAAACACAACAATGTGGATGAATCTCAGAGATATTATGTTGAGCAAAGAAGCAATACACTAAAGAGTATCATTCCATTCATAAGAAATTCTAGAACAGGCAAAATTAACATACAGTAATAGAAAGTAAATCAATGGTGGTTTCAGTCCAAAGATCAGGGGTATGCAGAAGATGCATGAAGGAACTTTGTGCGAGAAGGTAAGATCGGTGCTGTGCTGGTAAGTGCCCAATAACCAGCTCTCTGTGAATATATATATATATTATACTTTTATATATGTTTTATTGATAAAAAAATTGTACCATACACAATTTACAAATAACAAAATATACAATATCAGTTCAGTTCAGTCGCTCAGTCGTGTCCGACTCTTTGCGATCCCATGAATCGCAGCATGCCAGGCCTCCCTGTCCATCAGCAACTCCCGGAGTTCACTCAGACTCACGTCCATCGAGTCGGTGATGCCATCCAGCCATCTCATCCTCGGTCATCCCCTTCTCCTCCTGCTCCCAATCCCTCCCAGCATCAGAGTCTTTTCCAATACAATATACTCTATTATAAATTTCATTGGGCAATTAATTCTCACAAAATTCTTTCACTGGCTTTTGCCAAACTCTGACCTACATAAGCTACCTGTGATTCCAATTCAACCAAGTTTTCACAAAATGCTGTTGTATCCAACTCGCTCATTCTTTTCCCAATAAATTTATTTCCATTACATCTGATAGGTCACATACTGTTAAATTCCTTCTCATCCTCTTATAAATTGCATCTATTAAGCTTCTGTGGAACCTATCTTGTTTAATAAAGACAGGAGTAGTTGCTTTCCTGAACCAGGTAATAGTTCTCAAATATAGGAGGGAACATATCTTCAAATAGCCTCAATTTTTATGCTGTTCATAAAGTAACAGCTATAGATATGTCACTTTCAAATTTAATCTTTATTATTAACATTTTACCCTTCACTGACTTACATCTAGACAATCAGCTAAAAAATGTCAAGCCCTGATCTGTAAATGTTTGCCAAATTCCATGACATTAAATCTCTCACTATGGCCCATTTCCAGTTACCAACATGACATCACTGAGCACTTACTAAGATACAGGACTTCATCCACTCAAATAAAACACACATGAATAACTCCAAAAGCATACTATTAAATACAGTAAATAACTAGGAAATAGGCTTCAAGTATATTTTGTTTTTAATAAAATTGATTTAACTGTAAGATATAATTTTCACCAGCATTCAAAACTCCTAAAAACTAAATTGTAACTCACCATCCAGATCCAGCACAACACTAGATATTTTCTGTATCCTGATTAGAGTTAGAGGGATGTGTACATTTGCAAAATGTGTACATGTGTGTGAGGGATGTGTACACCTGTACAAATCATTAAAATGTTTACTTAAAATGGGTGTGTGTGTGTGTTCAGTCATGTCCAACTCTATGTGATCCCATGGACTACAGCCTGCCAGGCTTCTCTGTCCATTGGATTTCCCAGGCAAGAATACGGGAGAGGGTTTCCATTTCCTAGTCCAGGGGATCTTCCTAACCAGGGATCAAACTCTTGTCTCTTGCATCTCCTGCATTGGCAGATTCTTTACCACTAGCACCACCTTGGAAGCCTTAAAACAGGTGCACTCTGTGGTATGTAAATTATACTTCAGTAAAGATGATTTAAAGAAAATAATTGGTCATCTCTACAAATTCTATCTTAGGCCTCATTTTTACTCCACTCGTACTCCCTAGGCCAGTTTATTTTCTCTCATTATTTCAATTAATATCCGTATTTTGATAGCTCTTAATTATGTGTATCGATTTAATAAGTTTCTCTCTCTCTTGACTGCCACTTTCATTAATCTCCACTTGGATATTACAAAGACATTTCAAACTCAGTACATTTAAAACTGTACTCAATATCTAATGACACCCAAACCATTCTCCTTCCTGGCTGCCCAGTTCAGAAAATACTACTTCTACCCACTAGGGTCCACAAGCCAAATATGAATAAAAAACTTAAATCTGACTCTTCTCCTAACTCCACATGTCTAATCAACACTGGTCAAGTCTACTCTTAAATATCTCTTATGTTCATCTGCCTCTGAACCTACTCTCTCACTACAACTATTGCTCACATGGATTATCCCAAAAGCCTGTGACTTCTCAGTGTTTCTTCCCTTAAATCATTAGGCTGACTACATAGACAAGGGTTTTATTTCACATATGCAATTCTGACCTTGTTATATAGCTTACAATTACCTATGTGATGGGTCCTGATTACACCTACTACCTATTTCCTTGGTATCTACCCTCCATGTTCACTGAATTTTACGCAACTTCATTGAAGTTTTTTTCACTGTTTCTGCACAAAACAGTTCTTTCTCCTCCTTATTTCTAGCTATTTTCTATTCATCCTTCAGACATTAGTTTATGGATCACATCTTTGAGGAAGTCTTCCCTGACTCCTTATACTGGATTAAACATCCCACCTGTATAATCCCATAGCTCATAGCACACTATAATACTGCTCATGTAATTTTCTGTCTCCCTTACAGACTGAATGCTTCTTTAGATCAGGGATCATTTTTTTTTTCCTACTAGCACACAGGAAGGTGACTGAAAAGCTGCAGTTCATCCCTGAGTATTTAGGAATGAGTCATTAATCCTACAGACTGAAAGGTTGTTCTTGGGTACTGCTAATCCTTCTCCTTGCCTCATAAACATCAGATTTCAAGCTTATCATCTCTAATGTTACTGAAGTCACTTGATGGGCTTAGAGTTCTGCTTTAAATTGGTTTAAAAACCCACTAAGTCTTCATATAACACTAATCATAGTTTATTAAGTGCCTGATCAAGGATTTATTTCCAAAACACAAATTCCTCCCAGCTTCTTCAAGACGACATTGAAGATCCTATCAACAGAACACGTAATGTGATTTGAACTCTCTAAAACATAGACTGTATATTGCTTTTAGCCAATCTTCCAAACATTTTCAAATGTTTTTCCTCCCTGGATGAGCCCCTGGTTTACCTCCTTCTCTTCCTTCCTCCCCTATCCCTTCCTCTAGCCTCTCCTTACTCTATGGCCACTATCTTAAATGTTTTCATCTCTTGCAATTAGCTTCTCAGACTATCTTCTAAAAGACCACTCTAGTTCTTGACTTTTTCCTGCCTTCAATTCTTTGCTCTAAGAACATTTTTCAGCTCTCTCTCTGCTCCAAGAGAATCAGTAGGTGCTGAGTAAACAAAATTAACTAACAGACTCTACCACGTAGGAGCTTGCATGCTGGGCAAAGGGTATGGCTGGTATTTATATACACAGTTTTAATATAACACGATAAGGTACTGCAGAAGGTGCTGAGGCAGCAATGAGAAAGGAACACCTTCTCACCTGAGCATGGGATGGAGAGGAATGGGAGAAATCATTAAGAAAATTGTTACGTCTCCTTTCTCTGGATTCCTATAATAAAATACCATGCCCCATTCATTCCAGCAGTTTCTGTGGCTAACATCTGTGGAGCACACCCATTATCTCATTTAATTTTCATTACAACACTATGAATTAGACTGACATAGATACTATTATGGTCAGCATTTTATAGCAGAGAAAACAGACTGAGACACTGGCTCAATATCCAGGCTCTTAACCACCATGCTATCATCTGTGGGTGATATAAAATATACCGGGGGCAGCAGAAGTGAGTGCACATGTCACATGAATCCTAAGGCAGTACTAGGCACACAGTAAACTGTTTGTGTTTTGTTGTTTGCTCTGACAATATTTGGACCAAGAACAATCCGTATATCCAGTTCAAGAGCAAAAACGAAATCCACGGCGTCTAACCTTCCACTCCAATATGTTCACACATCAGATCTTGACTTTTTTCTCTCTTGTTGTACATTTATTTGTTTTGTTTGAATTGGGGTTAGGCGTGTGTTTATTTAATGGACCAAAGTCCCTGAGGAAGAAGGAAGGAATACCACAATAGCTGCTCTTGTAGGAAATAACCCAGATATGAGATTTACTATTATTCCCCCTATTTTTATTACCAAAAAAAAAAAAAAAATCAAGTCTGTCTCTTGCATTTCTCAGTGTAGATGATGAGGAAGTCGGGCCAGCCCACGGATTCCCCCATCCTCTTGTGATCACCAGCCAGGCAAGGCTACTATCCAACCGCCCTTCTGATACTTCTCTCACTGTTTGCATGAAAGGAAAGCTTGAAATAAAATTTACTCTTTGCTCTCAGCAAGAACTAATACTTATCAAATGCCCTGGTCAAACACAATAAAATCATACTGTGTAAGGAAATTGCTTTTGTAATTGATTTACTAGTTTTCATAGAGGAAAAAGCATTTCAGTAACATTTTCATTAAATTGCTTGTCTACAACAACCAAAAAAAAAAACCTAGTTTTCAATTTTTAAAGACCCAGTACCTCTATCATTTAAGATTTTTCTTTTAAGTAATAGAATAAGGAAAAATACTAAACCTGGTGGTGTGTGCTGTATGGTAAATAAGAGATCTAGACATGTCCTTCATTGTAGAAAAGTGTAGAATTAAAGATTATTTCTAGGGAAGGAAGTGTTTTTATCTTTTTCTGTCTTCCAACCTAAGACAACAAATAAAGTGATAAAGAAGTAGTCTGGCTTTGTTTATATTTTTAAAAATGCCTTAACGCATTTCCCTGAGTCCCATAGGAAGGTCCAGCAATCAAAAACCAAATTCAAGTGCTCAGATTCTGTTCCTCAGGGCTCTGTATGTCACCTGAGGCACTGTGATGAGCCCATGCTGCTGCTGCTGCTGCTGCTAAGTCGCTTCAGTCGTGTCCAACTCTGTGCAACCCCATAGATGGCAGCCCACCAGGCTCCCCCGTCCCTGGGATTTTCCAGGCAAGAGTACTGGAGTGGGGTGCCACTGCCTTCTCCGGATAAGCCCATAAGCTCCGGCAAAAAGATCAAGGTAATGAACTCTATCCAAGTTTCCTACTGGTGAAATTACTGTACTTGACATAAAACCAAACCACAGAGCCTTTAACTAAAAATCTTATATAGTCATTTCCATATGATTGTAAGCACCCTAAAGACAAGGTTTGTATGAGTGTCCCCATGGCCAAGCACAGAATGTGACTGACAATGAATATATGCCTTTTGAATAGGGCTTCCCTGATAGCTCAGTTGATAAAGAATCCACCTGCAATGCAGGAGACCCCGGTTCAGTTCCTGGGTCGGGAAGATCCGTTGGAGAAGAGATAGGCTACTCACTCCAGTATTCTTGGGCTTCTCTTGTGGCTCAGCTGGTCAAGAATCCACCTGTAATAAGGGGAGACCTGGGTTCAGTCCCTGGGTTGGGAAGATCCCTGGAGAAGGGAAAGGCTATTCACTCCAGAATTCTGGCCTGGAGAATTCCATGGACTGTATAGTCAAGGGGTCGCAAAGAGTCGGACACAACTGAGTGACTTTCACTTTTGAGTAAGTAAATGAATTTCCCAATGAATCAAATAAAAAGTGCCTTTGAATGGATGTCAAAACAATGTCTTTCACTATTAACCTTTCAAGGGGGAAGTCTTCCCAAGCTCCAACTTGGATCTACCATGTTTAGGGTGGGATCAAAGGAAAAGAAAGATTTAGGAGCCAGGGCAGAAAGAAACAGGAAGAGTATAAGAGAAAAGCTATAGGAAGTGGAAAAAAAAACAAAGTCACTTGGTAGATCAGATCAAAACCTTGAGCTCCCAATACCAAATGGCAATCTTAGCTTACCCTTAAATATAAATACTGTTGGTGACTACATTTGGTAGGCATTGCAAGAAACCAAGCAAAGTAAATAATGTTTTCTTTGGACAAACTAGAGTATTCCAGGAAACCCACTTGACATGTTGACACAACTTGAGAGCATTCATTTACACAACAAATATTTAGAGACCTGCTCTTTGCTAAGCACTGTGCGAAGTGCTGAGGATTCAATAGTGAACACACAAAGCGCATCTGAGATTTTTTTTTAAAGGTCGTGAATCAATTTAAGAATCTGATATCCAGGCTCTCTCCCATGGGAAAAAAATAGAAGAAACAAATTCACACATGTACATGATTTTTATACAATTTCAAGGGAGTTGTAGAAAACTGAAGCCAAATGACATACCCAGATGATATACACAGCAACCCACCGATTCCACTGCCCAAGCAGTGATCTAACATGTTGCTGTACTTTGTCCTTTTGCATTTAAATTAAATTTAGGTTATGTTCTAGACAGAAGCCCCTTGACTAGAACAGAGTACAAAAGGAGGTTTAAAAAAGCAGGGCAAGATGGCAGGTGATGTCAGCCCCTTCCCAAAGTTAAAGAGCTTCCTAAAGCTTCTACAAATTAAGTAAATCATTTTAAAATAGTTTTTAGAAACCTCCCCTAACTTGATTACTCAACTTAAGAGCACTTTCTTTTTCAAAGGTGTTACTCATTTAAAACACTTGCATTTTTCAATATGTGGATAACAAACCAGATAGGATGCAGAGAAAAATCAAGCAGAGGCATCGAATTTCACACAGAAAGAGAATGGCAGGTTAGCATTTAAAAGACTTATTTGCACAAAGGACTCTTTGCCTTTTTTAAAATTAATTATCCTGGACTCACTTGCTTTATGTATTATAATTCACGGATTACAGGAATTAGAAATTGAGTAACATGGAGATGTCACCTAGAGGTGCTAAACCAATTCTCCTCCTTGGAATTGCCTGTCTAAATAAGAATGACACTAACTTCAGCATTTTCTCTCTGATTAGAGACACTATAGATTTGCAGTCGCCTCCATGTAATATAAATCAATAAAGAATAATTTTCCAGGCAGTAAATCAATTGTCAGTTCACAGACCCTAATACCCCTGTGCAGGATTTATTGAAAAAGTGAATGGCAGTCTTGTTAGGAGATGTACAGCATGCTTTATGGGGACATAATAGTGTACACCCCAGACTATTACATTCACTATAGTGAGGAATCCAAAAGATCTAACCCTTTCCTTTCTGTGGAACACATACTTAAATGGATTTTCTAACGACAAAATGAAAAAACTCTTAAAAGACTGTTAAAAGAAACACATCTCTGGAGTGGGAGGGCATGTCAGTCTTGGGGACACCATAGTACCTTGGCTGGGACTTTCATTTTGGGTGTGATAGACCAGAAAAATTAACACTCTAAATCTTTGCCATCAACAGATTATCCGTTAGCCACAGGGAGGGGTTGCGTTCTTATGATATGGCTAGTCCAAACTGAGATGTGCTTTAAGTAGAAAACAAACATTTGATCTCACGGACTTAGAACAAAACAAAAAACAAAGTATCGCATTAATTATTTTTATACTGATTATATGCTAATATGGTAAGAGTTTGGTAATATTAGCTTAAATAAAATACATTGTTAATTAATTTCAGCTATCTTTTTATGGGGCGACAAGAAAATGTCGAAGTACATATGTGGTTCGCATAGTACTGCTATCTTACAGCACTGTTTTACACACTGCATTCTCATTCACTTCAGTAGTACCTGACTCTTTCGAGACCCCATGGACTGTATCCCGCCAGGCTCCTCTGTCCATGGGATTTTCCAGGTAAGGATACTGGAGCAGGTTGCCATTTCCTACTCCAGGCGATCTTTCTGACCCAAGAATCGAACACACATTACTTGTGGCTCTTGCACTGGCAAGTGGAGTCTTTATCACAAGCTCCACCCGGGAAGGCTGCTTCCACACAGTAAATAATTGAAAAATTCATCACTTTCAGTCAATGACAAACCAGAAAATCTTCAGAGGATCAGACAGTTAAGTCAAGGAATGACAAAATGAGACTCCACTGTGAGGAGAACAATATATGGGCTTTCTGAAGAAGTTGGGGGAAGATGGTAGCCAGAAGTTCATGGGGAGGGAAGGTCCCCACAGGTCACTTGGTAACTACCATTATAAAGTACTTGGCCAATGAAACTAAAGGACATGAAAGAAGAGAAATATTTACCTATTAATGGCAACAAAACCAGATTTCAGCCAATCATAAGCATAGGAAAGAGTAAGCCAAGAGAAGTTTGATTAATGCCCAATGAAGATACCGTAAGTCTTTTGTACCAGAAATTATCTTTGGTTCAAGAGTTACAAGCAGTCTCATTTATTAAATGCCCAGAATCTTGCACAGGGCCTGACTCTAAGATACACTCAATAAATATTAGGCAAATGAATGAAGAAAATGATGGAAAAGAAAAAAAAACCTAATGAACCTAAAGCATCGTTCAAGTGGCAAAAAAAATTAGGTAAATTTTACAATTTTCCTACTGCACTAAACTAGAAATACCCAGGAAGCAGAGTGGAGACACTGGAATTCTAGACAATGACAAAGAATTACTGAAAAAAGGTGGATAAAGATGGAAAAATTTTTAGACATAAGAGTAAGGAAGAATTAAAACGCATAGCAGCATTAGTGAATCATAAAAGAGGGGAAGGTAAACAAAGATTAGAAGATGTAATGACTGATAAGATCCAGGATAATTTCAACCATTCTCTGGCTGGGTGAGGTAAGTCACAGCTTTTTGAATCTTGAATTTTGAATTTGTATAATGAAGCTTCAGACTTAATTCTATAATTCCAGTATTCTGTAATATCAGTGATATGGGGGGAATATCTAGGAAGGCAACCAAAATTCCAAATCCTCAGGAAGTCCTCTGACAGATTTAACATCAAGGAGAAAACAGGCATGAACTTCGCTGCTTCTCAGTTAGGGATAAGTTCCTCCCTCGGGGGTGTTTGGCAACATCAGAAGATGTTTTAGTTTTGTCACTCGGAGAAGGCAATGGCACCCCACTCCAGTACTCTTGCCTGGAAAATCCCTGGTGGGCTGCAGTCCATGGGGCCGCTAAGGGTCGGATGTGACTGAGCGACTTCACTTTCACTTTTCACTTTCATGCATTGGAGAAGGAAATGGCATCCCACTGCAGTGTTCTTGCCTGGAGAATCCCAGGGACGGGGGAACCTGGTGGGCTGCCGTCTATGGGGTTGGACACGACGGAAGCGACTCAGCAGCAGCATGAAGTAAGTACTTGGAGAAGGAACTGGCAATCCACTCCAGTATTCTTGCCTGGAGAATCCAATGAACAGAGGAGCCTGGCGAGCTTCAGTCCTTGGAGTCCAGACCCAAACAAGATTTAGGGACTAAACAGCAGCAGCAGAGAGTACTACTGGCACCTAGTGGTTAAAACCAGAAATGCTACTAAATATCCTGTAGCTCAGAGGGTAAAGAATCTGCCAGCGATGCTGGAGACCTGGGTTCGATCCTGGGTCGGGAAGATCCTCTGGAGAACGGAATGGCAATCCACTCCAGTATTCTGGCCTGGAGAATCCCATGGACAGAAGAGCCTGGCGGGCCACAGTCCATGGGGTTGCAAAGAGTCAGATACAACTGAACACAGCACAGAAATACATAGCTACACGAGATAGCACCTCAAGACAAAGAACTACCTGGCTCAAAATACCAATAATGCAATGTCAAGAAGCCCTGATCTACTATAATATAGAAATAGTATTTACAGAGCCAATGAAGGTGAACCAAGAAAATATAAGAAGTTTCAAAGCACTTCAGTGATAGGACAAAAGAGCTTGTATAAGTCTTGGGCTTAAAAACATGAAATAACACCAATTCATCATTCACTCCTGGTTCTCCTTTCTCAATATCACTTCCACAGTTGTGCAAAAATTCTTTTGATTGGAATGTAACTGTCTTACAAGATTGTGTTCATTTTTGCTGCACAACAAAGTGAATCAGTTATGTGTATACATATATCCCTCTGTCTTGAGCCTCCCTTCCATCCCCCCAACCCCCTCCCCCACCTCCGGGAATCCCTGAAACCTCAGTTGGTAAAGAATCCACCTGCAATTCAGAAGATCCCAGTTCGAGTCCTGGATCAGGAAGATATGCTAGAGAAGGGATAGGCTACTCACTCCAGTATTCTGGGGCTTCCCTTGTGCCTGCAATGCAGGAGACCTTCCCTGGGTTGGGAAGATCCCCTGGAGAAGGGGAAGGCTACCAGTCCAATATTCTTGCCTAGAGAATTCCACAGACTGTATAGTCCATGGGGTTGCAAAGAGTCGGACACGACTGAGCCACTTTCACTTCCATTCCCCTCATCCCACGCTACTTGGTCATCACATAGAACTGGGCTAGAGCTCTCTGTGTTATACAACAGCTTCCCTCTTAAGAAATCATCTCTAAGAAAATGAGAAAAATAATTCAAATTTATAGGGAAGATGTATGTGCATTTTATTCAGGGGAAATAAAAATTATGGTTTATTCTATTATGTATAAAAAGACATCATAAATTTAGACTTGGTTTATATCTTTGTGCTTAATAAAGCCTGCACATGCGTACCTGAACAGAAAGTGTACCCTTTAAAATATTTACTCTTTCAATTAATCTGAAGTGGTAAGAAACATAGGCTTAATTATCTTCTCAGATTTTCAGCTAGCATATCAATTTTCAGTCCTTCTAAAGTTGAAAAATAAAGAACACCTTCAGTTTCAAATGTAAATCTACTGTTTTAAAAATACCTTCCTTTGGGCTGCAAACTATAATCAAGTATCTATATCACTATACGTTTTAGTACATTAATATGACATAAAGTATGCTTTAAAGATATATTCATGATTTATAATAATTGCAACTCTCAGAAACTAAAAGCCAGAAGCATTTGACTTCTACCTTCAAACAGCCTCACTCAAATCCAGTTAAAACACTGAATCAGCATAAGAGCTTCTAGAGTAAAATATTAAAAACCATCATCATTTTTTAAAAGAATTCTGCTATTCAGGTTTGATATGTTACTCTTCCTGGGTAACATTTTTATTTTTCTAGGAATTTCTTGGAAATACACTTTAAAATAATTCTAGTGATGATATTTTCAGGGACCCAGAGCTAGAAAGCATACACACGTTGGGTTGGCCAAAAGGTTCATTCAGGGTACCCCAAATGAATCTTTTGGCCAACCCAAAATATTAATAATACATGTGGGTGGAAATGGGAGGTGAGGAACAGGCAGACTTTTGGGAGTAACTCACCATATTCATTTCCAGGGCTGATACAACCAACTGCCAAAGAATTTATGGCTTAAAACAATGGAAATTTGTTATTTGCAGTTCTCTGTTATTTGGAGTCTAGAAGTCTAAATCAGGGTGTCAGCAGGGTTGGCACCTTCTAGAGATTCTAAGCACAGTCTGCCTCCTGCTGCAACCCAGCTTCTGGTGGTCGGCTGGCACTCCCCGTTGTGCCTTGGTTTATAGCATTACTGACAATGTCTGCCTCCATTTTACACTGTTTTCTTCTCTCATCTCTGCCTCCTCTGTGCCTGGGTATCTATGTGTCCTCTCCTCTTCTAAAGGGAATGGTCATTGGATTTCAGGTCCACTCTAATTTCAAGATGATTTCACTTCTAGATCCTTAACTAATTTTAGTTGCAATTTCTAGTTCCTTACTGATTATTTCCAAAGCCATCTTGAAGTCCTAGGTGGACCTTAATTTGGGGAAGATACTACCCACTCCATTGTGCTCACCATACCTTAGCTATGGTCAACTATTTTGTTAAACAAAGATCTGACTCTGTCTGTGCCACCCTCTCTCATCTTCCTTCTGATGCCAAGCCTGAAATTATATACAGATAAACCTTCCCAAGGGGACCCACTGCAGCACCATCTAACAAACAGCACTGCCATCAACATATGTCAATGAAAGAATCCAAACTGACTTGGAATAAAATGGCCCATGTACAAGTTTGGACTCTTTCAGAAAATAGCTCGGTATCTTAAGTAAGTGATTTAACTTCTTAAGGTCTGTGTTATAAGGAAGATAAAATGAATGAACCATGATTCAATGATTCTAGCTCTTCCACTGAACAGCCATTTGACCACAGCCCAGTTACCCAAATTCAGGTCCTTTATTTGTAAAACCAGAATAATGTAGTGCTGAGTTTAATCATAAAATAAAAATCCTGTAGATGAACAGGCCTACCATAGTAGATGCAGTGGTTAGTTAGATCTTCTATTTAGCCAGTACAATGGACTTTTTTTTAAAATTTGAATTTAAACAACTTTAAACAGAAAGGGCATTCTCCAATTTCCCATAGACACCACTCTCCACAGTATCAACCTAGGTTTACCTGTCCTAGAAAGCCTTTGAATTATTACTACAATGTAGACATATAACAAATATTTAATAAATGAGAACGATATCAAAGGCTACCTATACCAATACTGATCATACAAAGCAATTGAGGAATTCATTACCTAGAGAGAGAGAGTCAACCCCATTCTTTAAAATAACTTCATTTTCTGGCAAATTTTTCCATCTATTGTTTCTGTAAGTTTTATTTACTGACCTCAGTTTTCACTCCTAAAACAATATTAATCTACTCAACTGTCTTTCATTTACATAAACACATTTATTGTGACTTCCCAATATATTAGATCATTTCTGTGACAGCATTCAAAGGCACAATTATTAATTACAATTAGTATACACGATGAACCCTTCATCTCACTGTTGTCAAAAATTGCTCAAGGAAATTTTCATGCCATGAGATGATTATACTTCAAGCTTATAAACAATCAGCCCTCCTTTAGTTTTCTACCTTTGTAAGATATGATGGGAAAAGCCCAATTAATCACTCCCAATGTTTATAGACAAAACGAAAGAAATACACCTTTGAGCATATTTACCAAGGGCTCTCCTTCTATTTTTCTTCAGCCCAAAGATCATAGAATAAGATTAACAAGCAATTTTCTTTCTTACAAAAACAAACAGGAGACGGCAAGAGTGAACATCAACATTTTAGGAATCAGTGAACTAAAATGGACCAGAATGGGTGAATTTAATTCAGACGACCACTATATCTACTCTTATTGGCAAGAATCCCTTAGAAGAAATGGAATAGACCTCATAGTCAACACAAAGGTCCGAAATGCAGTACTAAGGTACAGTCTCAAAAACGACAGAATTATCTGTTATTTCCGAGGCAAGCCATTCATATCACAGTAATGTAAGTCTATACCCCAACCACTAATGCCAGAGAAGCTGAAGTGAAACAGTTCTATGAAGACCTACAAGACCTTCTAGAACTAAAAAAAAAAAGTCCCCTTTTCGCCATAGAGGACTGGAATACAAAAGTAGGAAGTCAAGAAATACCTGGAGTAACAGAATGAAGCAGGGCAAAGGCTAACAGAGTTTTGCCAAGAGAACACACTGGTCATAGCAAACACCCTCTTCCAACAACACAAGAGAAGACTCTACACATGGATATCACCAGATGGTCAATACTGAAATCAGACTGACTATATTCTTGCAGCCAAAGATGGAGAAGCTCTATACAGTCAGCAAAAACAAGACTGGGAGCTGACTGTGGCTCAGATCATGAACTCCTTATTGACACATTCAGACTTAAATTGAATGAAGTAGGGAAAACCACTAGGCCGTTCAGGTATGACCTAAATCAAATCCCTTAGTATTATATAGTGGAAGTGACAAATAGATTCCAGGGATTAGATCTGATAGACAGAGTGACTGAAGAACTATAAATGGAGGTTAATGACACTATACAGGAGGCAGGGATCAAAAGCATCCACAAGAAAAAGAAATGTAAAAAAGCAAAATGGCTGTCTGAGGAGGTCTTAAAAATAGCTGAGCAAAGAAGAGATGAGAAAGGCAAAGAAGGAAGGGAAAGATATACCCATCTGAATGCAGAGTTCCAAAGAATAGCAAAGAGAGATAAGAAAGCCTTCTTCAGTGATCAATGCAAAGAAATAGAGGAAAACAACAGAATGGGAAATACTAGAGGTCTCTTCAAGAAAATTAGAGATACCAAGGGAACATTTCATGCAAAGATGGGTTCAATAAAGGATAGAAACAGTATGGACTTAACAGAAGCAGAAGATGTTAAGAAGAAGTGGCAAGAATACACAGAATAACAAAAAAAGACCTTAATGACCAAGATAATCATGATGGTGTGATCACTCACCTATTGCCTGACATCCTAGAGTGCAAAGTCAAGTGGGCCTTAGGAAGCATCACTATGAACAAAGCTAGTGAAGGTGACAGAATTCCAGCTGAGCTATTTCAAATCCTAAAAGATGATGCTGTTGAAGTGCTGCACTCAATATGCCAGCAAATCTGGAAAACTCAGCAGTGACCACAGGACTACAAAAGTTTAGTTTTCATTCCAATCCCAAAGAAAGGCAATGCCAAAGAATGCTCAAACTACCGTTCAATTGCACTCATCTCACATGCTAACAAAGTAATGCTCAAAATTCTCCAAGCCAGGTTTCAACAGTACATGAACTAAGAAATTCCAGATGCTCAAGTTGGATTT
The DNA here is from genome assembly GCA_006410935.1 of Redunca redunca. Taxonomy (NCBI): domain Eukaryota; kingdom Metazoa; phylum Chordata; class Mammalia; order Artiodactyla; family Bovidae; genus Redunca; species Redunca redunca. Next base: position 294,673 of record SJYQ01002562.1, on the reverse strand, counting down.
AAAAAGGCGGAGGAATAAGAGATCAAATTGCCAACATCCACTGGATCACAGATAAAGCCAGAAAGTTCCAGAAAAACATCTACTTCTGCTTTGTTGACTATGCCAAAGCCTTTGACTGTGTGGATCACAACAAACTGTGGAAAATTCTTTAAGAGATGGGAATATCAGACCACCTTACTGGCCTCATGAGAAACCTCAATGCAGGTCAAGGTGTAACAGTTAGAACTGGACATGGAACAACGGAAATTGGGAAAGGAATATGTCAAGGCTGTATATTGTCATCCTGCTTATCTAATTTATACGCAGAGTACATCATGGGCAATGCTGGCTGGATGAAGCACAAGTTGGAATCAAGATTCCTGGGACAAATATCAATAACCTCAGATATGCAAATGATGCCACCCTTATAGCAGTAAGCAAAGAGGAACTAAAAAGCCTCATGATGAAAGTAGAAGAGGAGAGTGAAAAAGCTGGCTAAAACTCAACTTTCAAAAAACTAAGATCATGGCATCCAGTCCCATCACTTCATGTCAGATAGATGGGGAAACAATGGAAATGGTGACAGACTATTTATTGGGCTCCGAAATCACTGTAGATGGTGACTACAGCCATGCAATTAAAAGATGCTTGCCCCTTGGAAGAAAAGGTGTGACTAACCTAGCAGTGTTAGTCGCTCAGTCATGTGTGACTCTTTGTGACCGCATGGACTGTAGCCTGCCAGGCTTCCCTGTCCATGGAATTCTCCAGGCAAGAATACTGGAGTGGGATGCCATTTCATTCTCCAGACCAACCTAGACAGCATACTAAAAACCAGAGACATCACTTTTCCAGGAAAGGTCCATGTGGTCAAAGCTATGGTTTTTCCAATAGTCACGTATGGATGTGAGAGTTGGACCATAAAGAAGACTGAATGCCAAAGAATTGATGCTTTTGAACTGTGGTGCTGGAGAAGACTCTTGAGAGTCCCTTGGACTGCAAGGAGATTCAGCCTGACCATCCTAAAAGAGATCAGTCCTGAATATTTATTAGAAGGACTGATGCTGAAGCTAACATTCCAATACTTTGGCCACCTGATACAAAGAGCTGACTCATTAAAAAAGACCCTGATGCTGGGAAAGATTGAAGGCAGGAGAAGAAGGGGATGACAGAGAATGAGATGGTTGTATGGCATCACTGGCTCAATGGACTTGAGTTTGAGAAAGCTCTGGGAGATGGTGAATGACAGGGAAGCCCAGAGTGCTATAGTCCACGGGGTCATGGAAAGTATCAGACACAAATGAGTAACTGAACAACAAAAATAATATTTAAAGCAATCTTAACCTTCAGATTTAGCAATTGGTTGTGGTTAGCTTCCCCCCCATCCTTCACCGCTGGGCCTCTTTTCCAGTTCCAAGAACCCTACAGAAAAACTTGACTGTTTTTGGATGTACACTGAATATGCTAGCTTGAAATTATTGAATAGGGTCATACGTCAGGACTCTGGAGAATTTGATAGCAACTCTGAATCAGCCCTGGTATTCCTAGTATTTAGAAAGAATGAGAAAAAAATACTGATTACCTTATACAGCAGCTTCTCATGAGCAGGCTGTAATTGCCAAGTGACCAGATGTCAATATAATCAGCTTTTTGCAATGGCTATAGGAATTCTATAGGACCTGGAATGCTGAGATACTTACTTATCTTGCTGATAGCAAAATAAACTTCTGTCACCAAGACCTTGATACTTAGGCCCTGTAGGAACTAATTCTCTTTAAAGTTATAGCAACCTGAAGTGCCCAAAACATTAACTACTAGGAAAGGGAAAGACAAAAATGTCACTGTCAGTAATTTCCAAAGTATATCATACCACCATTTCTTTTCTAATCCTCTCTTCTAACCCAATGCTGTTGCTGCTGCTGCTGCTGCTGCTGCTAAGTCGCTTCAGTCATGTCTGACTCTGTGCGACCCCATAGACGGCAGCCCACCAGGCTTCCCCATCCCTAGGGTTCTCCAGGCAAGAACACTGGAGTGGGTTGCCATTTCCTTCTCCAATGCATGAAAGTGAAAAGTGAAAGTGAAGGCGCTCAGTCGTGTCGGACTCTAGGGACCCCATGGACTACAAACTACCAGGCTCCTCCGTCCATGGGATTTTCCATGCAAAAGTACTGGAGTGGAGTGCCATTGCCTTCTCCGAACCTAATGCTAAACTTACCCAAATAATAATTCTCTGGTTAAGAAAATGGCTGTATTCAAATCCATTAAAGCAAAAGTCTTTGAAGTTAGAAGCGTCCCTGGTGGCTCAGATGCTAAAGTGTCTGCCTGCAATGGGGGAGACTCAGGTTCAATCCCTAGGTCAGGAAGATTCCCTGGAGAAGGAAATGGCAACCCACTCCAGTACTCTTGCCTGGAAAATCCCATGGATAGAGGAACCTGGTAGGCTTCAGTCCATGGGGTCACAAAAGAGTCGGACACAACTGAGCGACTTCACTTTCCTTTGAAGTTAGGGTACACTAACATATCAATTACAAATTAAGAATATATTTTCTGGTATGCCAAAGGGCTTTTAATTAATTTTTCAGAAAACAACACATAAGCTACACATATATTGTATATAAATTCAGCAAAGCAGTGGGAAAAGAATAAAAGAATCACTCATAATCAATCTTGACCATCAGAGATAAGAGGTGATAAAATTTTGGATTTTGCAACCAGACTTACTATTAATATGTGTAAAATAATATGACTATCAGCCTCACGTGGCATGACTACAGTTCTATTCAAGGGAGCATTTTCAACAATTGTTCTATCCAACCAGACACTACCATCAGGTCAGCCTTAAGAATTTCTCCTGTACTCCTATACTATACTCTCAAAACTTCCTGAATCTCACTTTCATTATCCTCATATATTTAGAATGATTAATAAAATTAGCCTACCAAATAATCACATTACCTGCAGTAACTAAATCCATATAACTCATATTTAAAATTTCTCATGTTTAAAAAAATTCAGTTCAATAATGAAAATTTGGTCCAACTTAAAAATCTTTGATACTCAATACACTTACCTCATTTTTTAGAACAAGAGATCTTTATTAGGCAAATATAATCAAATACCAGAAAAGGCAATGGCACCCCACTCCAGCACTCTTGCCTGGAGAATCCCATGGATGGAGGAGCCTGGTAGGCTGCAGTCCATGGGGTCGCTAAGAGTAGGACACGACTGAGCAACCTCACTTTCACTTTTCACTTTCATGCATTGGAGAAGGAAATGGCAACCCACTCCAGTGTTCTTGCCTGGAGAATCCCAGGGACGGGGGAGCCTGGTGGGCTGCCGTCTATGGGGTCGCACAGAGTTGGACACAACTGACGCGACTTAGCAGTAGCAGCAGCATAATCAAATACAGCTTATGATCTTTTAAGAACACTAAAACAATAAATGCATAGTCATAGTAGCACTTCTCAAAGAAGAAAAAGATATATCTAAGCAAAATTATTCCTTGCTTCCAGTGTGCTGATGAGCAGTGAAAATGCCAGAGTGAAATTAAAAGATTACAACAAAAGACAAAAAAACTGGCTAACTGTAATTAAGAAGTTATAGGTTTTTTAAAATGTATGTATGCATCTTACAGTTCAAAACTTTCAGTCTGTAATTTAAAGAGAAGATGAATCAACCCTAAAATAGTATTAAATAGCATTTAATAAATAAGTTGGATAAGAGAGTAGAATAGTCAAGGGCCCAAGTAGCAAGGTAGCACGCAAGGACTGGGAAAAAGTGGATCAAAGGTGAAAGATGGAGTGTCTCCTATAATGGTATGAAGATCGTCATACTGAAAAGGAGTTGAAAATTTGTGTCCTCACAAAAAAGCTTCATACAAATGTTTATGGTTGCTTTATTCAAAACTTGGAAGCTACCAATATGTCTTTCAACAGATGAACAGATTAACTATTATACATCCAGACTACAGACTGTTACTCTGCTAAAAAGAAATGAGGCATCAAGCAATGGAAAGACATGCAGAACCTTATTAAATCCATATTACTTGGTGAAAGAAGCCAGTCTACAAAAACTATATACTGTATGATTCCAACTATATGACATTCTAGAAAAGGCAAAACTACGGAGACTGTTTTTAAAAAACTGGTTTTGGTGGTTGCCAATGGTTAGGGGACAGAAGGATAAATATGCAAGAGACACAGAAGCTTTTTAAGGCAGTGAAACAATTTTTAGTAATACTGAAATAGTGGATATATGCCATTATACATTTAAATCCATAAAATTTGTAGAGACACATACTTAGAGAATATATGGATACCAAAAGAGAAGGGGGGTCAGATGGGAAGAATTGGGAGATTCAGACTGGTCATGTATGGATGTGAGAGTTGGACTGTGAAGAAAGCTGAGCACTGAAGAATTGATGCTTTTGAACAGTGGTGTTGGAGAAGACTACTGAGTCCCTTGGACTGCAAGGAGATCCAACCAGTCCAGCCTAAAGGAGATCAGTCCTGGGTGTTCACTGGAAGGACTGATGTTGAAGCTGAAACTCCAATACTTTGGCCATCTGATGCACAGAATTGACTCATTGGAAAAGACCCTGATGCTGGGAAAGATTGAGGGCAGGATGAGAAGAGGATGACAGAGGATGTGATGGTTGGATGGCATCACCAACTCAATGCACATGAGTTTGGGTAAACTCTAGGAGTTTACCCAATGGACAGGGAGGCCTGGCGTGCTGCGGTTCATGGGGTCACAAAGAGTCGGACATGACTGAGTGAGCTAAACTGAATAAGTCAACAAAGGTGACAAGAGGGAGACATAAATATTACCAACGAAAATTCCCTGGTGGTCCAGTGGTTAGAACTTGGAACTTTCACTGCCATGGGCCTGGGTTCAATCCCTGGTCAGGGAACTAAAATCCTGCAAGCCATGTGGCATGGTCAAAAAATGATCAAGTAATTTAAAAATAAAAATAAATGTAAGATGTATAAAAATAAGTAAGTAGGTAAGCAAGTACTACTACTTATTACAAAAGAAGGCAGGGAAAATGAAGAAAAGGCAAGAAAGAAAACTGTGTTAGTCACTGAGTCGTGTCCAACTCTGCAACCCTGTAGACTGTAGCCCACCAGGTTCCTCTGTCCATGGGATTTGCCAGGTAAGAATACTAGAGTGGATATCCATTCCCTTCTCCAGGGGATCTTCCCAAGCAAAGGCTCAAATCTGGGTCTCCTGCATTACAGGCAGATTCTTTACCATCTGAACCATGAGGGAAGCCCCGATAGTCTAAAAGCAATGATTATATATATATATATAGTGTGTGTGTGTCTGCACACGTGTGTGTGTTCAGTCCTGTCCAACTGTTTGAAGCCCCATGGACTGCTGTAGCCTGCACATGGACTTCCCCAGACAATACTGGAGAGAGTTGCCATTTCCTACTCAAGAGGATCTTCCCAAGCCAGGGATTGAACCTGCATCTCCCGCATTGGCAAGGAGGATTCTTTACCTCTAGTGCATCTGGGAAGCCCATATACCATGGTAATACTAACCCAAAAAAAAAGGGGGGGCGGTGAGGAGGTAACGGTATAACAGTCCATTCCTTTTCTCTCTCCCCTTCAATCTATTACCAGTCAAACATCTGTAACACGATAAAGGTTCCTCTGCCCAACACATACTGGAGAGTTCCACAGACGTCTACATCTGAAGATTGGTGGACTGGAAACACAGAGGAATCAGAAAGTGAGAGCAGCAGAGATAATGCCTAGGATCGCACCCCTCCCCAACACAATGATCCCAGAAAACCTTGTGGCACCAGACAACCAAGGAGGCAGTGCACACAACTCCAGTCTCCTGGCTGCGGAAGCACCCTTCCCTGCTGAGAGCAGGGCAGGAGTGGCAGCGGGGCCTCTGGCTCTGTGCCTCTAGCTGCAAATACACACGTGACTCCAGCCCCTGTACCCAAGAGGTGGTGCCCATGAACCTGACAGAACTGGATATAGTGCAGGCGCCGTTGGGCTCACTCTCTGCTCCTCCCTCCTGCAGTAGCAGAGCCCAGAACCCAGGCTATTCCGGAGGCAGCAAGGCGCCCCCCATCTAGGTGCCCCAGGAAGCAACGCCAACAACAGTACCAGCACTGGCTACAGCAAAGCAGAGCAAGCCCAGAGGTACAAGCAGCAACAGCAGGGGCAAAGGGCAAGAACTCTAGCAGAGGCAGTGGAGGGTGAAAGTACAGGACGGACTCTCAAGTGCAAGCACAGACAGCTTAGGTAGAAATAGCAAAAAGTTGTGCCATAGCACCACCTACTGAAAAACAAAAGTAAAAAAGTGAAAGTGTGAGTCGCTCAGTCTTGTCTGACTCTTTATGACCCTGTGCACCATAGCCCACCAGGCTCCTCTGTTCGTGGAATTCTCCAGGCAAGAATACTGAAGATCCTCAGGGGATCTTCCCAATACAGGGATCAAACCCGGGGCTCCTGCATTGCAGACAGATTCTTTACCATCTGAACCACCAGGGAAGCCCTCAAAACAAAAGAAAGATCTCTAATTACTGACCTGTTGAATTCTTAGAATTGTTAGGTAGTTAGAATAGGAAACAGGAATCCAAAATGGCAGTGGCTAAAAGACAAGGAAGGGAAAGCCCACAAAAATAGAATGAAGGAAGGTCCAAGGACTGGAGTGAGGACCTCAGGTAGAACAAACAGCACTCCTGGCTAGCCCAGTTTACACAAGGCAGGCCCAGGGCAGGCAGGGGGAGGCAAAAACATATAAAAAGAGGAGCCAAAGGACCAGGGCTCTTGCTTCTCTTTGCATCTTTGGGTCGGCATGCCCTCACACGTCGAGGATGTATTTTCCTGCTATTTTCTAAACAAAACTGACCTGTAACACGGAGCTGTAACACTGATCTGTCTAAGAGCTATATCATGGTCTGTTCAAGACCCAAGAGCTACAGCACAGTCTGTCCAAAAGCTGTGACATGCCAAGGGCTTTAACGTCCGTCACTTCAAATTTTTGTTGAGACAAGACAAAACCAAGGAGATTACACTCGCCTGACAGAATCAAGTAAAAGAAGCTTTACCTAAAGTCACACAGAGTTGGACACGACTGACATGACTTAGCAGCAGCAGCAAAGAAGCAAAGAATTTGCTTCTTCAAATGTATCAGCCAAGGAACAACTCATAAAGCACCAGGAAAAGCCAGCATAACACTGTATCACACAAAAAAATGACAATTCTCCAGAAACCAAAAGTCATGGAATTTAAGTAATCTAGTAAAGAATTCAAAACAGCTGTCATGAAGAAACACACAAGCTACCAAAAAAAAAAAAAAAAAAACCACAGAAAGGCAGTTCAAAGAGCTAAGGAATAAAATTAATAAACAGAAAAAATACTTTACCAAAGAGATTTAAATCTAAAAGAGAACTAATAGACATTCAGGAGCTGAAGGATGAGATAAATGAGACAAAGAACACATTAGAGCATACTGGAAACAGAGTAGACCATATCAAAGAGAGAATTAGCACCTTGAAGATACAAATCTAAAAACAACACTGGTAGAAGAGGAGAGAGAATTAAGATCTAAAATAATTGAGGAAATCCTAAAAACTGTGGAACTTTTTTAAGAAGGGCAACCTAAGGATAATGGGTATCCTAGAAGGAGAAAAGGGAGAAGGGAGTAAAGAGTTTACCTAAGGAAATAATAGCTGAGAACTTTCCAAACCTGGGGGAAGGAACTGCATTTACAAGTCAATGAAGCTAAGAGGAAAACCCACCTGAGAAATCTCAATGCAAAAAGACATTTTCCAAAACATAATGAAAACTGCCAAAATTCAATGACAAAGACAGAATCTTAAAGGCAGCCACAGAAAAAAGGAAGGTAGCAAAGTAACCCCCATTACACTATCAGCAGATTTCTCAACAGAAACTCTGTATAGGCCACTATGCAGTGGCCTACCATTCTCCAAATACAGGCAACTGAAGATCAGAGGCTATAGGCAAGAAAAGGACTGTTTTATCTAGGAAAATGTTTTATACCAACCCATGGTAACCACAAAACATAAATCTAGACCGGAGACACATTTTGAAAAAGGAAGTTGGGAAACACACATCATAGAAAACCACCAAACCAAAATGGCAGACAGAAACACCAGGAAAAAGAAACATAGAGATACAGAACAGACAGACAACAAAAGATAAAATGGCAGTATTGTATTCATTTATCAATAATCATTTACATTTAGTAAATGAATAGAACTCACCAATCAAAAGAGTAACTGGACAGATTCATAAGTAAAAAGACTCATCTCAGTTCTTAAGACAAACATAGGCTCAAAGTAAAGAGACAGAAGACAGTTCTCTAAGCTATCAGCAGGCAAAAGCAAAAAAAAAATGTAGCCATATTCATATCAGAGAAAATACTTCAAGCCAAAAAAGGTAACAAGAGATGGAGATGGACAGTATATAATAATTAAAGATAATTTATCAGGAAGACATAACAAGGATAATATATATACCTAACATACATAGAACTATTATGAACAGACATAAAGGGGAAAATTGACAGCAAAGTAATAGTAGGGCACTGTAACACTGCTGCTGCTGCTGCTGCTGCTGCGTCGCTTCAATCATGTCCGACTCTGTGCGACCCCATAGACGGCAGCCCGTGACTACATCTACATAAATGGATGGCTCATCTAGAAAGAAAGTCAACAAGGTTAAGAGCAAACTTAAATGAAACAGTAGATCACGTAGATTTGGTAACATGTACACAACATCCATCCAAATGCAGCAGAATGCACACTTTTCTCAAGTGCCCATGGAACTTTGTCAAGGATAGACCAAATGCTGGGATTCAAGTCTCGTTAAATTTAAGAAGATTTAAATCATATCAAGTGCCTTTTCAACCACAATGGTATGAAACTGGAAATCTACTGTAAGACGAAAGCTGGGAAAAAATGACAATATGTCGAGACTGAACAAGCTATTGAAAAACTATTGAGTCAACAAAAAAGTTAAGAGAAAGAGAAAAAATATCTGAAGATAAATGAAAAGGAAAAATCCAAAATCTGTGGGATGCAGCACAAAGAGCACTAACAAGGAAGTTTATAGCAATATATGTCTATCTGAAGCTCAAATAATCTATCCATACATCTAAAGTAACTAGAAAATGAAGAACAAATGAAGCTCAAAGTTAGAAGAAAGGAAATAACAAAATCAGAGCAGAAGTAAATTAAATAGACTGAAAAGATAATAGAAAAGATCAAGAAAAATAAGAGCTCATTCTTTGAAAACAGACAAAATTGACACACCTTTAGGCTGACTCACTAAAAAAAAAAAAAGGATCAGATAAAATCAGAAATGAAAGAGACAAAATTAAAACAGATAATACAGAAGGATAGGATGGATTATATGAGAATACTATAAATAACTATACACCAACAAACTGGACAACATAGAAATGGGTAAATTCTGAGAATCATACAAATTTCCAAAACTGAATCAAGATGAAAGAGAAAAGTCAATAAACTGATCACTAATAAGAAGACTGAAACAGTAATCAAAAACCTCTGAAAAAAACTAAAGTCCAGGACCAGACAGCTTCACAGGTGAATCCTATCAAATATTCAAAGATATAATACCTACTTTTAAACTCTCCCCCCAAAACTGAAAAGAGACAGCTTCTAATTCATTTAGAAGGTCAACATTACCCTGATACTAAAACACACAAAGATAACACAAAAATTGAAAATCACAGGCCAATGTCACTGATAAACATAGATGGAAAATTCCTCCACAAAATATTAACAAAACAAAACAAGGGGGCAGTATTGGTGGAGAATCCACCTGATAGTGCATGAGACTCGGGTTCAGTCTCTGGGTTGAGAAGGTTCCCGGGAGGAGGAAACGGCAACCCACTCCAGTAATCTTGCCTAGAGAACCCCACGGATAGAGGAGCCTGGTAGGCTACACTCCATGGGGTTGCAAAGAGTTGGACATGACTGAGCACACACCCACAACATGATCAAGTAGGGTTCATTATAGGATGCAGGGATGGTTCAACATTCACAAAGCATCAACACAAAGCACCACATTAACAAAGTGCAGGTGAGGGGTAAAAACTGGATCAACATCTCAATAGATGCAGGAAAAGCATTTGACAAGATCCAACACCTATTTATCACAAAAACTCTCAAAGTGCGCATAAGATAAATCAACATAATGAAGGCCATATATGACAAGTGAAAGTGAAAGTGTAGCCAACCAAGCTCCTCCATCCATGGGATTCTCCAGGCAAGAATACTGGAGTGGGTTGCCATTTCCTTCTCCAGGGGATCTTCCCAACCCAGGGATCGAACCCAGGTCTCCCACATTGCAGGCAGACGCTTTCACCTCTGTGCCACCAGGGAAGCTCTTATATATGACAAACCCACAGCTAACATCACACTCGATGGTGAAAACCTGAAAGCAACCCCTATAAGATGAGGAACAAGACAGGGATACCACTGTCACCACTGGCAGTTCCAGTTACAACAAAAGGAGAGAAGCAAGAAGTAAAACCATTACTATTTATAGATGACATGATTTATATGTATATTAAAAACCCTAAAGGCCCTACCAATATACTATTGGAAATAATAAAGTTTCAAGGTACAAAAATACACAAAAAATTTTGTATATTTTTCAATACAAAAATGTGTTGCATTTTTATATGCTAACAATGAGCTAGCAGAAGGAAAAATTATGAAAACAATTCTATTTACAATTGCAACAAAAAGAATAAAATACCTAGAAATAAATTTAACCAAGGAGGTGAAAAATGAAGACAGTACTGACATTTTATCTTCTGTTTTCTCATTGCTCTATATCTCCATGTTTCTTTTCACTTGTGTTTCAGTCTGCCATTTTGGTTTGATTAACGTGATTAAAAATAAGCAGAACACTTAACAGATATTTATCCAAAGAATACATACAAATGCCCATTAGGCATAACTAATTTAATCTGCATGTGTAAATCTATCACTCAATGTAGAGTGAGTACAAACAAATCTCACCTTCTCTGTCATCACATTTCTGTGTTTTATGTCAACAGAGAAATCATTATGCAGTGCAGAGGGAAGATCCCAAGTGTAAAATACAACCCTCTTACAAACTGCCAGATATTTAATATGTGCTTTTTATATGAAACATAGCAGATTAGAGGCTGTAGGGTTTAATCAGTGGTATAAAAACTTTTTCCTCCCCTCAAGTAGTTTATAATACAACAGAGGAAATGAAATTAACACAAAATAGTAAAATCAGTAAGTGAACAGATAAAAATAAGTAATGTAATTAAGTGGCCAATGAGTAATCTCCCTGCGTTCAGAGGGGCCAAAGTGGTTTGGGATGGATTCCACGTGATAATGAGACGGAAGTTTATCACATGGTACCAAAAATGCTTCTTTATTTTTCAGATTCTCCAGTTTATAGAATAGACTCCATGAAATGAGATCCTGTCTTGTTATGAGCTGAGCACTAAAGACATAGGCACCTAGTTCAATGCCAGTACATAGCATACACCAATAAACAGCTGATGAATAGTGTATAAATAAGATCAGTCCTGGGTGTTCATTGGAAGGACTGATGCTACAGCTGAAACTCCAATACTTTGGCCACCTCATGCGAAGAGTTGACACATTGGAAAAGACCCTGATGCTGGGAGGGACTGGGGGCAGGAGGAGAAGGGGACGACAGAGGATGAGATGGCTGGATGGCATCACCAACTCGACAGACATGAGTTTGAGTATACTCCAGGAGTTGGTGATGAACAGGGAGGCCTGGCATGCTGTGATTCATGGGGTCGCAAAGAGTCAGACACGACTGAGCGACTGAACTGAACTAAACTGAACTGAACCTTAAAAGTTTTAGGCATATAGGATTTGAAAACACAAATAAGATGAATCAATTTTTGGCAGAGCTAGTAGCATTAAGCAAAAGCCTATGGTTGGAAAAGCAAGAGTGATTCAACACGTGTGGGCAAGCCAATGTACTCGGAAGGTAAGATGCATGCAGAACAGTCAGATAAGATAGAAATGGAGTGGTTAGTACAACTTCAACTGAGAGTGAAGGTAATAACACCAAGTAGGAGGCTGAAAATAAGGCACACGTGAACTGAGGAAAGGTTAAGTCAAGGTATGGACAGTGGAAGAGGAAACTCATTGTAACCCAATATCCACTAGAAAAGAAGAACTCTCCTGGCGTCAGCAGTACATACTAAAATTCAAATAATATGGGCAAAGTTAGTACAGCCCCTCAGCAAGGAGAAGACACAAATTCACAAAGCATTCCATGTTTTATAGAAATGAACTGCCACTGGGTATTGACTGAATTGAGAGGGAGGAGCATAAAAATATGTTAAAAGTCAAAAAAACCAAGCTCTTCAACTCAGGTAACAAGAAATACAGTAGTACCTTTCAACATAGGATAGGGCATTCATTTTGATAGGAAAATTATGAGCTATGTTTGATATTAAACTTATATGTTTGCACATCAAACAAGAAAGTTAAAGGAGAAAGTATGGCATTTTAAAGCCAGTCATTGAAGAGATCAGAATTAGCTATATTTTCTCACCAAAGACATCAGTTCAGTCACTCACTCATGTCCAACTCTTTGTGACCCCATGGACTGCAGCACACCAGGCTTCCTGTCCTTCACCAGCTCCCAGAGCTTGCCCACACTCATGTTCATCAAGTCAGTGATGCCATCCAACCAACCCATCTTCTGTCATCCCCTTCTCCTGACTTCAATCTTTCCTAGCATCAAGGTCTTTTGCAATGAGTCACCTCTTCACATCAGGCAGCCAAAGTACTGGAACTTTGGCATCAGTCCTTCCAATGAACATTCAGCACTGATCTCCTTTAGGATGGACTGGTTGGATCTCCTTGCAGTCCAAGGGACTCTCAAGAGCCTTCTCCAACACCACAGTTCAAAAGCATGAATTCTTTGGTACTCAGCTTTCTTTATGGTCCAACTCTCACATCCATACATGACTACTGGAAAAAATTATAGCTTTGACTAGATGGAATTTTGTCAGCAAAGTAATGTTTCTGCTTTTTATATGCTGTTTAGGTTGGTCATAGCTTTTCTTCCAAGGACCAAGAGTCTTTTAACTTCACGGCTACAGTCACCATCTGCAGTGATTTTGGAGCCCAAGTAAAGTCTGTCACTTTACTTGGTTCCATTGTTTCCCCATCTATTGCCATGAAGTGATGGAACTGGATGCCATGATCTTAGTTTTCTGAATGTTGAGTTTAAAGCAGCTTTTTTCACTCTCCTCTTTCACGTTCTTCAAGAGGCTCTTTAGTTCCTCTTCACTTTCTGCCAGGTGTCATCCACACATCTGAGGTTCTTGATATTTCTCCCGGTAATCTTGATTCTGGCCTGTGCTTCACCCAGCCCAGCATTCTCATGATGAACTCTGTACAGAAGTTAAATAAACAGGATGACAGTATACAGCCTTGACGTTCTCCTTTCCCAATTTGGAACCAGTCAGTTGTTCCACATCCAGTTCTAACTGTTGCTTCTTGACCTGCACACAGGTTTCTCAGGAGGCAGGTAAGGTGGTCTGGTATTCCTGTCTCTTTAAAAATTTTCCACAATGTGTTGTGATCCACACAGAGGTTTCAGCATGAAACAGAGTAGATGTTTTCCTGGAATTCCATTACTTTTCCTATGAACCAATGGATTTTGGCAATTTGATCTCTTGTTCCTCTGCCTTTTTTAAATCCAGCTTGAACATCTGGACATTCACAGTTCACATACTGTTGAAGCCTGGCTTGGAGAATTTTGAGCATTACTTTACTAGCATGTGAAGTGAGTACAACTGTGCAGTAGTTTAAACATTCTCTGTCTTTGCGCTTCTTTGGGATTGGAATGAAAACTGACCTTTTCCAGTCCTGTGGCCACTGCTGAGTTTTCCATATTGGCTGGCACATTGAGTGCAGCACTTTCACAGCATCATCTTTTAGGATTTGAAATAGCTCAACTGGAATTCCATCACCTCCACTAGCTTTGTTTGTAGTGATGCTTCCTAAGGCCCACTTGACTTTGCACTCTAGGATGTCTGGCTCTAGGTGAGTGATCACACCATCGTGATCATCTGGGTCATGAAGATTTTTGTATAGTTCTGCGTATTCTTGCTCCCTCTTAATAATTTCTCCTTCTGTTGCTGCTGCTGCTGCTGCTAAGTCGCTTCAGTCATGTCCAACTCTGTGCGACCCCATAGACAGCAGCCCACCAGGCTCCCCAGTCCCTGGGATTCTCCAGCCAAGAATACTGGAGTGGGTTGCCATTTCCTTCTCCAATGCACAAAAGTGAAAATTGTAAGTGAAGTCGCTCAGTTGTGTCCAACTCCTAGTGACCCCATGGACTGCAGACTACCAGGATCCTCCATCCATGGGATTTTCCAGGCAAGAGTAGGTCCATACTATTTTTTATTGAGCTCATCTTTGCATGAAATGTTCCCTTGGTATCTCTAATTTTCTTGACGAGATCTCTAGTCTTTTCCACTCTACTGTTTTCCTCATTTCTTTGCATTGATCACTGAGGAAGTCTTTCTTATCTCTCCTTGCTATTTTTTGGAACTCTGCATTCAAATGGGTATATCTTTCCTTTTCTCCTTTGCCTTTTGCTTCTCTTTTCTCAGCTATTTGTAGGCCTCAAATAGCCATTTTGCCTTTTTGCATTTCTTTTTCTTGGGGAAGGTTTTGATCACAGGTTTTGAATGTTACAAATCTTCATCCATAGTTCTTCAGGCACTCTATCATATCTAATCCCTTTAATCTATCTGTCACTTCCACTGTACAATCATAAGGGATTTGATTTAGGTCATACCTGAATGGTCTAGTGGTATTCCCTACTTTCTTCAATTTAAATCTGAATTTGGCAATAAGGAGTTCATGATCTTAGCCACAGTCAGCTCCCAGTCTTGTTTTTTGTTGTTGCCTGTATAGTGCTTCTCCTTCAACTGCAAATAATATAATCAATCTGACTTCAGTGTTGACCATATGGTGATGTCCATGTGGAGAGTGGTGTCTTGTGTTATTAGAAGAGGGTGTTTTCTATGACCAATGTGGTCTCTTGGCAAAACTCTTAGACTTTGCCATGCTTCATTTTGTACTCCAAGGCCAAACTTGCCTGTTACTCCAGATATTTCTTGTCTTCCTACATTTGCATTCCAGTCCCCTATAATGAAGAGGACATCTTTTGGGGGTATTAGTTCTAGAAGGTCCTGTAGGTCTTCATAGAACTGTTCCACTTCATCTTCTCTGACATTAATGGTTGGGTCATAGACTTTAATTACTGTGATATGAATGGTTTGCCTTGGAAATGAACAGAGATCATTCTGTCATTTTTGAGACTATACCCAAGTACTACATTTCCAACTCTTTTGTTAACTATGAGGGCTACTCCATTTCTTCTAAGAGATTCTTGCCCACAGTAGTAGATATAATGGTCATCCAAAATAAATTCACCCATTCCAGTCCATTTTAGCTCACTGATTCCTTAAATGCCAGTGTTCACCCTTGACACCTCCTGCTTGACCACTTCCAACTTACCTTGATTTGTGGGCCTAACATTCCAGGTTCCTGTGCAATATTGTTCTTTACTCCATCAGACTTTACTTCCATCACCAGTCACATCTACAGCTGGGCACTGTTTTCACTTTGGCTCCATCTCTTCATTCTTTCTGGAGTTATTTCTCTACTCTTCTCCAGTAGCATATTGGGCATCTACCAATCTGGGGAATTCATCTTTCAGTGTCTTGTCTTTTTGCCTTTTCATACTGTTCATCAAGTGCTCAAGGCAAGCATACTGAAGTGGTTTGCCGTTCCCTTCTCCAGTGGACCATGTTTTGTCAGAACTCTCCACCATGACCCGTCCATCGTGGGGGGCCCTACATGGTATGGCTCACCATTCACTGAGTTAGACAAGGCTGTGATCCATGTGATCAGTCTGGTTAATTTTCTGTGATTATGGTTTTCATTCTGCCTTCCCTCTGATGGATAAAGATAAGAGGCTTGTGGAAGCTTCTGGATGGGAGGGACTGTCTATGAGGGAATATGGGTCTTGTTCTAATGGGCAGTCAATTTTTAATTTTCTGCTGATGGGCATTGGCTATGTTCCTCCCCATAATTTGGCCTGAGGCCAAGAAACTTCGAGGAGAAAAGTGTCACATTTTAAAACTCTCTATTGAAGAGATCAGAATTAGCTATATTTCCTTACCAAAGACATAAATCAAAACTTTTGGCTTAATCTAGAAGAGCAAATTTGAGCTGGAAAGAAGAGTAAAAAATTACTGGTGGAAGAAACTCAGAATGTTGCAGCACTGAGGAGGCTAAAGAGAGGTCATAGGCAGGGGCTGATAACAGTGGAAACACTATGAGACAATTGGGCTTCCCAGGTGGCGCTAGTGGTAGAGAACCTGCCTAGAATGCAGGAGACAGGAGAGCCATAGGTGCTCTCCCTGGGTCAGGAAGATCCCCTGGAGGAGGGCATGCAACCACTCCAGTATTCTTGCCTGGAGAATCTCACCGAGAGAGGAGCCTGGTGGGCTACAAAGGGTTATAAAGAGTTGGACATGACTGAAACGACTTAGCATACACACACAATATGCAGAGAGTACTGCCTCAAGTACTTAGCAATAATAGCAGAGTAAAATAGGGAATTGTGCGTATGTATATGTGTAAGACCAGGAAGGGGAAGGGGGTGTCAGGGGAATGGAAATTGGTGCACATTTTAAACACAAGAAAATATACTAGCAATCAGAACCCCAGAATAAAATAATTTAATTGGCAGACTACATATCCAATTGTCAACCTTTTTTTTTAAGCTCAACCTATTTCAACTTTTTATTTTGTATAGCAGTATAACTGATGAACAATGAATAGCAATGGAACTTGGCCATACATAATATACGTATCCATTCTCCCCCAAATGCCCCTCCCATACAGGCTGCCACATGACACTGAGAAGAATTCCATGTGCTATACAGTATGTCCTTGTTGGTAATCCATTTAAAAATATTAGTGTGTATATGTCCATCCCAACTCCCTAGCTATCCCTTCCCCTCAACCTTTCCCCAGCACAAATGTTGACTTTTTTAGTCTGTCTTCCACATCTCTTTAGACCTGCTCTGTCCAAAGTAAAGCATCTGCCTACAAAGTGGGAGACCTGGGTTCGATCCCTGGGTTGGGAAGATCTCCTGGAGAAGGCAATGGCAACCCACTCCAGTATTCTTGCCTGGAAAATCCCATGGACAGAGGAACCTGGTGGGCTACAGTCCATGGGGTCGCAGAGTCGGACACGACTGAGCAACATTTACTTTACTACTAACCACATATGGTTATTTAACCTTAAATTAATCAAGTCAAAATTTTAGTTCCGTATTCACGCCAGCCACATTTCAAGTGCTCGACAGTGACTCATAGCTAGTGACTATGATGTCAGACATATTTATAATAGTCTCCTAGTCTCAGAAACTTCTATTGGAAAAACCACAGTCTTTCAAAAGCATGTAATCAACTATGAATGTTCCGGAAATGCTTTAGTATTATAATGAAATATTGTATTCATCCTCTTTGGTCCTCCTTCTCCAGAGTAAGCACAAGTACATGAGCACATGCGTGCGCACACACACACGCACATGCACACACACACACAGTATTTTACCATGAAAGACATAAATCATAAACAGAATCTAACTTGCACAGAACCACAAGCTTGATTACAAATCCCTAGAAGTACTACATGACTGGCGGGGGGGAATGTTTTCTTTTTTAGCTGTTTTTCCTGACACATCAATACATCAAGCATTTTCAATGAACACACTTCACAGATGGGTTTCACAGATGGGCAGACTGAGGCCCAAAACGAGGAGCAGTTATGAGGACTGGCAGTTGCTCCAGCGTGTTTCTCTCACTGAGGAGTCTCTTCTTAGCAGCCAGACCTCAGCCTGCTCTGTCCCCAGGTACTGCGAGAGGTAGTGTTTCCTCTGCTCTCTGACAGGTGTCAAAAACTTCACCCACAGGTTCTGTCAGGTGCTAGACGAGAAATTAACCACCACATGTACCTCCTACCAGATTTGTGTTTTGTATGGAGGTGGTATTTCATCTGACACAATGACCCAGAGCATTATTATGGCATGCAAATACACTTGGATGTCCAGGTTTATGCTGCTTTCCTGCCAAGGAGCCAAATAAAAACTCTTTAAAAAAGCATCCTCTTCAGTCTCCTCCCTCTCTGTTTTCACTACAAATACCATTACTCATATATACATGCATGTGTTTAATAAAGTTACATTCATACATGCATCCAGAGTACAGGAGCATGTTGTAACAGACCAGAATAATAAAAGGACACACATTTTTAAGGGATGGGAAGGACAAAAACATAGCAAAAAAAAAACAAAAAACAAAAAAAACCCACTATGAGTAACTAACTCCACTTTCCCAAATTTCCACAGTGGAAGACTGAATTTTTCTGGCATATGACTCCCAGCAAAATTCTGCTTGGCATTTTAAGGACTTGTGAGAATATAGAGAGTCAATAGTACTAGACAACTCAAATTATAATTCTTGATGATTACTTTAGACCTTCAACTTTTTGTTCATTGTATTGACATCATTGTACCCATCCAGGAAAAAATATGGGCAGCTACCAACACAAGGGAACAGTCTGCATGATACATCAGAATTATTATCTGTTCCCACCAAATCCTGTCCAGTAATTCGCATGATTATTCTCCTCAAATTCTTAAGCACTTCCAAGATCTCCCTTCATTCAAGAGACTCATGATCCCCTAGGAAGTCTTTGTTTCAGTCAGCAAGTTTAGCAAATAATTTTTTTCACCCATATCCCCTACTGCCTGTCACTTCTATTCAGCCCACAGCTCAAATATCTCCACAATGAGGGGGGAAGTTATCTTTATATAGGAACATATTATGCTTGCTTACTGTGTCATCTTCCCTAGATATAGTTTTATATAACCCCTATACATTCCTTGTAAGAGCAAGAAGGCATCCGTTTTTCTTATCATACTGTGACTGCCACATTCTGGGCACTCAAGTATTTAATAAAATCCAGTTGAGCCTCTAGATCTAAGTTCTAGTGCACAGTGAATTTAAGGTCACATTAAGTGACACCAAAAGGAAATAATCAAGCAAATCAAAAATGTGGGAAATTATGCATAGTAATTGACTTGAACTCTTCATGGTGAAAACAAACTGAAGAGATTATCTGAGGAAGATTTAGATTTTCAATGACTTATGGAATTGTTATTTTCTTAGAAACAACAATGACATTGTCATAACTTAGCCAAATGTCCTTATTCTTAAGAGATTCACACTGAATTATTAA
Source organism: Redunca redunca (assembly GCA_006410935.1). Lineage (NCBI taxonomy): Eukaryota > Metazoa > Chordata > Mammalia > Artiodactyla > Bovidae > Redunca > Redunca redunca. The sequence continues at coordinate 275,312 of SJYQ01002562.1, read as the reverse complement.
TGGATGAAATTTTTACATACCTGGAACTTAAACTTTCAAATGGAATACTGAAACTCAGTGTATATGTCAACAAAGAGAGAATGAGGAAAAGTAGTAATTATATAGGTGTTTATTGTGCTTGTCTTTTGACTTACTTTGCTTTTTTATGAAAATTTTCTAAGTTGGAAAACACAGCATCTGAATAAGTGACCAGCTAGATAAAAGGTAGCAAATTCCTATTCATTCTAGCCTACCTCATATAAAGTAGTCAGGATGCAAAACTGCTCCAATTTCTCATAATAAGAATGTTTCTTTATGCTTATTTAAGAGTCTAAGCCATTGGTTTCTTGACTTTTAACAAGCTGTATGTCCTTTATCCCCCTGATTCAGTGATAATCCTTACAGAATAAAAGCCCAGATATCAGCAATCATGTCCACCAATTCATTTCCAATGCCTACACTAGAGTATCAAACACAGAATGATGATTAATAAGTTATTGAAAGTGAAAGTGTTAGTCACTTAGTTGTGTCCAACTCTTCACAACCCCATGGACTACAGCCCACCAGGCCTCTGTCCACAGTATTCTCCAGACAAGAATACTGGAGTGGGTTGCCATTCCCTTCTCCAGGGGATCTTCCTGACCCAGGGATTGAACCCAAATCTCCTACACTATAGATGAAGTCTTTAAGGCCTGAGCCACCAGCAAAGCCCAATAAATTACTCTAGGAACAAAAATATATGCAGAACAGCTGCCTGCTGAGGTAAGTTATGGATCTTGAGCATCTAGATAGAGATTTTGGAACCAGTCCCAGGAGAGCTGGCCATGAATGGGAAAGTAAGTAAGTCTGCAAAATGAAGTAAGTCTGGTTCAGTTCTCAAATGTTTACAGTGCAACTTATGCGAAGTCCATCTCAAACACTATGGTCACAGAAAAGGGCAGCCTGCAGCGCCCAAAATGGCATAAAGCAAACGAACGAATTCCCATTTCCTTTGACTTTCCCAGATTGCTCACTGGAATATAAAATACAAGACAGCCAGAGTTTATTTGTTCACACTGCTATACCATCAGTGCCTAAAAAGAGTGCTTAGAATTTGTTAGATACCCAATAAGTATCTGTTGAATGAATTAGTGAATTCTGGTAAAACAATGGTTCTCTGATTTAAGCATTCATTAGAATCACCTGAAACATTTGCTATAACACAGGTTGCTGGACCTCACTCCCAGAAGATTTGATTTGGTACTTCTGGAGTGTGGGACAAGAATGCATCCCTAACAAACTACTATGTAATGCTAATACTACTGGCCTGGGACCATGTTTTGAGAAATACTGCTGTTGGAGACCTCTCTTGTAGCTTTCCCCTTGCTTCACAAAGCTCCTGCTTCAGAAATAAACATAGTACTATGCAGCTCTTTTGTATAAGATACTTAATGTACCTCATTGTTTATTTGACCAATAATCTTCTTATGGTATTACAGAAACATTTGAGCTTAGATTAGTCAAAATTCAGACACTTTCCCATCAATCAAGCCAAATATTTACCATAGGTATTTTTCTCCCTGCCAGGGAAGCTAGAATTCTGTATTAGCAGCTCAGCATACTACTCCTCCAGCTCATATTTGTGTATTTGGGAGAAGGCTGGGAAAATACACACTATCTCTTTGCAGCATGATTGCTCTGTGAAGCATGTCTGCCCCCAGAGAAATCAGGTGCCTCGTGCACAGCAGAAATTTATGTAAAAGAAAGTCTGTTTATGAGAGACGAATGTGGAACCCAAATTTATCTCCCAGTGACAACTTCAGAATCTGAAAATTTCCAACTTCTCCCCTTGTGAGTTGCTTGAAATTGCTGTTTTTCAAGTCAAGAACACCTGTTTAGTGTTTTTTTTTCCTCGCCCTCCCTGGTAAATGAAGCCGCTAGGAAAACAGCATCTGAAGGTTTTAATGAATAAGACACACAAAGTACTGACAGATTTCAGCACATTATACAACCCTTACCCTGTCCTCCTAATGAGGGAAGATCAAAAAGGAAGAAAACAGTTGTGATACTGGGCTCTGGAGTTTGTTTTTAAACTGCTGCAAATGAGCTCAGATCGAGCACCACTCTACTGGGTACAGTCGTAAGCAATTTGCACATTGCTGTGAAGTAACATACGCAGACATGACTTTGGTAAGTGAACAACAACTACAGGTTTGATGTTCAGCATCAGGCACCCTTCCAAAGAACTTTCCATCTCAACTATACGACACCGTAGCAATCAAAATTCCACTTGTGCCTCTATCACCAGGTCAGGCACAACTACAGAGCAGAAAGCCACAAAAACAGACAACCAGAAACTCTCTTACTGGATCTTATTCTTCTAATTCAAGAGTTACTGAGTATCTACTCTGTATAAAGCACAGATTTTGAGACTAAAAAAGGAAAACGTTAGTTATGGCTAGGTGGGTGAAAAATCAGTGAAAGCTTCAGGGTGACTAACTTTTATTCACTGGATATACTACAATAAAGCACCTACTTTGTGTGCGTTACAGACCTAGGTACGAATATTTATTTGATGATCACAGTCCCCATATGCATCTGGTCTAGTCATAGTAACAAACAGGTCAACAAATAAATGGATATGTAACCACAAGTGAAGAAAAATACATCAAAAGAGATGAACAGAAGTCCCTTCATTTAACCCACATTGGCTGTACAACTGCAGTAAGTCAGGTCCTGTGGCTTGCAGGATAGATTAAATTCTGAGAACCAGATAAGGAAAAATTGAGGAAAGAAAGATGAATGGTAGTCTATGAAGAACTAATAACATGAGGAAATACAGAGAATAGAAAATTACAAAAGAATCAAACAGAAGATCATAGTTTTGAACTCCATACAAGGGGATATGGATTTTATTTTCTAGTACATGATTGCCAAGTCATTTCAGTCCTGTCCAACTCTATGCAATCCGATGGACCACAGCCTGCCAGGCTCCTCTGTCCATGGGATTCTTCAGGCAAGAGTACTGGGGTGGGTTCCTGTGCCCTCCTCTAGAGGATCTTCCCAACCCAGGGACTGAGTCCACTTCTCTTATGTCTCCTGCATTGGCAGGTGGGTTCTTTACCATTAGTGCCACCTGGGAAGCCAAGGTCTATAAATCGGGGTTTACAGATAATTACCATTAAAGAGTCTTTCCTGGTGGCTCAGATGGTAAAGCGTCTGCCTGCAATGCGGGAGACCCGGGTTCGATCCCTGGGTTGGGAAGATCTCCTGGAGAAGGAAATGGCAATCCACTCCAGTACTCTTGCCTGGAGCATCCCATGGACAGAGGAGCCTGGTAGGCTACAGTCCATGGGGTCGCAAAGAGTGGGACACGACTGAGCGACTTCGCTTTCACTTTTACTTTCAAACCATTAAAGGTTAGAAGAGCAAATTAAAATATCTATTAACCCTTGGTTCCCAGGTGGCACTAATGATAAAGAATCTGCTTGCCAATGCAGGAGATGCAAGAGATGCCAGTTCGATCCCTGAGTGAGAAAGCTCCCCTGAAGGAGGAAATGGCAATCCACTCCAGTATTCTTCCCTGAAAAATTCCATGGACAGAGGAGCCTGGCAGGCTACAATCTATGCAGTCACAAAGAGTCGGACACGACTGAGTGACTGGGCACACACACTGACATTTCTTATCTAAAAGTTTTAAGACAGACTATAGCTTCCATATTTGACCTGTATGTTAGATACACATGAATCTTGAAAGATACTTTGATAGAGCAGGTCACTTCTTCCCATCTTGCCCTCACCTACAGTACTTACAGAACTGCCCTGAGAGGTTAAGAGACATGAATATGTTTTACTAGACAAGTTTTTATAATACTTTATAATGACATAAGGACTCATCAAGAGCATGTATATCACTCAGATGTTTGTTAGTTATCTTAATGGAGAGCACTTAAAAGAGTTGTAGAGGGGGGGAGAGAAGATGGCGGAGGAATAGGACGAGGTGATTACTTTCTCCCTCACAAATTCCNTAACTAATCTGCAAGTAAAACTGACTAATATTAAAGAAGGCAGAAATTTACATGTCATATTTCAGTGAAAAAAGAAAGTTTCGTATAATTGGCAAAGCAGATTGAAAATGAGTATCATGACAGTGTAGTAAACAATATATCCTCTCATATGTATATTATGAGGAAACTTTTTTTGTTAATGGCATCTATAACAAGTATCAGGCTTCCTTGGTGGCTTAGATGATAAAGAATCTGCCTGCAATGCAGGAGATCCAGGTTCCCTCAGTCAGAAAGAACCCTTGGAGAAAGGAATGGCTACCCACTCCAGTATTCTTGCCTGTAGAATTAAATGGACAGAGGAGCCTTTACAATCCATGGGGTCGTAAAGAGTCTGACACAACTGAATGACTAACACTTTCCCTTTTTCATAATATGTATCACAATAATCTGGATGTAGTCCAAGACAGTGAATACATTAAAGTGTTAAACCAAGACCTCCATACAATTATGATGCACAATTTCACATTTATTACTGATAATATTATTTACTAAGAAATAGGAATTTTGTAATATACACAAAATTATAACTACCTCAAAACCTTTCTTATTTCCTCTTTTGCACATAATTTTTTTTTAATTTTACATATGTTAATAAGTTTATAAAATACTAGTGTAATATCATATGAACAAAAGTTATAATTAAATAAAAACGACTGGCTGCATAATCAAAAGAGTTTGGTGAACACTGCCTTACTGAAAATACTACCAATGAAGCTTTTTGAGGATAGACAGAATATCTACACTAGACTTTATGGAGATGAGTCTGCCTGTAGGGATTAGAATGTCTGGAGAGATGGGGAACTAATGGCAGAGAAGAAAGTCAAAGGCTACTGCAATGACCATAATAAGTGGGCCTGAAATAAAAGATTCATTTAGTACTCATAAAATAAGGAATGAATATGACAGTTATTGGGACAGGCAGAATAATATCTCCTCATATATGGCAATATCCTAATTCCTAGAACTTGTTTATATGTTATATTAAATGGCCAGAGAGAATTAGTTAGCACTAATACCAATCATTCAGAGAAGGGAATGGCACCCCACTCCAGTACTCTTGCCTGGAAAATCGCATGGACGGAGGAGCCTGGTGGGCTGCAGTCCATGGGGTCGCTAAGAGTCGGACACGACCGAGCGACTTCACTTTCACTTTTCACTTTCATGCATTGGAGAAAGAAATGGCACCCCACTCCAGTGTTCTTGTCTGGAGAATCCCAGGGACGGGGGAGCCTGGTGGGCTGCTGTCTATGGGGTCGCACAGAGTCGGACACGACTGAAGTGACTTAGCAGCAATACCAATCATTGTTTTTATCTTTGGCTCCTTTTTTCTCCCACATTTAATTTCTATAGAGGAATGCTGTATTCCTATAAATAACAAGGTGCTTCTGTACATAAATCCAATGCACTAATATCTTGATATCGCTTTGGAAGAGAAACAAGAAATTATTGCATGTGTGCTCAGCCCTGGATGACTCTTTTGTGACCCCCATGAACTACAGCCCACCAGGCTCCTCCATCCATGGAATTATCCTGACAAGACTAGTAGTGTGGGTTGCCATTTCCTCCTCCAGGGGGATCTTCCTGACCCAGGGATTGAACCTGGGTCTCCTGCAGCTACTGCTCTGGCAGGCAGATCCTTTACCACTAGCACCACCTGGGAAGCCACAAGAAAATACTAGGCGAGTTGAAATGGATTCATCTAGTAAATGTGCAGCAGATGCCTCTTTTCTGTTTTTTGTCTCATGTCCTCTGAGCTACTCAATGAACTGCCTGGTTAGAGGATCAGAGACGTTATTGGAACCCAATAAGCCAGTGCAACTTTGAATGAGATCCTGGGACAAGACACAGGGTTTTTAGATGTTGACAGAACACTCTCTGTCGAATAAATACAGACTTGAGGAGAGAACTAAAATGAACAGTCACTGTGCTGTAGAGCTCTCCATGTTACATCTTGGCTGGCAATTTTGGGTAGCGTTCAAGTCAAAGTATCTCCATATGCTAGTAGTTTGGCAAGATGCTACAAGAGCATTTAAATGCATATACTTTCTGACCCTGTAATCATACTTCTAGCACTCTATACTAAAGAACTAACCAGGTATAGGGGTGTGTGTGCATGTGTGTGTGTATGTGTGTGAATAATTTCTACAAAGGTTCGTTCACATTGGTCTTTCTCTATTTCCTTCACCCTCTCCCAGTTTCAAGCAATGGCCAGGCTACTGTTTGCTTCCTCAACTCAAGGTATTTTTCAGGGCAGAAAGCAAAAGAAGCACAAGTCTAAAGTTCTGTCCATAGGTGACAGATTCATACAAGAAAAACTGTTAGCCTCAAGAAGTGAGGAACAGAACAAAAGTAAAAGGCAAAGAAGTAACAGAATTTTTCTCAGACCAGAGCGAGGAATGAGTATAGTGAGTATTTATTCATGTATGCACATCTCAGGTTTTATCCACCCAGGGATTTTAGGCTGGATTTTCAACTCCAACTCTGCCACAGACAGGGTGAGTAAACCTTAGTTTAAACCCTGTTCCATGTCCTCAGACTACAGCAGTGAACAAGAAAGACAAGCCCTCTACTCCTGGATCTTGCATCCTCCTAAATGACAAAATTAAATAAATAACTCATTCTGCTCTGGCAATGATGTTACCCAATACTTAAGAGAAAAATCAGTTTTAAAAAAAACCCTCAGTAATGACACAGATGATGAAACTAGTTGACACATACATTAAGTCAGCTAATATAACTGTGTTCAAGTATTTAAAGAAAACCACAACATAATCAGGAGAAAAACAGATGATGTAAGATCCAAATGGAACTTCTAGACATGAAAAATGCAATATCTGAAAAGTTCACTGGAAATTCTCAATAGCAAATTGCTGCAAATGAAAAAAAAAATCAGGGAACCTGCAAAGAGCAATAAGAGGTATCAAAATAAAGCACAGAGATAAAAAAGTAAAAGCAGAACAAAAAAATCAGAACCATAGTAAACTGTAGGAAAATATCAAACAGAAGAACGGCAGCAAAAGCAGAAAACTCATTTGAAGAAATAATGGTCACAATTTTTCCAAATGTGGTAAAAACTTTCAACAGATTCAAAAAGATCACCAAAAATCAAGCACGATAAACGTAACACCATATCAATACAATTAATTATCAAATTTCGTTAAACAAAAAACCATGATAAAAATCTCAAAAGCCATCAGTGAAAAACAAGGACAGATTACATAGGAGAGGAGAAATATAAATGACTTCTCATAAGAAACTATGTAAACTAAAAACAATGGAAAGACATCTTTAAAGAAAATAACCTAATAATAAAGCAAGGCAATCATTACTGAGGCTACTAGCATCACAAAAAGACAAACAACTTATTTATCTCCTGTTGGAGGTACACAAACCACATATGTGTGTATTTTTGCCACAAAATAAGAACCTGAATCAAATCAAAATTCTAGATGCAAAATACAAGGGAACATATCAAATGAAATACAAACCAAAACAAGTGTATCCAAAATCAAATTCTTAGTAAGAGTTTAAGCAAATTAAGTCTTCCCTCTATTTTGGAGTTGATGAATAAAGGGATAATCCAGAAATACCAAGTCACAATATCCATGTCTCTACTATGACATCTTTTCCAGGTAAATGTAACGCTTTCTTTCACTGTTTTCTGACAGCACATTGCATGTCTTTTTTTTTATTGCTTATTTCATTGTATTATCATGTTTAAGAGCCTCTCTTTCTTCTCAGGCTTAAACACAGGACTTTAGAGACCAGAGACTATATCTTATTAATCTCTGTATCACAGAACTGACACACACATGTTCACTAAAGATATATTAGATAAATGAATGAGTTACTAATACTTTTGATAAAAACAGAATGAAATTAATGGAAACTACAGAAAATAAGAAGAGAAACTACAGAAAACATGAACAAAACAGAGATTCTTTAACCGAAAGATCTTTTGACAAGATCTGTGAATCAATTGTTTAGTCTTTTAAATAAACATTTATTAAGCTTCAATCCTGTGCTAGGTACCTGAACAAATTTTTTTTCAGTTAGATTAGTTTCTCTCAGAGAGATTAGAATCCCACAAAGGACCAGAGAGAATCATACATTGCTGCACTAACAAGCTCATATGAGCAAAGGGGCACGGAAGGTACCAAGAGTCCCTATCACCTAATAATACAGAATATTTACATCCTAAAGGGAATACAAGGGAAAGCTCTGTGGAGAAGAAAGTTCTGCTATTATCTTGAAAGATGCTCAGGAAAAAATATGTGGTAAAGAATAGCATGAGTTAAAGATGCAGACAGACGCATACTTTGACACCATCAATAAAAATAAAAAAGGCAGGGACTTCCATGGTTGCCCAGTGGTTAGCAACCACCTGTCAATGCAGTGGACACAGGTTCGATCCCTGGTCCAGGAAGACCCTACATGCTGTGGGACAACTAAGCCCAAGTGTCACAACCACCAAGGCTATTAACCCTAGAGCCTGTGCTCGGCAGCAAGAGAAGCCAGCACAACCAGAAGCCTGAGCACCACAGAGAGTAGCCCCCACTCAGCACAACCAGAGAAAGCCCACACACAGCATCGAATACTCAGCATAGCCAAAAAAAAAAAGGCAGAAAGTGACTAGACGGACCTTTCATTTAACAGCTAAAAGCCAACAAAAGCAATTTACAGACCCTAAAACATCCACTGAATCATGGAAAGAGCAAGAGAATTCCAGAAAAATATCTATTTCTGTTTTATTGACTATGCCAAAGCCTTTGACTGTGTGGATCACAATAAACTGTGGAAAATTCTGAGAGAGATGACAACCTAACCTGCCTCTTGAGAAATCTGTATGCATGTCAGGAAGCAACAGTTAGAACTGGACACGGAACAACAGACTGGTTCCAAATAGGAAAAGGAGTACGTCAAGGCTGTATATTGTCACCCTGCTTATTTAACTTCTATGCAGAGTATATCATGAGAAACGCTGGGCTGGAAGAAACACAAGCTGGAATCAAGAATGCTGGGAGAAATATCAATCACCTCAGATATGCAGATGACACCACCCTTATGGCAGAAAGTGAAGAGGAACTCAAAAGCCTCTTGATGAAAGTGAAAGAGGAGAGTCGAAAAGCTGGCTTAAAGCTCAACATTCAGAAAACGAAGATCATGACATTTAGTCCCATCACTTCATGGGAAATAGATGGGGAAACAGTGGAAACAGTGTCAGACTTTATTTTTTTAGGCTGCAAAATCACTGCAGATGGTGACTGCAGCCATGAAATTAAAAGACGCTTACTCCTTGGAAGAAAAGTTATGACCAACCTAGATAGCATATTCGAAAGCAGAGACATTACTTTGCCGACTAAGGTCCGTCTAGTCAAGGCTATGGTTTTTCCAGTAGTCATGTCTGGATGTGAGAGTTGGACTGTGAAGAAGGCTGAGCACCGAAGAATTGATGCTTTTGAACTGTGGTATTGGAGAAGACTCTTGAGAGTGCCTTGGACTGCAAGGAGATCCAACCAGTCCATTCTGAAGGAGATCAGCCCTGGCATTTCTTTGGAAGGAATGATGCTAAAGCTGAAGCTCCAATACTTTGGCCACCTCATGCAAAGAGTTGACTCATTGGAAAAGACTTTGATGCTGGGAGGGATTGGGGGCAGGAGGAGAAGGGGACAACAGAGGATGAGATGGCTGGATGGCATCACTGACTCGATGGACGTGAATCTGAGTGAACTCCAGGAGTTGGTGATGGACAGGGAGGCCTGGCGTGCTGCGATTCATGGAGTCTCAAAGAGTCAGACATGACTGAGTGACTGAACTGAAAACATAAATAAATGTCAACAACTGGCAAAATATTCATTAATTCTTCCAATGCTGCTGCTGCTGCTAAGTTGCTTCAGTCAGGTTTCAACTCTGCACGACCCCACAGACGGCAGCCCACTAAGCTTCCCTGTCCCTGGGATTCTCCAGGCAAGAACACTGGAGTGGGTTGCCATTTCCTTCTTCAATGCATGAAAGTGAAAAGTGAAAGTGAAGTCACTCAGTCCTGTCTAACTCATAGTGACCCCATGGACTGCAGCCTACCAGGCTCCTCTGTCCATGGGATTTTCCAGGCAAGAGTACTGGAGTGGGGTGCCATTGCCTTCTCTGAATTCTTCCAATAAATATTCATTAAAAGATTCTGGGTATCAGGCACCATGTCCACCACACTTTATGGTCTGACCTCCACTGACCCATCCCCTTCAATGTTTTCTTTCCCCACTACACATGCAATATATTTCCCCTTTCATCCCTTTTTCCTCATCCCTTCTATCCCTATACAACTCACCCAAGGAAATTCCCTTTCGAAGTCACTTTTTCAGGTCAGTTAACACTGGCCATTCAGGATGCTCTGGGCGTGTGCTCTCCTTTACCCCACCACCACCACCACCACCACCACCACCACCACGGTCATCATTTTGTTGCAGTTGCTGTTGTTTAGTTCTTAAGTCATGTGGAACTCTTTGTGACCCCATAGATTGTAGCCCACCTGGCTCCTCTGTCCATGGGATTTCCCAGGCAAGAATACTGAAGTGGGTTGCCATTTCCTTCTCCAGGGGACCTTCCCAGCCCGGAGATCAAATCCTCATCTCCTACCTTTCAGGTGGATTCTTTACCACTGAGCCTCCAGGGAAGGCCAGACCATTACTACATATATCCCAATTAAAGACTAACCAAGAACATCAATTGGGTTTCCCTGATAGCGCAGTTGGTAAAGAATCCACCTGCGATGCAGAAGACCCAGATTCGATTCTTGGGTTGGGAAGATCCACTGAAGGAGGATAGGCTACCCACTCCAGTATTCTGGCCTGGAGAATTCCATGGACTGTATAATCCATGGGGTCACAAAGAGTCGGACACGACTGAAGGACTTTCACTTTCACAAGAACATCAATACCATCTGATATTAGTGACTAATGTTTGATGCATCCATAGTACATCAAGTAAAAGTCAGTAATAAGTTAACAGTCAACAGAACAATGTTATTAATGGCATGTGGGTTTGGTAAGGAAGTTTGGTAAAAGGAGTCCCAGATGGTTTAAACTATGAGACAGTTTTCAGCTCAGCTTGACATGATGAATACTGAGCAAAGAGATGCACACACAGACAAACGTTAATACTGTGTGAGGTTTCTTTATTTCCTCCTCTCTTTCTATTTGTAGACATGGGTAAGGCAGGGGAGGCATCTGAAAGCATCCCATCACATGAGAAGTTTTCCTTGCAGGACTCCCACCCCTAACAAATCTCGGCAGACATAGGAACAATTTTCTCCAGGCATGAATCAGGTCATTGGTGCCAAGCTTCTTTTTACATCAAGGTATTCTAATGGCATTTTGTTCTTTCCTGCACAAAGGCAGCCAGAATATCTGCCTCATTCTCTCCAAACTATTCCCATCTTAGCCAGGGTCAGATTATTTCTTGCTCTCATGCCTGGCTACCTCCATGTTGTTGACTGAATAAATCAAACTTAGCGAATGTCCCCAGACGTGGCCAGGAAGGAGAGCCTGATTTTTAAACAACAACCACAAAAAAGTATGCACACATTCAACAATCATTTAGACTCTTTTCCACTTCTGGAGCTAAGGAGACATTCCCATTACCTCACAAGGTCCCCTGTTAGTTCTCTCTGGTTTTATTAAAACCTTTTCTCTTTCATTAAAATAAAAAGCCTCTGAAAAACTACAGTTACAGATTTTCTGCAACCCACAATTTACGGCTGCTACTCGCAACCTTCAAAAGCTTTTAAAAATAGTATCGGCTCTATTATTCTATATTATGGTAATTGTAGTAAAGATTTAAGAGGCACTTTAAGACTTTTTAGCTCCACAGTATATTTCTGTTCCAATTTCTTGCTTAGGCATTTGGGAAAGAAGCCTTATTTAAAAGCTTTACCCTCTGCCCTCTGATATACAGTTTCCCTCTTAACTACAGTAACTAGACCTCACCACACAATTAGGAAAGCTAGGTCTCCAATTAGAGCTCAGCAAAACATGGGGCAAAGCACATCTTTCCAGAAGTCCATTCCATTTATATGCACCTGACGATAATCAACATTTTTCTCGCATGTGCTAGGTACCTCTGACCCCTTTGTTATGCTTCACATCCCCTTGTTAACTTCCTACCCCTCCTCCGATCCCATAGGAAATCAGCAAAGATAATCACAAGATTAAATAACTCCAATGCCATTGCTAAAACGTTCAAAAGCCATTAATATAACAAACACCCAAGTGGCCACAGGGATTTTATGTAGTACTGAAATTAAACTGACCTCACCCTATCTTCAACATAGATCTGTTCTTCCCAGTTAACCTGTGTTTTTCTCTTGTTGCCTAGTCTAAGATGGTGGCAATTCAAAACAACCAAGGAAATAGCTAACGGAATTTCCATGACTGTGAGCACACACAAAATACCAATCTAAAGGTTGCCCAGGCATTGGCCTTTGTATTCACTGCATCCAATGAGATGAGCATTTTAAACACAATACCCTCCACACATCACATCGCTAAGGCACTTTTCTTGGGCAAACACCATATGGAAAAGTCACACGTTCCTTGCTCCTTCCCTTCCCTCCTTTAGGATTTCAGGAGCATCTGACAGCATAAATCTGTAACAGTCCCCAACTCTGCAAAGGACAGAGCCAAGTTCCAGACTTTCCATGTTCTGACTCAAGCCTTCCCACTACAGAGCCACAATTCTTTAATATGTCAAGAGTTATCAGCTGGGGAGCTTTTCACATGCATTCCTCACTGAGTGCATTTTCCTCCAACTGCCAACTTTCTTCCAAAGCAAAGGATAACTCTATTCCATACTCACAGTAAATAATCTTAAGTGTTTCCGCTTTGTTTCACCCCGCTCCAAGTTTCCATGTACATTTCAGGATAGTGAAACAAACAGTGATTCCTGCCCACTGGTATTTTATGATTTTAATTTGCTCAAAAGCTCTGAATTTCATTATATTTTCCCATTTGGTGCATGGGATTTTTACAGTTAACAGATGTTCACTTAATAGAGCCTCCTCGTGAGTAAATCAGTTTTTTCCCCTCTGGTATTCATGTAACTTTCAAGTCCTGCAGTAGCTGTTTCTGGCGCCTGCCAACTTATCTGGCAGTGGAAGCTCAAGTCGCAAAGTGCAGCAGCTCTTTGCAAATGTACATTCTCCCTCCTTCAGTCCCACTCATCCCAACTTGATGCCCTCCTTATCAACACCATGTGAGAAAGGTCCCAGGAGAAGACACCTGCCTGACACTAGACAGGGTTCACTCACAGAGGCAAAGATGCTCTGCACCCAGTAAAAATTTTCTCAGCCTGGGTATGGCCACAGCAAATGCCAAAAATGTTAATACATCCAAAATACTAAATGAAGAGTTTTCGAAACAAGTATCCCAGGTCAATTTCCAACTCATGAGTGGTTTGGAGGTTTTTACTCAAATATATCTCAGGACATTAAAATAAGTTGCAGCACTGAAGAAACTGTATATCCCAGGAATCCTGACATGTCTGCTCATAGTTTCTTACTTAAATAGGAGAGGGGCGAAGAAGTTCTTACTTAATAAAAGTTGTGCAGAGACTGAATTACGAGTCTCCTTCAGGGCTCAGAGCTAAAGAAGAATCTGTCTGCAATGCAGGAGACCCAGGTTTGATCCCTGAGTTGGGAAGGTCCCGTAGAGAAGGGAATGGCTACCTACTCCAGTATTCTTGTCTGGAGAATTCCATGGACAGAGGAGCCTGGAGGGCTACAGTCCATGGAATAGCAGAGTCAGACACGACTGAGTGACTAACACTTTCACTTTTCAGATTACATGACCTAAAAGTTTGAATGCCCAGTGGCTACCAACCTCCTATTTGATTCAGGATACAAAGAATGCTCTCTCTCTTTTTTTAATTGAAGTATAGCTGATTTACAATGTTGGGTTAATTTCCGCTGTAAAACAAAGTGATTGAGTTATATATATATATATATATACACACATACACACACACACACTTTTGCATGTTATTTCCATTATGATTTATCAGGGGATATTGAATACAGTTCCCTGTGCTGTACAGTAGGACCTTGTTGTTTATCCAGCCTATAAATAATAGCTTGAATCTGCCAATCCTCAACTCCCAGTCCATTCCTCCCCCATACCTGCTCCCCTCTGGAAACCATGAATCTGTTCTCTAGGTCTGTGATTCTGTTTTGTATATTAGTTCATGGGCATCACAGATTCCACATAAACGTGATATTATATGGTACCTGTCTTTCTCTTTCTGACTTCACTTAGTATGATGACCTTTAGGTCCATGGAATGATCTCTCCTGAGAGTCTTTTTGAAGCTCCAAATTATCCATTAAGTAGGAGAAGCAGAGAAGAAAATTCTTTTTTTTTTTTTAATTTTTTGAAATTTTTATTTTAACTTTAGTTTACTTTACATTACTGTATTGCTTTTGCCAAGCATTGACATGAATTCACCACGAGTGTACAAGCGTTCCCAAACATGAATCCCTTCCCACCTCCCACCCCAAACCATCTCTCTGGGTCCTCCCCTTGCACCAGTCCCAAGCAAAAGCTCTCAACTTGTGAAAACTTCTCTTGGTCATTTCTTAATAGGATTCCTAAGATTAGAGCTTGTAACAAATGAAAGATAAAAGAAATGGGAGGAAACTGGGAACATCATCCAACTTTATTTCTTCTCTCCTAACTGAGGACGTCTAAATACCTGCAATGGACTTGCTCCTGTTTGGTTACAAGTGTCGTCTGGCTTTCTAATGTGGTCTTTTTTTTTTTTTTTTTGTAATAGTTGTAATGCATTTTCCTCATCCTTTATTTTTAAATGAATTTTATTAGAGTATAATTGCTTTACAATGTTATTGGTTTCTATTCTACAGCAAAATGAATCAGCCATACATATACATACACAGATATCCCCTCCATTTTGGGCACAGACAAGAATGTAGAAAACAAATACATGGACACCAAGGGGGAAGGGGGGCAGGAACTAGGAGATTGGGATTGATACACTATTGATACCATGTGTAAAAAGATAACTAATGAGAATGTACTGTATAGCACAGGGAACTCTGTTTAACGTGGTGTCTTCCAATACCCTTATCTAGAATGCTTATACGCTCACCAGATTTCCAGTCAGCCTGTGACATCAACAGTCTCTGAGTTACTCATGCTTCAGGACTCAGGCCAATTTCCCTTCCTTCATGACGTTCTTCCGGATCCCCACCATTTGTCTCCAACCAAATGAATGTCTATCATTGTATAGCTGAGAAATATATTATTTTGTACATGTCTTACTGAACACATGGGTAAGGTCCTTAATACTTAAGGCACTAACCTAATTTCTCTTAGTTGACTTAAGCCAGAGGCAGAAATTAAACCCAAGGGTCCAAAACTTTGGACCCCAAGCACTTTCTACTATCTCACTTACGATCTACTTTATCATCATCCTTTAATGTTTGCCTTTCTCATTATCCCTGATCTCTGACCATTTAGAGGCTTATTGAGTATCTCTTATGTGTCGGGAGCTTTAAATGCATTCTTTACTTAATCCTGAAAGATCACATCACAGTCTAATTACGACAACAGAAAACACTCTTGGTGTTCCAAAACAAGAGCATTTCATGTAGGAAATCTGTCACAACGGTGACAGGAGAGTTAAGAAGCCTAACAGGGATAAAAAGGCTACTCAGAATTGAGCCAAAAAAGGAAATTGCTACCTCGGGGCTGGAGAGATAAAGGAAAGGGCACATCACCAGAGCCAATGAGTCAACCTCAGTGATGAAAGCTGAAGCCATAACTGGCTTGTCTGCAAGGAGCTGGAGCCCTGGGAGACATGCAGCTGCTGCCAGAGAGGCTGCAGGAGCAAACAGAGGGAGAGCTCATCTAACTTCTCTGTTCCTCCAGCCCGCCATTCTCCCACCAGCAGATCCCACTGGCCAAATCCAGCACAAGTCAGCTGACAAGGGAGTTTGCAGGGATGGGTCCCCATTGGCATTTGGAGCAGAACAGAAGAGTGGAGAATGGCTCTGAGAGCAAATAGCACAATAATTACCATCAACCCTATTTATCAGTTCAAGAAACTTAGGCTAAAGGTGAAGATACTTATCCAAAGTTAGATACCTAATAAGCAATGGACTCGCCATTCCAACTCTGACACCACACAGTTGATTCCAATGCCCATTGTTCTACACTGCCCCTAATCAAGGCAAAGCCCATGATCTCTCCCTGTCCTGCCTTCACTCTCACACACGAGTTCACAGTTGGTGCTCAATGGGAGAGCAAGGGATTGCATATAATGCCAGAAAAGCAGCCAGGCTCTGTTCCCACGCGAAGGCCTCCCTGTGTGAGTTTCCAGAGGCTGCTGATTCAGATTAGGCTTTGAGAACTCCCGCCTGTTTCCCATTTGTAGAAAAGAGAGACACCATTAACAGACACTCTCTCAATCATAAACTTCCATGGGAGATGGTTTCAGAGCCAGTCCTAAGTGGCTCATGTCTTAAACAATATAGTATACAGTGTGTTTAATGACCAAGGGTTTTGAAATTAAACTGAACTGGACACAAATCTTTGCTTTGCTATTCATAAGCCGTATACCCTGGCCAAGTACATTTCCCTCTCTGAGTATCAGCTTTCCCATGAGTCAAATGAAAATAGTAACACCTACCATATAGGGTTGTCAGATGGACTGTTAGGCCAGTTACATAAAAGAAATAGTATGGTATCTGAGTCCCTTGAACAATAAGGATATCAAATCAGTCAATCCTAAAGGAGATCAGTCCTGAATACTCACTCGAAGGACTGATGCTGAAGCTGAAGCTCCAATACTTTGGCCATCTGATGCCAAGAGCTGACTCACTGGAAAAGAAACTGATGCTGGGAAAGATTGCAGGCAGGAGGAAAAGGGGACAACAAAGGATGAGATGGATAGACAGCATTACCAACTCAATGGACATGAGTTTGAGCAAACTCCAGGAGATGGTGAAAGACGGGGAAGCCTGACATGCTGCAGTTCATGGGTTCACAAAGAGACAAGACTGTGTGACTGAACAACAATAACAACACACTTCAAGTGCTCAATANGGGGGGGCGGGGGGCGGGGCGCGGATACAGCTTTACACAGATAGACCAAAGAGTAAGGCATCTCCCAGGGACTCCCACAGTAACTTGTTGGTTCTGTGTTGATTAAAAAATAAGGCGGCAATAATGAGCCAGTATCTCTGGGCATCAGCAAACCCCAGGGTCCACACTACTACTGTGAGGGGCATTTAAATGTTTCTCTAGCTCTTAATTGGCAACAAGTTAGTAACCCAAGAATTGTAAAAACAAAATAAAACAAAAAACTGTATTTATCTGCATCCAACTGATCAATATTCACTCAGCATGCTTCAGCTCCTAGCATCTCAGAGGAATAAATTGTCAGTCAGTAGCACAATTCTGTTGTGATGCTGGTAGTAATTTTTTTTCTTTTTGCTAAATTATTCACCTTCTCGAAAAGCAATTTGATAAATGTTTATTTCTTCATAATACATTCTAACAACTGCTGATTTGTGACCCTCGCTGTGGATGGAATTTAAATTGGAGACGAGGTAAGGACTGCATGAAAATGCCAGGACAGGGCCACAGACAAGCTCAGGGGCTCCTTATTTCTTGCTCTCAGAGAGCACACTGGCCTCCACAGCAAGAGGGCACTAATTGAATTTAAGAGTAATAAGTGAGAAGCGAAAACAAACACAACCTGCAGTGCAAACGCCAATGTCGCAGGCTCGGCAGGAGATTCGGTAGTGGGGAGCAACTTGGAGACGAGCTGATGAGTGACCTGGGAGACCAGCGGACAGGCAGGGGACAGGGAAGATGGGATTCTGTGTGCTTCTGGCATCAGCAAGCACTCTGGCCAGGAAAGCACAACTAAACCACGGATAGAACACACATAAGGTTTGCTTCCAGCTGCCTCTTTTGAATAATCTCTCTCCACCGACCCCTGCTGGACCATTTAGATGGTTCCCCAGGTTGAGGAAAAGGAAATGCCTCTTGTAAGCTGCAGAGTAGGGAGGTGGTTCACTCAAGGAATCCTGCTCCACTTAGAGTTAACCTATCATCTTGATATTCTTGATGGCAGATGAATGAGAGTTTCCGAAGTCTTTCCTCCCAATCCTTAGGAGGATTTAAATTAAGAAGAATGGAAGCTCAGTGTGCCCAGAGCAGCAGGACGCAGTGTTATTTTCCTTCACGCAGGCAAAGTACACAAGGGAACGCGTGCTGCTTGGTACCTGTCCCTGCTGTGGATCGCACCATGGCAGTTCCCTCTTGGTGAAGGCCCATGGCAAGCACCCTGACTTGTGTCCCGCCTGCACTGTGAGGCAGCTTGCTCAGGTTAAGCTTGGTTGGGACTGGGCACTAAAGGATCCATGCTTGCCAATACAGGAGCCACAAGAGATGCAGGTTCAATCGCTAGGTCAGGAAGAGCCCCTGGAGGAGGAAATGGCAACGCACTCCAGTATTCTTGCCGGGAACACCCCAGGGACAGAGGAACCTGGAGGGCTGCAGTCCACGGGGTTGCTATGAGTCAGACACAACTGAGTATACAAGCACAACAGGAAGATGGGAGTAAAAGATAGAACTCTTTTTGCCCGATACGACATGTTCTACTATGGATATGGGTGGGGGCGGAGGGGCGGGGGACAAGGTTAGTCTAGGGGAATCTGCAGAAAAGCTGGTATCTTATCCCAGGGTTCTTTCTGATTTTTCAAAGCAATAGATCAAAGATTTTATGATATCTGAAAGTTTGCCAAGGCATACATACACCATTGTCCACTGTCAGATGAAAAAAGAGACAAATAGTGATTGCCATTAATGAGCATTATTTTGGGAACATCACAGAACTAGAGCTGGAAGATCTATTTCTTAATAAATTTAAAAGATTGATCCCAGCCTCAACTGAAAGAAACATGTTTATTGATGGTCACATAGCTCATGTGAAGCAGACAATTAGAAAAATCCCAAACCACTCTTTTCTCTACTACACTATGTTTATTCCACACTGTTCAAGCTATAGTATAAATCACTTCCCCACATAGTTTAAAGGAATATGATTGTAAGATGGTCCATTTTTAATAGATTTCAAAAGCCAATAGTAAAATAAAAGGGCAGAGGGAATGTGGTGGACGTTGGTCATTTTTTTTGCCATCCTAATACCCTTTCTCTCCTTCTGGCAACAGCACCCTGCTTTTCTATAGAGGAACAACCTGTCCCCCTATTTCCTAATGTTATCTGACCCTCCTCTTCTCCCCAGCTTCTGGAATAGGCAGGTGCCCCCAACCTGAGCAAGCAGAATACTCTTATTGTGCCCATGGTGTTTGATTCAGAGATTAACATATGTTCCAAGAAAAGTCAAGAGTCAGTCCCGCAATGTTTGCTAGATTGCTTGGGAAAAAGAAAAATACAATTTCTGCTGAATTTGAAGATTAAAAACAGGGTGTAAAGCCAGAAACTATGGACCTAAAGAGTAAACAAATCCTGCTGAATCATGAAGCTAAGACAGAGGAAAACAGCTACCTGATAGAAAGGCCTCCATCCTCTAACATCAATGGAAACTCTGGCTCTGGTTGTACATAACATCAGGCCTTTTTTATCTTTTCTTTTTTTTTTTTTTTTGGCTTAAGTCAATCTGAGCTGAGTGATAAAAAGCCCTGCTAACAGAAAAAAGTATTACACAGAAATCAGATACCATACCCAATGGGGAAAAGTCAAAATTGACAACTTAGTTCCTGTTTGTGAGGAAAGTTTCTTTTAGGAGGAAGACACAAAGATAAAATGATAAACAACACTCACAGCAGTACGTTCTCAATAAATGTGAGCTGTCAGGTGCTGCCCCCTCAAATTTTACATCAATTAACTTCTATTAATTTCACAAGCCTATGAGATAGGTATTATCAAGATCCCCATTTAACAAAGACTCTAAGGCTTATAGAGGTAACTTCCCAAGGCCTAAAATTAGGAAGCGGCAGAGCTTGAAATCCAATCATTTTATAAAATTCAAAGACATATTCCTTATCCTGCTGTTGTAATATCTTAGGAGATATTTCCTTACAGAGGACATTGGTTCAAGAGAAGGGCGAGAGTCCCTATAAGATACTGAACAGAACGTTAAGTACTTGCTCCATTTATCTTAAAGATAATACTCTTCCTAAAAAACAAATACCATATATTAACGCATATACATGGAATCTAGAGAAAGGGTACAGGTGAAACCATTTGGGGGCAGCGATAGGGCCTCAGACAGAGAACAGACATGTGAACCCAGGGGCGGAAGGGGAGGGGGGGACGACAGGGGAAAGTCGCACTGGCATATATACATCACATGTGTAAAACAGATGGCCAGTGGGAAGCTGCTCTGTAGCACAGGGAGCTCAGCTTGGTGCCCTGAGATGACCTAGAGGGTGATATGAGGGTGGGAGGGAGGGGCTCAAGAGGGAAGGGACATATGTTTACACATGGCTTATCACTCTGTTGTACAGCAGAAACTAACATGACACTGTAAAGCAATTACACTCCAGTAATAAAAATAAAATATAACACTCTTCCCCACTGACAATTTTACCTAGTCTGAAAATAAGAAAACTGAAGTCAAGCCCCTGTGAGCCTATACGCACCTCTGGATAAATGCAGCCTCATTTTAGAGCTAACCATCACAATCACCCTCTGTGCCCAGGGCTTGTGTGCAGTGCACCAACTGCAGAAAGAGGCAGACCTCCCCTTTGCAAATTCAAGGCCAAACTGAATGCAAATATTAGGTAGTTAGAATAGGAAAAAGGAGTCCAAAATGGCAGTGGCTAAAAGACAAAGAAAGGAAAAAGCCTGCGAAAAAGGAACGAAAAATCCAGGGACCAGAGTGAGAACTTCAGGTGAAACTAACACACCCACTTTTTGGCCAGCCTTTGGCAAGGCGTGAGGGCAGGCCCACCCAGAAGGGGAGGCCTCAATCTGTCTTGGCTTCCTCTCTATATGCCTTGTCTCCTCCCAGCCTGGAACTTGCCCTATGCAAACTGGGCTGGCCAAGAAGGGGGTGTGTTTATTTCAACTGAAGTTCTCACTCTGGTCCCCATATTCTCTTTTGTTCCTTTTCCCAGGCTTTTTCCTTTCTTTGTCTTTTAGCCACCACCATTTTGGACTCCTTTTTCCTATTCTAATTACCCAACACTGATGTCTCTTGTCTCATCTCTAACACATTCTCTTCTCCCTGCCCACAATCACCTCACCTTTACTCATTTTCTTATATGTGGCTTATTCCTATTCATCCTTTTGGATTCAGTTTTGGATGCCGTCATCTCTTCCACAAAGCCCTCTCTGGTCCATTACATGGACCAACAGAAAGAGAGTTGGTATCCCACTCAAGAGACTCCCCAGAATACTGTATTTACCCTAATCAAAATGTTAGAGGAACCACTGACTCAAACCACCTGCCCTGGCCAGACATGATAGGAACTACATGCATGAGTTATCTTACAACGGGAGGTCCTGGTAAAGCACACAGAACTCATAGGCTACCAGCAACACGAAGAACTCGGGGAAGGTCAAAAGGAGAGAGGAGATGTCACTCCATATGTCCTACCAACCTCCCAGAATCCTTCTCGTTAGAATCCATCTTGACTGAGCCACGCACATCACCAGGAAAGACCCTGAGTCAAAACGATTGACCAGAGACAGCCCAGAAACTAATCCCATTACCATAAAACCCGAGACTGAGCAGCTCTCCTGGGCTCCCTTACCCTGTTGCTCTCCATCTAGGTGCCTCTTTCCAAAAAAGTCTATTGTTTTGTCAGCACGTGTGTCTCCTCAGACGATTCATTTCTGAGTGCTAGACAACAGCCCACTCTCAGGCCCTGGATCAGTGGTAAAGAATCAACTTGCCAATGCAGGAGACGCAGGAGACATGGGTTCCATCCCTCGGTCAGGAAGATCCCCTGGAGGAGGAAGTGGCAGTCCCCTCCAGCGTTCTTGCCAGGAAAATCCCAGTCCGTGGGGTCGCAAAGAATTGGACAAGACTGAGTGCAAACACAGACCACACAACAGATATTAAGCACTCAGAAAATACTTGTTAAATAAGTAAATGGATACAATTTCTGAGGAATATATTACTAAATCAGCTTCAGGGAAATGTAAACATATAATACGGAATGAAGAAGACTTCTCAATGATTTTTATCTTCATCAGAGCTTAATAACATTCACATATCCATAACGCTGGCACCAAAAGTATTAATTCTCACCAAACATGTTCCAATTTAAAGCTATGCTCTTTATACAAGGCAGGATATTGGAGGAGAAAAACTTTTTGAGAATAGAATGTTAAGAAAACAAAATTTAAGTAGATTTGAAGATCTAATTGGCTTTACTTAATGGTTCACGTGGAGAAGGAAATGGCAAATCACTCCAGTATCCTTGCCTGGAGAATCCCATAGACAGAGGAGCCCGGCAGGCTACAGTCCATGAGGTCACAAAGACATACGCGACTACCACTCAATGGTTCACGAATTGACAGCATCTCATTTAGTAAACAGAAGGGCACTCAAGGGGTTGTATAAAATGGAAGGTTTTTATAAGCAGAAGGAAGGTGGGGCAAGAAGAAAAGAAAGGATTGTGTGTGGCCAGGCCATCCTCCTCTGGAGGAAGGAAACAAGAGGAGTCTTCATCATGTAGATTACCTCTTTAGTGTTTTGACAATTTCAGATATGACTATTGCAAAGGTCACTTTTCTGGAAGGGGCTGAAACTGGGTCTTGTGAGGTTTTTTGAGGGGGAGGAGGAGGGAAGAGGAAGACTACTCTTTTTCTTTTTAATAGGAAAAAAACCAAAACTCATTCTTCCTAAACCAGATTCCTCCATTTTTAGTCTCTCACCCTGCCAAGCAGCAAAATTTTCAACACTGCAGTTGGGAGAAGATGCCCTAGCTGATAAAACATATTTGTTTCCAAAAACATTAAGTGCTACTGTGACTGAAATAAATATGTACTCCAGACAAGAAACAATGCTCAGTGGCTCATCACTACAGCATGAGCTCCCACTGTCCTAACCTGACACTTTACATTTTCCAGTCTTCTTCCCTTTCTTATTTCTTTCTTGTTATTAGTCCTTTTTGTACCTTCTCTAATCCCATGCAATGTTACTGATATAATTCCAGATAAACATGGTTGTATTTTTGTATTTGACTTTTCGTATCTTGTAACTTTTTCCAGAACACCCTTTCCCTTCTCTTAGCTGATGAACTCACTCATCAATTCCCCATTCAAATTCTTACCCCCTCTGTGAAGTCATGTCCATCCTCTCAAAAGGTGAATTAATTCTCCCATCTGCCTTCTGCCATAGCTGTCCATTTATTTCTATTCAAATCCTTTCTGAGGATGACTATTTTTAGAGACTGTCAATGGGTCATATACAGGGACCCAGGGTTTCCATTTTCAGTAATTATGAAATATTGGACAAAAGATGTACCATTTCTGTAGCATTTCTGACTTCTTATGTGCACTGTAAAACTTAAAAAGATATTACAGTTTAATGTATTTTTCAAATTTATGTAGTCACAAAATTCTTAAAGCCAAGAATCCCTTTCTGTGCAAAATACTGATAATTAGTAGAGCTAGTGTTCAGCAGAATATCTGAGGAAATGTGGCTTATTTTATGGTTACCTATGTCAGTCCCCTCAAAGAGTCTGTATGCTCATTTTGAAGGGTGAAATAAAATGGAGTCACTTATGTCAAGGGGTTTTAAAATGGAACCAGGAGGCCATTAAGGAAGTAGTCCTTTCACAGTCTCATAAAGTAGAACATGAACTTTTGAAAAGGGGCAAACCACAAATACTCCAAGTATTTCTAGAACTCCAAAAGAATACCTACAACTTGTTCCAGGAAAGGCCTTTTGCTTCATGATAGCCTTTGCCGTTCAGTCGCTCAGTTGTGTCTGACTCTTTGGCTGTTTTTGTTGTTCAGTCACTAAGTCACGTGCAGCTCTTTGCAACTCCGTGGACAGCAGCACACCAGGCTTCCCTGTCCTTCAGCATCTCCCAGAGCTTGCTCGAGCTCCTGTCCATTGAGTCGGTGCTGCCATCCAACCATCTCGTCCTCTGTCTAGCCTTAACAACCAATAATGTTTGGTTAAGACTAGCTTTCTACCACCAACACCAATTAAAAGTCTTTGTTAAGAGAATTATGTAGACCTTCCCTTTTTTGTCTCTAAAAATCCTTGACTTTTTTTCCTCCCTAGCGGGACACTATTTAGGTTGCTACCCAAATCTGTGTATCCTAAATTGCATTTCTTTGACGACAATCAATGATTTTGCTTGATTGCTGCTTCATAACATTTTTAGTTTGATATAACTGATTTCATAAGTGGGATCTCAAGCCATCTCACTGTTGTAGGACTAGCATCTCCTAGAATCAGATGCAGTTCCACCCAAGTCTTTGATGCTTACCATTTCCACAAACCACTGTTTCCTTCAACTGAGTCTCCTCTCAGGCTCTGACCTCCCTCCTTTGGTTGAGGTTTTCACCTTTCTTTAGGATCAGGTAGGCAGTTATGCCAGGAGATGATCATCTCATGGTGCTGGCTCATGGCTACACCCCTCGAGGGGTTTCCCTACTGTTGAGTCCTCTAATTTTTTTGCTTGAATGCTCCTTTAATTATGGAATTGTATTTTTTCTAAGTCCTCACAAGAGGATTAACCTCCATCAGGGACACCAACTGGTTTCATGTTTTAAGACTACAGTTCTTTATCTCATAAATATATACCTCAGTAACACCAAGGATGATTTAAAAATACAGTGGCCACAGTGGAGCTCTTTTAAAGTTTCCAAACTTGTTTTCCTGCACAATAAACTTAAAAACCACAGAGCCAAACAAACTGAATGGAATGCTTACTTTGTACTCAGTCACTTCAGTTGTATCCGACTCTGCAACCCCATGGACTATAGCACGCCTGCTCCTTTGTCCATGGGATTATTCAGGCAAGAATAATGGAGTGGGTTGCCACTTCCTTCTCCAAGGGATCTTCCCGACCCAGGGATCGAACCTGGGCCTCCCGCATTGTAGGCAGATGCTTTACCATCTGAGCCATATAATAAATAATAATAACAAATAATAAAGGTATCGCTTTTAGTACAAGGTGTGTAAGTGAAAGTGAAGTCGCTCAGTCGTGTCTGACTCTTTTCGACCCCATGGACTGTAGCCCACCAGGCTCCTCCATCCATGGGATTCTCCAGGCAAGAATACTGGAGTGGGTTGCCATTTCCTTCTCCAGGGGAATCTTCCTGACCCAGGGATTGAACACTGGTCTCCCGCATTGCAGGCAGATGCTTTAACCTCTGAGTCACCAGAGAAGCTCAACAAGGTGTATAAGCTGCATTTAAAGCTGTATTTAAAGATTACTCACTGTTTAGCAAAGGAATTTAATATTGTCATTCAAATCTATGAACCTGAGTTTTCCTATTTTTATCAACTAATTTACATGTTCATGAGAGAAGGTCAGGCCAACATTGTATGGAAATTACCCTTTACAGGATTTTCAATAAACTCTATCAAATGACAAATCTAAAGCTGAAATAAAAGCAAAAACCATATATGAAGTTATCCCTCTGGCCTTTCCAAAACCTGTTGATGGGGAGAAAATCCAAGCATGCACTCAAAGGACCAGTGAACCTGTGCATGACTATTATAACAGACTTAAAATTGTTTAAGGAAAACTTCAGATGCCCTTCAGACACAGAAACTACTAGAGGGTTTTTAACTCTATGTTCATAAATGGCCTCAATGAAGATCTCACACTTTAAGTAAACTGAACTCAACTTATTTGGGAAACTGTGGCAACTCCTAATTTGGTTAAATTGGCAAAACAACTGGCTCAAACCATTTAGAAAGATCAAAAAAGGGAAAGAAAAGCCACTAAAATGATGAATTTCCAGCTTCCACAGCTATCAGCCTCCTCCCAAAGTCCTTGGCAAAGTAAATCCAAGCCTTCAAACTCTAAAAGTGTTTGCCAGAAATAAAGAGCCTCTTGATGAAAGTGAAGGAGGAGAGTGAAAAAGTTGACTCAAAGCTCAACATTCAGAAAACTAAGAGCATGGCATCTGGTCCCATCACTTCATGGCAAACAGATGGGGAAACAGTGAGAGACTTTATATTTTGGGGCTCCAAAATCAATGCAGATGGTGACTGCACCCATGAAATTAAAAGATCCTTGCTCCTTGGAAAGAAAGCTATGATCAACCTAGACAGCATATTAAAAAGCAGAGACATTACTGTGCCAACAAAGGTCCATCTAGTCAAAGTTATGGTTTTTCCAGTAGTCATATATGGATGTGAGAATTGGACTATAAAGAAAGCTGAGCTCTAAGAATTGATGCTTTTGAACTGTGGTGTTGGAGCAAACTCTTGAGAGTCCCTTGGACTGCAAGGAGATCCAACCAGGCCATCCTAAAGGAAACCAGTCCTGAACATTCATTCGAAGGACTGATGGATGCTGAAGCTGAAATTCCGATACTTTGGCCACCTGATGTGAAGAACTGACTTATTGGAAAAGACCCTAATGCTGGGAAAGATTGAAGGCAGGAGGAGAAGGGGAAGACAGAGGATGAGAAGGTTGCATGGGATCACTGACTCAACAGACATGAGTTTGAGTAGACTCTGGGAGTTTATGATAGACAGGGAAGCCTGATGTGCTGCAGTCCATGGAGTCACAGAGTCTTGGACACGACTGAGCAACTGAACTGAAAACACATTAAACAATCCTCCAATGTTAAGCCTTTAGCTCCTTCCATGGAGTGAAGCTCTTCCAAGAACAAAGGAGTTTTTCTAATTCTTCCCTTACGCACCTAGTTGAAACTTCTCTTAGGATCAGAAATGAGGTCATCACTGTCTTAATCAATACTGGAGCTATATTTCCCATACTCAACCCCACCAACCTCGAACACTCCCTTCCTCAGAGCACTGAAAACATTCAACTGGTGGGAGTATACAACAAGCTCCTTACACCTTACAAATCCCTTGCTTTACCCTTCCAACTCGGGCCCTAGACCAATATTCCTTCCTATTGACAGACTTTGGCTTAGATGGTAAAGAATCTGCCTGCAATGCAGGAGACCCAGGTTCAATCCCTGGGTTGGGAAGATCCCCTGGAAAAGGGAATGGCAAGCCATTCCAGTATTCTTGCCTGGAGAATCCCATGGACAGAGGAGCCTGGTGGGCTACTGTCCATGGGGTCACAAAGAGTCGGACACAACTGAGCGACTAACATTTTCACTTTCATTCCTGTCAGCTTACTAGGATGAGACCTTTTTGAAAAATACCATGCTGTTATCTTTTTCTCTCAAAAGGAAGAAATATTAGTAATTCTCAAGCTCTACTCGGCTCATTTCACCTGGCAGAACTGAAAACCCTTCAATGTCCTTAACAGTTTTAAACCTGAAATCAACTAAGGAAAATAATAAAAACTTAATCCTCTTGGAGCAAGTTCCTGAAAATCTTTGGGCAAAATCCACCACAGATATCCTGTGAATTCACTCAGCACTCCTGATAAAAATTCAAATAAATCCAAATAAGCCTCTCTCCAACATTAGACAACACCCATTTAACCAAGCTGCCCTTGTAGAAATTAAGCTAATACAAAAGAATGTAAGGCCCCAGGTCTTATAATCCCTTGCACTAGCCCCTGTAACACATCCATCCTCACTATAAAAAACAAACAAAAACTGAATGAGGATTGATATTTGTTCAGGACCTCAGAGCCATTAATAACATTGACATCCCTCAATATCCAGTTCTCCCTCCTCTCCACATTATCCTAACTTCCATTCCTATGGAAAGTAAATTATTTATTGTAACTGATTTATGCAGCACCTTCTTCAGTCTCCCTGTAGACCCTGAAAGTCAATTTTTGTTTTCCTTTACTTGGGAAGGACAATAATTTACTTGGCTGTCATGCCACAAAGCTATACAGAATCCATCCTACTTTTCACAGATTTTAAAAGGCAAACTTGACATATGTTACTCTCCCATATGAATTAACACTTCTGCAGTATGTTGATGACACCCTCTTCCTCTCTCCTGCTCAAGAAGCATGTAAATGGGGCAGTATTCACCTCCTCAAGCTACAAGCCATCAAAGACCATAGGTCTCCAAGGAAAAATTTCAATTTGTCCAAACTCAAGTATTTGGGACATTTAATTTCAGATCAGTGACTCTTTCTGGACCTTGACAGGTTCCAAAGCATTTTAAACTTCCCACAACCACAAACTAAAGGACACCTTTTAGGAATTTCAGGGCTGATAGTATATTACAGAAATTGGATACTTAATTTTTCCTTCATAGTTCAAACCCTCTGCTGCTGCTGCTGCTGCTGCTGCTAAGTCGCTTCAGTCGTGTCCGACTCTGTGCAACCCCATAGACGGCAGCCCACCAGGCTCCCCCCGTCCCTGGGATTCTCCAGGCAAAAACACTGGAGTGGGTTGCCATTTCCTTCTCCAATGCATGAAAGTGAAAAGTGAAAGTGAAGTCGCTCAGTCGTGTCCGACTCTTCGAGACCCCATGGGCTGCAGCCCACCAGGCTCCTCCGCCCATGGGATTTTCCAGGCGAGAGTACTGCAGTGGGGTGCCACTGCTCAAACCCTCTACACCTTGCTAAAACCTGATAAATCTGACCCTACAGAATGGAGAAAGAATGTTCATACACCCTCTGCCAATTAAAAGAAAGGTTCCTCAGCCCACCTACATTAGGGCGCCCTAATAATCAACTTCCATTTCCATGTGAAAAAGAAGGAAATGCCTTGAGGTCCTTACTCAGAAATACGGAGATCAGCACTAACTCTGGCTACTACAGCCAACAATTAGACTCAACAGTCAAAGAACTTCCTCCTTGCATGAGAGTCAGTTCAGCCACAGCAGCCCTTGCCAAATCCACAGAAGAGATAGTCATAGGCTCTCCCCTCATCATTTAAGTTCTTCATGCAGTAGGAATTTTATTAAATTCCCATCACCGCAACATCTTTCTGCAAGCCACCTTACCTATCTCTTACGAAATCCTGTTGCTAATTTCTCCCCATATAATACTCTCACTGTAGCGATCTTAAACCTCTAATTCTCCTTCCTCTGCCTTATGACAAAACACCTCATAACCGTTAACTGTGAATGACCTACTACTGACACCAAGGATGACTTGCAGAAAACTCCTATTATGAATGCTGAACTCCTGTGTTTTATCAGTGGTTCCTATTTAAGAAATGCTGAAGGCAATACTGCACTGGGGTTGTTAACACAACTGTTTTCAAGGTGGCTGAAACATTCCCCCTCAAGACCACCACCTCACATCAACCAGCTGAACTATATGCTTTAACTAGAGCTTGGACTTCACCAAGAGGTAAAACTGCAGACATTTATACAGACCCCATAAATGGCCTTTGGGGTTATTTATGATCTTAATATGTTCTGGAAACAGAATTTCTAATTTCTGGAGGATCTCAAATTAAGAATGGATCCTTCATTAATGAATACTAGACTCAATCTAATTTCAGTCTGCTTTGCCCATAACCAAAGTTCTTGGACATTCAAAACTAGATTCAGAAGAAGATAATAGCAACAATTTGTTTGATCAGGCAGTAAAGACTGCCTTAAAATCTATCAAAACCAAGGTTATTATAGCCAACATTAATTACCTCCCGACAAAAGATCTGAAGCTCATTTTTAAGGATGCCTGATCTAGGGCACTTCACAAGATACTTTACTGGGCTAGCAATGGTAAGTTTCAGTCCACTGACCAATTTATGGCCTGGCCCAAATAAGAAACTTGTCTTGCTGGGGTCTACAAAATGACCCTGACAGAAATGGCTCATCAGATGACCCACTAGAGAGCTTGATAAACTTGTAAGTTCCATGAAATAATATGGCTGGGGATATATTCCTAGGGTCAAAGAAGAATTCACTTGTACTGTGTGTCTTAAATACAGTACAGGGAAGACTATACACACAGTTCCTGTACATTTTGACTTACAAAAGGACCTTCCAAAGAATGGCAAAGATTTTATTCAACTGCCTTCCTTGGCTGGAACATATTCCTAAATCCATATCCATCAAAGAAATTGAAACTAACTGCATTCTCTTGATGATATAATATGTGTCCCTATGGTGACACCTTTGAGTGGGATTACAGAAGAGAACCATGGGCTTATCAATGTCTAGATAGTGGGCATATAGCAGGACAATATCGTTGGGGCTACCATAGTATTCCATTTCAAGTGTTTGTTAAAGAAAAAAATATTGCAACTGCAATCTCACAGGTCTAAATAAAATTTAACAACCCTCTTTTCAAACCCCATCTGTTGTTGTTGCTGTTCAGTCTCCCAGCTGTGTCTGACTTTCTGCGACCCCATGGATTATAGCCTACCAGGCTCTTCTGTCCATGGAATTATCTAGGCAAGAATACTGGAATGGGTTGCCATTCCCTTCTCCAGGAGACATTTCCAACCCAGGATCAAACTCAGGTCTCCTGCACTGCAGGCAGATTCTTTACCACTGAGCCACCAGGGAAGTCATGGTTAGGATCAATTTCTATTGTCAGGGAGACAGACAATAGAACCAAGCCCCGACCACAGTTCTAGTCATTCCTGTGTTTGCAACCTATATGCATTACTCAAAAAAAGGAGATAGAGAGGACTGATGAGCAGACCAGCCGAGAGCTACTACCATCCACTCCAGTTATTTAAACATGGCCCAACTAAAAGACTATCCATACACTTTACTCTTGGTGACATGAAGAAAAAAAAAACAAAGCACTTTGTTGTTGTTGTGGGGAGAGCAGTGTCTCACTTTCTGTTTTGGCTTCAAGCATCTCTCCCACAGTGAAGAAAGAAAGTTTCAAAACGCAAAGCAAAGGGACATAAGAGAATATACACTTAGCTTATTGAAGCGGAAAGATGCTGAGCTTGTCCTTAAAATGCAAATATCTAAACCCTTTGAAAACCCCTAGAAGCTAGGTAACAAGAGAAACACCTGTCTGATACCTTAACCATGTCAAGTTATATCTTTATTCCAGGTGTTCTTTTTTTTGGTAGAAACACAATTTGACCTCCAAACAGCTCATAAAATTTGGACAAAAATAGGCTGAGTTATACACAAGACTATTACAATCAACATAACATTACTTAACGCTTACCTTTTCCACGTCACAGAAAAAAATGTTGGAAGCACTAAGACTTTACTTTCCTATACTGCTTACTGAGAATTTTCCAGCCATCAAAGGCACAGAGTTTAATTTTTTTTGAGAGATAGAGAAAAATGAAGAATTAAAATTGTAATTAGAAAAACTGCTTCAGTTAGAATTGCACTTCAAGATGCTTGAATAGATGGGCTAAATAAGTTCAGGCATCCATTAGTTTCCAAACTGAATTAAAATATATTGAGTACTAATTCAAAAATCTAAAAGCAGCCAGCTGGAATAGAATGGGAATCAACTGGGTCTAAGAGGGTAGTGCAGACGACACAAAGCAAGGAGAGATGATGGCATTTTTGCTGACCTGAAAGAACACAACAGAAATCTTAAAAACTGCTAGTAATTTATTACAGCCCATTATACTAATATTGCTGTTTACTCCCAGTCTGCGTAATGGGGGGTCCCTTTTGATTCTGCACAGCACACCAGCCCAGTTCTAACACTCCTTTCTGCTCCTTCTCCCAGGAAGCCCTTTTTCTCTGCCATTTGCTGTGTGCAGCAGAGATGACCTGTGGTAATTGCTGAAGACATTTTCACCCATCTTTTTTAGCAAATGTAATTTCCTTTTGATGCAGCCACATCTTCTCCCCACCCTGCTGTGACAACGAACTCCAATAATCAAGCGACTAGCATTCAGATAGAGATCAAGTAAAGCAGCCAGCTGTATCACAACTTTTGACTTTCAACTCTGTACTTGGGTGCACATATTCCCACATTTGAGGAAATGAAAAACATTTTTTTCTCTAATGAAAATAGCTTTTGGCCTCGGGTGAGGCTGGTGGAATTGTCCTGAGTTTTAAAAAAAAAATTTTTTTTTCTTCATATAATTTGGCTCTAACAAAAGTTCTAAAAAGAATTAGTGAGTCCTTTTCTGTAACACACATTTTCAAAGCACCCCATGAGTAAGATACTCATTAATTATAGAGCTAAGGAAATAGTCCTTATTTTTAAGACTGTCCTCCAAATATTGTGACTCTTTTTTTGTTTTTTTTTAAGGAAAGGAAGGCGATAGCGGAAAGAGGGAGGGAGAAAGAGTTGCATATCAAGGAATACATAACATTACTTCAAAACTCAGAGGCAGAACCATTTGTTACGCTCACAGATTCTGTGGGTCAAAAATTGAGACAGACTTTGGGATTAACAGACACAAACTATTATACACAGAATGAATAAACAACAAGGACCTACTGTTAGCACAGGGAATTACACTCAATATCCTGTGATAAACCATAAAGGAAAAAATATGAAAAAGAATGTATGTACAACTGAATCCCTTTGCTATGTAGCAGAAATTAACACAGCCTTGCAAATCAACTATACTTCAATAAAATAAAATTTTTAAAGAAGTTAGAACAGAGCAAGGACAGCTCGTTTCTGTTTCCTGCTGGTTGAAGCCTCTTCTGGAAGACTTGAAAGCTGAGGGCTGGAAGCATCTAAAGGCTCAGTGACTCAGCTGCCTGGCAGTCAATGGTGGCTATCAATTGGAGAACCTTGCTGCAGCTAGTGTCAGCTGGAATATATACCCATAGCCTTTTTGCTTGCCCTGAGCTTCCTTACACAATGGCAGTTTGAAACCAGTATGATGAGTCCAAAAGACCAAAACATGTCTGTATATCACTTGCCCAGACACCCAGTAAATTGATGGACTAACATCTCCTTGGAGGCCAGCCAAGAAACAGTGTATCACTCGAACCAAGGTCACTCCTCACATGATGTCATCTTGGAAGGAAGGAAAAAAGGCTCCTTAAGAAGAAAAAATAGACCTGATAAGTTCCTAAACTTTGAACTGACTATTTATCCAAACAAGATTGTCATTTACCCAAACAAGATTGTCTTATAACCAAACAGTTTGAGTTCACTTTAAAGGTGCAAGGAGAGGACCCAGAGAGATGGTATGGGGTGGGAGGTGGGAGGGGATTCATGTTTGGGAACGCTTGTACACTCGTGGTGAATCCATGTCAATGTTTGGCAAAACCAATACAGTAATGTAAAGTAAACTAAAGTTAAAATAAAAATTTAAAAAAAAAAATAAAAAATAAACATGAAGTTTAAATATTTTCTGTAGTCAGCAGAAATAGGAGTCCAAGAACAAGATA
Source organism: Redunca redunca (assembly GCA_006410935.1). Taxonomy (NCBI): domain Eukaryota; kingdom Metazoa; phylum Chordata; class Mammalia; order Artiodactyla; family Bovidae; genus Redunca; species Redunca redunca. The sequence continues at coordinate 241,915 of SJYQ01002562.1, read as the reverse complement.
AGTTACAAAAATCATAAAGATAGTAAATTTGTTTTGATGTCTAAGTTGAAATATACATGGTTGGCCCTACTAAACAAGGAATTTGTTTAAACTTTCAATATATTAAGAAGTTAGCTTTTCCTTAGACCATTAGCTACTTGAGATGATGAACGTGACTCCTTTCTATTATGTAATCAATTTTCATTGAATACCTACTATGAACAAGGCATTCCAATAGGCATTCAAAACACAGAAATGAAGGGCATAGTCACGTCCCTCCATGAGCTCAGAATCCATACCATAGTAAGAAAGCAAACAATTATTTTGATAAGGGAATTCTACTGGTCCCTTCACATCAAAAAAAAAAANACATAAAAAAAAAAAAAAATCCCATACATGGTTTAAAACTTCAAGAGAGAATGACAGAATCAAAGTTGTACACAAATTAGGGAAATGTGCTAAATCCACAAATGGTTTATTACTATCTGCTCAGCTCAGTCAGTCAGTGCAAACCACAGTAAAGTCAGAACAGTGGGTTCATTTAGTCTGTATAATCCAGTTAACTCTGCACATGCTAAACTCGCCCAAAGCTATAAGCTACATTTCTGTTTCCAGTCAGTCATCATCTTGAGAATGTATGATTAGGAGGATTGATGACCAACAGTATATGGTTGAAAGGCATTCATTTTCTCTGTAAGAAAACATCTCAATACTTAAGAGTTCCTGACTGTAGCTCTGGTTCATCAGGTAACCATGAAGTTAGGGAGATGTAATTGACATCAATTATGTACCATTTTGGAAATCTGGACATACCATATTTCACCAAATCTTAAGACATCAATTATAAGATGCACCACTGTTTTTTTTTTACCACCAGCATCAAACTATGACACTATGCCAAGACATTCTCACATCCCAAACAAAGAGGTATGTGAAGTGAGGTGAAGTGAAAGTTGCTCAGACACGGCCAACTCTTTGCGACCTTATGGACTACACAGTCCATGGAATGCTCCAGGCAAGAATACTGGAGTGGGTAGCCTGTCCCGTCTCCAGGAGATCTTCCCAACCCAGGAATAGAATCCAGGTCTCCCGCACTGCAGGCAGATTCTCTACCAACTGAGCCACCATTTTATTTACCACCAGGCAATACAAATGGTATTAAATAAACTATGACGCTATGCCAAGATATTCTCACATCACAAATATAGAGAAATAATACCAAAAAAAATCTCAGTTTATAATCAGTAAAATATGGTATCACATGAGAAGTCCTGATAGATATCCAAGAAGCAATGATGAGGCAAGTTCTTTAAACAACTTCACAACAGGAAGTACAAATGATCTTTAATACTTTTAGGACCCATAGTCCTTGTCACACCCCGTAAAACAGTCTGGTTTGCAGCTTCCACTCAGGCTCTTCTGAGCCACCATCAGTTCAGTTCAGTCGCTTAGTCGTGTCTGACTCTTTGCAACTCCATCAACCGCAGCATACCAGGCCTCCCTGTCCATTACCAACTCCTGGAGTTTACCCAAACTCATGACCACTGAGTCAGTGATGCCATTCAGCCATCTCATCCTTTGTTGTCCCCTTCTCCTCCTGCCCTCAATCTTTCCCAGCATCAGGGTCTTTTCAAATGAGTCAGCTCTTCACATGAGGTGGCCAAAGTATTGGAGTTTCAGCTTCAACATCAGCCCTTCCAAAGAACACCCAGGAGTGGTCTCCTTTAGGATGGACTGGTTGGATCTCCTTGCAGTCCAAGGGACTCTCAAGAGTCTTCTCCAACACCACAGTTCAAAAGGATCAATTTTTCTGCGGTCAACTTTCTTTATAGTCCAACTCTCACATTCATACATGACTACTGGAAAAACCATAGTCTTGACTAGACAGACCTTTGTTGTCAAAGTAATGTCTCTGGTTTTTAATATGCTGTCTAGGTTGGAGAAGGCAATGGCAACCCACTCCAGTACTCTTGCCTGGAAAATCCCATGGACGGAGGAGCCTGGTAGGCTGCAGTCCATGGGGTCTCAAAGAGTCAGACATGACTGAGCGACTTCACTTTCACTTTTCACTTTCATGCACTGGAGAAGGAAATGACTACCTGGTCCAGTGTTCTTGCCTGGAGAATACCAGGGACAGTGGAGCCTGTGGGCTGCCACCTATGGAGTCGCACAGAGTGGACACGACTAAAGCGACTTAGCAGCAGCAGCAGCAGGTTGGTCATAACTTTCCTTCCAAGGAGTTAGCATCTTAATTTCATGGCTGCAATCACCATCTGCAGTGATTTTGGAGCCCAAAAAACTAAAGTCAGGGATGACATGATCTTAGTTTTCTGAATGTTGAGCTTTAAGCCAGCTTTTCCACTCTCCTCTTTCACTTTTATCAAGAGGCTCTTTCGTTCTTCTTTGCTTTCTGCCATAAGAGTGGTGTCACCTGCATATCTGAGGTTATTGATATTTCTCCTGGCAATCTTGATTCCAGCGTGTGCTTCATCCAGTCCAGCATGTCTCATGATGTACTCTGTATATAAGTTAAATAAGTAGGATGACAATATACAGCATTGATGTACTCCTTTTCCTATTCGGAACCAGTCTGTTGTTCCATGTCCAGTTCTAATTGTTGCTTCCTGACCTGCATACAGGTTTTTCAAGAGGCAGGTCAGGTGGTCTGGTATTCCCATCTCTTTCAGAATTTTCCACAGTTTGGAACAAGAGACTGGTTCCAAATTGGGAAAGGAGTACGTCAAGGCTTTATATTGTCACCCTGTTTATTTAACTTATGTGCAGAGTGCATCATGAGAAATGCTGGGCTGGGTGAAGCACAAGTTGGAATCAAGATTGCCAGAAGAAATATCAATAACCTCAGATATGCAAATGACACCACCCTTACGGCAGAAAGTGAAGAAGAACTAAAGAGCCTCTTGATGAAAGTGAAAGAGGAGAGTAAAAAAGCTGACTTAAAACTCAACATTCAGCAAACTAAGATCATGGCATCTGGTCCCATCACTTCATGGCAAATAGATTGGGAAACAATACAAACAGTGACACATTTTATTTTGGGGGGCTCCAAAATCACTGCAGATGGTGACTGCAGCCATGAAATTAAAAGACACTTGCTCTTTGGAAATACTTGCCATTTCAAAGAAGACATGCTCCCAGGACCTCACAGGTGATAAATAGCAAAGCCCAAAGTCCACACATCTCTGTGGTCTTCTCCCTGAGTTTTCATGTCAAGGGGAGACATACCAGAGAGAATCAATGTCAAGGGCAGGGAAGAAAGATGCTGACATCATTAGCTTGTGATATTAGAGAACATGGTTAACAACTCAGGGCTGTATTTGGGGATGGAAGGACTAAGAAAGAAGAGTTTCAATGACCCTATCAGATTTAAATATTTTGTGCGTGTGTGTGCTCAGTCACGTGACCCTGTGGACTATAGCCCGCCAGGCTCCTCTGTCCAGTAGACTGTCCAGGCAAGAGTACTGGGGTAGATTTCCAATTCTTCTTCTGGGGGATCTTTCCAAGCCAGGGATCAAACCTGCATCTCCTGCATTGCAGGCAGATTCTTAACCCCTAAGCCATCAGGGAAGACCTTATATATTTCAATCACTTACAAATCTACAATTCAAACTGGACTCTAGGGTGTTTGCTCAAGAGCCTCCAGCTATATCTTAGAGAAGGAACAGGAATGAATCTAAACTGCCACTCTTAAAATTATTTTTTTAATTGTTGGAAAGTGATGTTATTACTATTAAAAAGTAACACTATATATACAGAAAAATCAGGAGGATTACACATCAAAAAATAAAGATTAGGTTTGTGAGGGGAAATGGAGAGTTACTATGAAAAGCATCTTTTATTTTTCCACATTATGCTGCTGCTGCTACTAAGTCACTTCAGTCGTGTCTGACTCTGTGTGACCCCATAGACGGCAGCCCACCAGGCTCCCCCATCCCTGGGATTCTCCAGGCAAGAACACTGGAGTGGGTTGCCATGTCCTTCTCCAATGCATGAAAGTGAAAAGTTAAATTGAAGTCGCTCAGTCGTGTCCGACTCTTCTCGACCCCATGGACTGTAGCCCTACCAGGCTCCTCCGTCCATGGGATTTTCCAGGCAAGAGTACTGGAGTGGGTTGTCATTGCCTTCTCCACTCCACATTATATACCTCTCTAATGTTTGAATTCTTGACACCGAGCATATATTACTTTTATATTTAGGGAAAACAATGTGGTTTAAATTTTTTAATCATTGCAAGAAAATGAAAGATCAGGGGAAAAACTGTTTACAATGCAAGAGTCATTTAAGAAAAGTCAAAGAAAGATTTAAAAACAGAAGTAAAGACATTCAAGTCAAGGAAAAAGGACTGGTATTTTAATTACCAGTCCTCTCGTCTTTCATTTTCAGAAAAACAGATAAGGTACCGTGAGGACTGAATAGGAAAGAGGCCATCTTCTTATTACTTGGAGGAAGAGGATTCAAAAAGAACAAAGGAGCTCATTGACAGGTCTAACCATAGACATGCTATTAGAAGGGAGAGGGAAAAAAGGAGAATTCGGAATCAGAGGCATTTGTTTCATCTGTCACATTTCCTTCTTCGTGAAGGCACAGTGAATTTGCAAGCCAACTACTAAAGAAGAGTGGCCACCTAAAACAGAAAGAGGGAGCAGGCACCAGCTATTCCCCCTAGGAAGTGAGTCAATTAAATGCAGCCTGGAAGGGATCTAATCTAATATCAAAGAGGCTGTCAGGGGATCAGTTCCCCAGGGTTTAGGGTTAATGATATAGGGCATGGCAGCCTGGCCAGGAGCAGAGAAAAAGAAACCTCACCCAGATCAGGTGTAACTAGAAAAGGCCACAATAAAATAAAATAAGTATTTCTCAAAGTAATAGAGGACCTTGGGCAAAACCTTCTGCAGACATGTCACAATATCCTCTGTGTACCGCAATCTTCAAGGGGTTGGGTTCTCCAAAATTTAACATGTTTCACTATAAATCAAGGGTTTTTGTCTAAAATCATCAGCACCACTGAAGAATGACCTCCCTTGATATCATTCATAAGTCTTGGAATATTAATCTAGTCCAAAGTAAGTCCTTCTTTTACCCAGGGTTCAATCAAAAGCATCATATTAATCCTTAGTTTTTATACAAAAGAGCTCTGAAATGAAGGTCAGTGGTAAAATTGTATCTAGAAATTTCAGTGTGAGTTAATTACCTACCAGTCCACTTTGGTGAAAATCAGTGACCAACACAAATGGAGACAAGGTGAACTACTAAATAGGCCTTCATTCAGTTCAGTTCAGTTGCTCAGTCATGTCTGACTCTTTGCAACCCCATAAATCGCAGCACGCCAGGCCTCCCTGTCCATCACCAACTCCTGGAGTTCACTCAGACTCATGTCCATCGAGTCAGTGATGCCATCCAGCCATCTCATCCTCTTTCATCCCCTTCTCCTCCCGCCCCCAATCCTCCCAGCATCAGAGTATTTTCCAATGAGTCAACTCTTCGCACAAGGTGGCCAAAGTACTGGCGTGTCAGCTTTAGCATCATTCCCTCCAAAGAAATCCCAGGGCTGATCTCTTTTAGAATGGACTGGTTGGATCTCCTTGCAGTCCAAGGGACTCTCAAGAGTCTTCTCCAACACCACAGTTCAAAAGCATCAATTCTTTGGCACTCAGCTTTCTTCACAGTCCAACTCTCACATCTATACATGACCACTGGTAAAACCATAGCCTTGACTAGACAGACCTTTGTTGGCAAAGTAAGGTCTCTGCTTTTCAATATGTTATCTAGGTTGGTCATAACTTTTCTACCAAAGAGTAAGCGTCTTTTAATTTCATGGCTGCAGTCACCATCTGCAATGATTTTGGAGCCCCAAAAAATAGTCTGACACTGTTTCCACTGTTTCCCCATCTATTTCCCATGAAGTGATGGGACCAGATGCCATAAGTGGCCTCTAAAAATTAATGGACCTTTCAGAGGTTGTTACTTATTACCTGATGCTGAGGTCTAAGGCTAGGCATTGTTGAAGGGGGAAAAAATGGTGAGGATACACAGATGTTCACACTGGCAAACGAGTGAGTTTTGCAATAGCCTGTTATCCAATGCTGAGTACAAATGACTTATGGAAAATATTTATTTAGCACTTACTGAATGCCATACATTACGTTCATCCCCTTACATATGGTAGCATATTTAACCTTCACTCCAACAGTGTGAAGTAGGTCCTGCTATTATCTTTGCTTTACAGAAAGAAACTGAACCTTGGGAAGATTTTTAAAAACTGATCCAACAAATCCCCACAGAGGAAAATTTATAGGCATCAGAAAATGAAAATTACATAGTGAGAACACTAACCACTTCTGTTTCTGGACAACTGCTCAGAGGTAAAAAAAGTCACTATGCTTCTCAAAATAGTAAATGGAAAGCCAAAAATGCATATTAGTATACAATCTCAGGAACACTGTGAATTCCAACCACATAATTCAGAATAAATCACAAATAGCAATAGAGAAATTAACACCAAAGGAAAACCACAAGCAATTAATATTAATAACCTCACATGGATATTATAAAACCATATTTATGAACTTCAGACTCACACACCCTCTGGATCATGACCCTAGAAGATTTTGCGATGGCAATAAAGCAGGATATGATTAATGTGAAACTGAACTGTCATATTCATGCCCTTTCATTTGACAATCCATCATGTAAATGCAACAGAACTAAACTACAGAAATTTGTCAGTGTTCATGGTGTTTGGCTTGGAACTTCTTTACAGACCCAATTCTCATAAGATCTGTTTGATGTTTCTAATCACTACCGAACTCCCAAATCTTTAACAGAGGCAAGAAAGAGTAGGGTAGTCATTATACCTGATCTACTGGATTTTCACATTCACTTACAAATAATGGTTCTTTGAACTGGTCACGGTCTATCTCTGCCTAGGGTCTAGTACCTGCATGCTGCTGCTGCTGCGGCGTCACTTCAGTAGTGTCCGACTCTGTGCATAAGAGAGATTAAATTACTTTTCAGTAAGTGACTTAAACAGGATGAAAAATACACATATACACATCATGCACATGAGTCAGTTCACTTCAGTCGCTCAGTCATGTCCGACTCTATGTGACCCCATGAATCGCAGCACGCCAGGTCTCCCTGTCCGTCACTAATTCCCGGAGTTCACTCAGACTCACGTCCATCTAGTCCGTGATGCCATCCAGCCATCTCATCCTCTGTCGTCCCCTTCTCCTCCTGCCCCCAATTCCTCCCAGCATCACAGTCTTTCCCAATGAGTCAACTCTTCGCATGAGGTGGCCAAAGTACTGGAGCTTCAGCTTTAGCATCGTTCCTCCCAAAGAAATCCCAGGGTTNGAACTGGTCACGGTCTATCTCTGCCTAGGGTCTAGTACCTGCATGCTGCTGCTGCTGCGGCGTCACTTCAGTAGTGTCCGACTCTGTGCATAAGAGAGATTAAATTACTTTTCAGTAAGTGACTTAAAACAGGATGAAAAATACACATATACACATCATGCACATCAGTCAGTTCTATTAGTCTTTTCCCTGCTTCATTTTGCATTCCAAGGCCAAATTTGCCTGTTACTCCAGTTGTTTCTTGACTTCCTACTTTTGCATTCCAGTCCCCTATAATGAAAAGGACATCTTTTTTGGGTGTTAGTTCTAAAAGGTCTTGTAGGTCTTCATAAAACCGTTCAACTTCAGCTTCTTCACCATTACTGGTTGGGGCATAGACTTGGATTACTGTGATATTGAATGGCTTGCCTTGGAGACAAACAGAGATCATTCTGTCTTTTTTGAGACTGCATCCAAGTACTGCATTTCAGACTCTTCTGTTGACCAAGATGGCTACTCTATTTCTTCTGAGGGATTCCTGCCCGCAGTAGATGTAATGGTCATCTGAGTTAAATTCACCCATTCTAGTCCATCTTAGTTCGCTGATTCCTAGAATGTCGACTTTCACCCTTGCCATCTCTTGTTTGACCACTTCCAATTTGCCTTGATTCATGGNCTCATCCCACCCTTTCCCTCTCTCTCTCCCCCAGAGTCCAAAAGTTCACTCTATAGATCTGAGTCTCTTTTGTTGTCTCGCATACAGCGTCATCATCCCCATCTTTCTAAATTCCATATATATGCGTTAGTATACTATATTGGATCTTGCTTCTATCACCAGTCACATCCACAACTGGGTATTATTTTTGCTTTGGCTCCATCTCTTCATTCTTTCTGGAGTTATTTCTCCACTGACCTCCAGTAGCATATCGGGCACCTACTGACCTGGGGAGTTCCTCTTTTGGTATCCTATCATTTTGCCTTTTCCTACTGTTCATGGGGTTCTCAAGGCAAGAATACTGAAGTGGCTTGCCATTCCCTTCTCCAGTGGACCACATGCAAACATACTTACTTGCATGTACATATATATGTAAACATACATATGTATATGGCCATTAAAAAATGACAAGTCTTTGCTTAATAACAATTTTAAGTGTATATATGAGCAACAGGCCAAATTCTACAGGTGTCATCAGCAATAAACAATCTGATCCTCATCTTACTTCTCCAGTATGGAGACATACTGACCATCTAGACAGATGAAGAGACTGCCCTGTGAGAAGAGCCAGCAAAACAACTTGCTTTCAAAGGCTGTGAAAGGACATCACCAAAAAAAATTTTAAACGGCATGTACAAGGAAATAGATTCATTTAAACTTCAAAATGCTACAGCAGAAACAACTCTGAAATATAAATGGGTTACGTGCATGTGCTCAGTCGTGTTTGACTTTTTGTGACTCCATGGAGTGTAGCCTCACCATGCTCTTTCGTCCAAGGGATTTTCCAGGCAAGAATACTGGAGTGGATTGCCATTCCCTTCTCCATAAATAGGTTAAGTACAGGAGAAATAAAAGCATTATTTCAAATAAAATGCAACAATCTTACAAAAATAATTACCTTCTCCCCAACTCCCCGTCCCCCCCGCCAAAAAGAGAGACAAGACAACTCAATGTAAGGTTGTAACCTAGATGGAATATTGGAATAGAAAAACCAAAGGCAGTAGTTGAGCCACCAGGGAAGCTCCAGGTAAAAATTTAAAAATCTAAATATAGGCATATGCTCAGTCGCTTCAGTCACGTTCAACTCTTTGAGACTCGATGGTCTGTAGCATGCCAGGCTCCTCTGTCCATGGGATTTTCCTGGCAAGAATACTGGAATGGATTACCACGCCCTCCTCCAGGGGGTCTTTCTGACCCAAGGATTTAACCCACGTCTCCTGCATCTCCTGCACTGCAGGCAGATCCTTAACTGCTGAGCCACTGGGGAAACCCAAATGAAGTATGGACTTGGTTAATAATAATATATCAATATTGGTTCATTAATTGTGGCAAATTCACAATACCCCTGTGATATGTTAGTAACAGTGGAAATCGCGGGTGAGGTAGAACTCTTTGTATTGCCTTTGCAACTTTCCTGTAAATCTAAAACTATTCTAAAATTTAAAAGTTTATTTTTAAAAATCTAGCAGCAATGATACCTTTTGGCAACCACAAGTCTATAACCTCTACATCTGTCCTAAGGAGAGGAAAATAAAGCTTATCTAATTTACTTCCCCAGGTTCACCCCAAACAACCTTCTCCTTTATAGCCATGGTGGGTCTTTCTCCCATCTTCAAGGATGACATTTTGTAAGATTCTGGATGTGCTGTTCCAAGGCCAGAAAAATCTCTCCCTGATTTTCGCTTTCTTTTCTGACACTTTCTTTTCTGTCTGAAATAATCCGAAAGACCTATTTCAAATGCTTGGCCACACATATACAAAAGCCATCCTGAAAGACCAGAGTGGCATATCCTATCTTTCTTTGACCTTGGAAGGAACTGGCAGAAAAATAGCCGATTCGTAAGGCAAGTAGATAGTGGGAAATGCTCTCAACCAGAGATACAAATGAGGCTCGAGCATTAGGAAATGTTAACTTTCTATTCCTGCCTCATTTTCATTTTTGATGCCCATCAGGCTTTCTCAGCTACCTGGAGCCCAAAGCTGCTCAGCTCCTTTGCGCCAGCCTTGCAACTAAAAAGCAATGGAAACAGCCACTAAGAAGCCAGAAGCCATGTGAAGTGGAACATTCCTGTCTGCAGAAACTCTGAAACCAATTCCAACAACTACAAATCAGGGTTGCTGGTGGTGACAAGCATGGCAGATCTGTACACTCTTGTTTAAGTGCCAGGAGGGTACACAATACTTTTGATTTCCATGAATCCATAAAGGAAATATAACCCAAACTTCTCCAAAGGGCTAGAAAGAGAAAAAAATACTAAAATTTAAACAGGGACTGGTTACAAAAGCCAAAGCAAGTAGGTGGGGGAAGGAGGTAGGCATAATTTTGCATGTTTTTTCTCCCTTTTAGGACCTCGAATAAGTGTCAGGCTGAAGATTTTGTTAGTTCCCTAGTCTTTGTAGTGCTCATTACATTTGTAATTATTAATATCTATGCTCCGTGCTATTATACTGCAGGGATCATTCTGTTAAATCCCCACAACCTACCTTAGTGCTGTTACATAGTAAATGCTCCGTAAACAAACTTTTCTATGCTTCTATCTAGTTCTTTAACTGTTTTAATGCAACTAAGTGTATATTTTTTTAACTCTACTTCCTGGTCTTAATAAAAATCAATTTTCCTTCAGGGGCTCAGCTATCTTATCAATGAGGAAAAAATGGTTTTAATTATAATTTCCCAATCTACATTATACCCAATGATAAAAGGCTTTAATCAGGAATGTACTTATAATTAATTTGTATTTTAAAAGGCATAGAAAATGTCTGTCAGTCACCTTTGAAAGACGTGGCTAAATGACTCTTAAACACTGCCCTTAATCCAGCCACAGGGAGTATTAAATATTTAGGAGTATGGTGGTGTCTAGTTTGTCAGAGCAGTTCCATTTAAATTATGTTCCCCTGTTACCAATTGGAGCTGATGATTTAATTAGGTGGATGGAGTGAGTTACAATGATCATTAATAAGCTGTGTTAATGTCATCAAAATTCCTATTCTCCAGAGTTAAGGGAATGGCAAAAAAAAAAAAAAAAGAAAGAAACCCTGCCTAGTGAGGAAGATGGCCTATTTCTCACAAAATTCATTCCTTTTTCCCCCCTCCAGTAATTAGCCTTGTTTTGTTTGGTATGTTCACACTAATTATCACAACATATTTATTCTACTTTGTATAAAAGATTGTTTCATTTCATTACATTTGCAGAAAGTCTACATTGTGTAGCTATCATAAAGTGTCCAAAGGATGCTTTTGTGTTCTTTTCCCAAGGCATCCAGAAGAGCTGTTCATATTGTTTAAACTGTGTCAAATAAAGAGTTCAGAAAACCAATATGCAAATAAAACTAAACTCTTTAAAGACTATATATTGCAATAACTTTTTTAGAACACTTTATCTTGGAGGGCTTCCCAGGTGGGAAAGTAAAGAATCCATCTGCTAGTGCAGGAGACGTAGGCAATGCGGGTTTGATCCCTAGGTCAGAAAGATCCTCTGGAAAAGGAAATGGCCATTCACTGCAATATACTTCCCTGGAAAAATCCCACGGGCAGAGGAGCCTGGCAGGCTACAGTCACATGGGGTCACAAAGTGTCGGACATGGCTGAGCATACACACGCACATCTTGGATGGGACACACCAAAAAGTTTTCCATCTTCTAAATGAAAATCGTTACAGAAGAATGTCTGAGAAGAATACCATGCAGGATCCTGGGTTTGCCTCAGAGGCTGACAGCGCCTGGAGAATTTACCTGTATCCTGCTCAGAGAGCACACAGACAAAGACACTGAGGAGGAAGACAGAATCCCATATCCAGTTGTGACCTCCTGATCTTAGTAATTCCACACGGCACCCACAAATAAGAGAGGTTTTCTCTTTTCATCTGCTAAGGTGAAAGTCATCTCAGCAATGAGGAATCCTATTTACAGCTCCCCAATTATCCACAGGACAAACCCTATACCATTCACTCATACAGATAAGAGAAAAATGGAAATAGGGTTGGTCCTCAGAATAAGAACAGCAGCCTTGAGAGAGAGGCTCCCCAAAAGCCCAACTATCCAAAGTAATTGTCTTTAAACCTGACAGGAAACTCTCACAAGCATTCATTATTTATAGGCGTTTCCGCATGGAAATGGATTCAGACTCACTTGTCCTCAAGGAAAGAAACATTAGACAACTAATTCAATGGAAAGGATTAATTCATCTCTTGAAACAATTAGAGTCACCAACACCAAGAAAAAGTAAAGTGGCCTGAAAAATGCACCATGAGGCCAACAACTTTTATTTGACAGGAGAAAGGACAACACCAGGAAAGTCCCATGCAAAGAATTCAATGAAGGACACACTGCCAGAGTCATCAACAAGAGACCCTGTAGGCATTCATTCATTCTTTCAGCAATGTTTTACCAAATATGCAAAATACACATAGTCCTGTACTTGCACTAAGGGGGAGAAGGAGAGAATGTAGCATTTGGATGACCACCACTTATGTGCCAGCAGCTTTACCTCGGTTTCCTTGTTTCTTCATCACACCCTCATGGTGCATTTTTCAGGCCACTTTACTTTTTCTCGGTGATGGTGACTAAAAGGTTGCCATCTTTACTATACAGATGAAAAAGCAGATGCACCAGGCACTAACAATCTATGCGAGATCACACCCACCAAATGGCAGAAGCAGCATCTGAAATCCCTTCTGCTGACTCAGATCCCCATGCAAGTTCCTGCAGGAGAAATAAAGACATCACCTCCCCTCCAGAAATAGATCCACAAGCCAAGGAGAAAGGGCACAGATAAAGTTCACTCTAATAAATGTTTCTGTGACAGTGCTTGGAGAAGGAAATGGCTACCCACCCCAGTATTCTTGCCTGGAGAACTCCATGGACAGAGGAGCCTGGCGGGCTACAGTCTATGGGTCACAAAGAGTTGGACACTGCTGAGCAACAGTGCTATATGGAAAGGCAGAAATGCATGTGTAGTTCCTTAGTTGATAAACAGGGAAGATTTAAAAGAATTGAAATACCAGCTGGGCTTTTGACTTGTGACTCACAAAGCACTCTAGAAGAAAAACAAAATATAAACAAAGGCACAGAAACAAAAATGTACAACGTAGGTTTGGGATACAATAGTTGATTGATTGGAAAATAGAGTACAAGGAAGGACTTCCTTGGTGGCTCAGATGGTAGAGTCTACATGCAATGCAGAAGACTAAGGTTCAACCCTTGGGTCAGGAAGATCCCATGGAGAAGGGAATGGCAACCCACTCCAGTATTCTTGCCTGGAGAATTATATAAACAGAGGAGCCTGACGGGCTATGGCAAATACTTTCACTTTTCACAAGCAATATGCAGTGGGTAATTTACAACATCTGCTTTGGATTCAAATTCCACTTGACCATGTGCTAGCAGTGTGAACCTGTGGAATTTATTTAAGCCCTCGAAGCCTCAGTATTCTCATATGTAAAATAAGGACAATGATACGTTTGCCAAGCTTTGTTTCAAAGATTAAACAATGTGACAGGTATCAAGCCCTTACAGTGATTCCTCAGACATGCAAAGTGAACGTTTGCTGTTGTTACTCTATGGAGATCATGAGAGAGAAACTTGTAAAAGCAAGTTGGGACCATACTGAAGACTGGTGTGAATGTCACGGAAAAGAGTTTGAACAATGTATCATGGGCAATAGAGAAATAACACAAATGTTTTTAAGTCAAGGTGGTCTATGATGAGAGTCATACTACAGTAAGAGTAATGTGGCAGTGGTATCCATGACGGGCTGCAGAAAAAAAATGAACACACCCCAAATATTCTATAATTAGCCCTCTTATCCTACTACAGAGGCAATTGATTCTCAATTGAGAATCACTCGTGGTGAATTCATGTCAATGTTTGGCAAAAGCAATACAGTAATGTAAAGTAAACTAAAGTTAAAATAAAAATTTCAAAAAATACTCATAATAAAAGCAAATGAATTTTTAAAGATCTTTTTGATGTGGACCATTTTCAGTCTTTATTCAATTTGTTTCAATACTGCTTCTGTTTTACCCTTACAATGGAAGGTGGAATCTTAGCCGCTGGACCAGGGAAGTTACAAACTCTTATAAAAGAAAGGAAAAAGTAACTATCAAGTAACTAACCAAGTAACTATCAAGCCAAATAAAGTCATAGAAACCGATTTATTTCAGATAACATACACTTGAGAGAGAAAAACATCATAAGGAACAAAAAATGATATTATAAACAGGTTAAAGGAGTAGAAAATTGAAACACAAAAATGTGATAGAAATGGGGAGGGAGGGAAGGAGGAAAGAAGGAAGGAAGAGATGGAGGGAGAGGAGAAAGGAAATAAAGGACAGAAACCAAGAAAATGGAAATAAATAACAAAATCAAAAATAAATATTAGCAAATCCCTGGAAAGACATCAAGAAAAATAATTTAAAATGTATATATCAGAATTCAAGCCGGTAAATTATAACAACATGTATCAAAAATATTAAAATGCTATGGAAAAACTATGGTAACAAATGTGAAACCTAGACAAAAAGGACACATTTTCAGAAATATGTAAAATGTCAAAATATGAAAGCTGAACAGGCCAACAGTCATCAAATAAATTAAGAGAGGTAATCTTGACAGTTTGCTTTCTGTCAAGCTAAAAATGGTGTGTTAAGCTAGAAGATTCCCAGAATCCTCTTCCCTGAATGAGTCTGGGTTAGTGCCTGCCAAAAGAAAAATGTGTAGAAGACTGGAAGGTGGAGTGAAGTAGCGTCGTTGCGCTCTGAAGGTTGTCAGTCACATGTGGTGACAGCAGTGGTATGCTGGGGCCAGCCTGGGCCAGCTCACAGAAGTTCACTTTGCTTACTTCTTCACAACTGATCCTTCAGAGACCATATTGCTAGCTTGAAATCAGACACAATGACAATATTTACACCACAGATACTGGCAGAGACAAATCAGGAAGCCCTCCTCCCTTCACAACTCCCCCACAGAGAGCCTGTTGTTAAATATTTTCAACACACCACTGTGAAAGATACAAAGCTATCAATAAGTTTCCTGCTGATCAGTAGTAATCCTGGGCCTATTATCAAATGCTTTGAAGGCAATGATGATCTCTATCTTATTCAAGGAATCCTAGCAAGTGTAAGGGACTTCCCTGGCAGCCCAAGGTTAGGACTCTGCACTCTCACTACTGAGGGCCCAGGTTCCATTCCTGGTCAGGGAACCAAAATCTCACAAGCCATATGGTTGCAGCCCGCCCCCCCCCCCCACAAAAAAAAGATATACTAGCAAGTATAAAAAGAATGTGAGCTCCTTGATTATATTGCAAAGGTAAGTATTAAGCTAAAACTAAATCTAGATATAAGAATATGACATTATAGATCATTTCAACATATGAACATAGATCCCCAAAATCTTATACAAAAGACAATCTAAATGCTCTAATTCTATACTAAAATGAATACATCATAATTTAACAGTTTTTCCCAGGAATGTAGCAATTGTAACCATCAGAAAATCTAAATCATCATAACACACCATGGTAGTCTTAGTCATTAAGTCGTGTCTGACTCTTTGTGACCCTGTGGACCAGTAGCCTGGCAGCCTCCTCTGTCTATGGAATTCTCCAGGCAAGAATACTGGAGTTGGTTGCCACATCCTTCTCCAGGGATAAGGCACCATATTAATGGGCTAAAGCAGAAAAAAAAAGACATGATCATTTCAACAGAGGCAGAGGAGGCCTTATACAAATCTCAATAATTTACAGGATTATTGTTTTAAAAACTGAGAAAACCTGAAGTAGAAGGGAACTTGCTTAATTTGATAAATATCTGCCTAAATTTCCACAACAAATACATAATCAATGGCACAAAAGGAGACATTTTCCTTTTAACATCAGAAACACTGCCACTCCTCAACATTGGACTAAAAGCCCTAAGTCATAAGAAAGCCATAGCTCAATATCATAAGACAAAGAAATCAAAAGTATGAGGATTTTGAAAAGGTAAAATTATATTATTTAGTAAATATTATCTCTCTTATAGTCAACTCCAGAAAATTAAAATACTTAGAGTTGAGAAAATTTTCTAAAATATTAGCATGAAAATCTATACATTTGTTTTCAACAATACCAGCCAGCTAAATGATACAAAGAAAGCAAGACACCAGTGACAGCCATGACAATGGAGCTAATCAATATCTAGGAATTCAGTTCAGTTCAGTTCAGTCGCTCAGTCGCGTCCAACTCTTTGCGACCCCATGAATCGCAGCACGCCACGCCTCCCTGTCCATCACCAACTCCCGGAGTTCTCTCAGACTCACGTCCATTGAGTCCGTGATGCCATCCAGCCATCTCATCCTCGGTCGTCCCCTTCTCCTCCTGCCCCCAATCCCTCCCAGCATCAAAGTCTTTTCCAATGAGTCAACTCTTCGCATGAGGTGGCCAAAGTACTGGAGTTTCAGCTTTAGCATCATTCCTTCCAAAGAAATCCCAGGGCTGATCCCCTTCAGAATGGACTGGTTGATCTCCTTGCAGTCCAAGGGTCTCTCAAGAGTCTTCTCCAACACCACAGTTCAAAAGCATCATTCTTTGGCGCTCAGCCTTCTTCACAGTCCAACTCTCACATCCATACATGACCAATGGAAAAACCAAAGCCTTGACTAGACGGACCTTAATCAGCAGAGTAATGTCTCTGCTTTTGAATATACTATCTAGGTTGGTCATAACTTTTCTTCCAAGGAGTAAGCGTCTTTTAATTTCATGGCTGCAATTACCCTCAACCAAAAGGACATTTGCAGGGAAAAAAAAATAACAACTCTCTTGAGAATGTTTCAAACTGAGTATAAACTTCATGGATAGGACAATTAAAAGATATCAACTGTCCCAAGTTACTCATCAATTTCATTCCAAAAAAAACAGTTTGAGTAAAATTGAATGCAGTTTGATAGGTTTTCCCTACAGTTTATATGGAAGAATGCAGAATCATAAGTAGGCAGGACAACTTCAAAAAAAGAAATCATATGGAGGACTTGCTGTAGCAGATATTATAAAGCAAAGAGCTAAAGATAAATGAAAGATAGAAAAAAAGAGAAAGAAAGAGACAGGAGGAGAAAAGAAAGAGAGAGGAAGGAAGGGAAGGAGAGTGGGAAGGAAGAAAATAGCACAAGAATAAACAGGCCAGTGGAAAAGACTAGAGGAGCTTTATAATAGGCACCATGTATCAGCAGAATTAGGACGCATTATAGTGAAGATTATGCTGGAATACTATCTAAATATGGAAATCTGAAAGTAAAATGGACAACGCTATGAACAGACAATTTCCAGAAAGAAAAACCTTTAATGTCTAATTAGTATATAATGTTTGACCTCATTAGTAATTAGTGAAGTGCAAATTAAAAGAATAGGATGCCACTTTATACACATTAGAATGGCAAAATTTCGAAGACCAGATAGCATCAATTACGAAAAGCCTCGTGAACTATTAGAAGGAGAACATTAAGTCAGAGTATACCCTGGAGCCCAACAATCATCCTTAAGAAGATACCTACAAAGATAACTCCTGAAGCATCATTCTGCTACTTAAAATGTTGGAGTCCTCCACAGGTGTCCATCATGAAAAAAATGTATAAGTAAAATGTAATAAATGTATATGATGGAAACAATAAATAATGAAAAATTTGCTTTATAATATTTTTTAAATAAACGTAAGAATAAAAGATCAGAAAGACGTGTTAAATTCAACAAAGTGAATGCTTACAGACAGAGTCAAATGCTGGCAAGGATTGAAGATAAGGAGAGAAAAGATACTAGGGAGTTATTAGATTACCATAAATTAAGATCAACTCAATTCTTGCAATTAAAGAAGAAAAGCAAATGTTCAATGGCACACATCCACATGTTAGAAATGACCATCTACGTCATGTAACTAAATGCCAGCTGACAGATTCTGTTCTCCCAACCTGATTTCCAGGTGCATGAAACATTCTTATGTCCAAATGATAAACTTTTAAACATCCAAATGAAAGGGGAGAATAGTATTCCTCCCTTCAACCCCACACCCCCACTCTCAAAAAAAGACAAGCAAACACTGATATTGCCATAAAGAAGCTACTGCCTCGAAACAGTATGCAATTTTTCACGTCACAATTTATTATCTCTATACTTGTGAAAATTCCCAAATCTCCAAACAGAAATAAATCATAGATCTCAGATTCAGTCAGGAGATAAGCTTAAAATGGAAGTAAAACAAGGCACGGCTTGTCTAGAGATTTTTCTTTAGAAAACAGAAACTACTCTATGCAATTATATTGAGAATTGAAAACTGCTACAGATGGCTTACTAAGACGATTAATACCATAAAAGCCATTATATGCAATTTTGTCATTAATTGCTAAAATCCCATTGATTTTAATCTACAAAAGTAATAAATCCAACATACCATAATTGCTTGTATTTTTCAACCCTAAGAGATTAGACATTTTAAATCTTCTTGTCTCTGCCCATAACAAGGGAATTTAAATATGAGAAAATAAATTTGAAGCTTCTGCTTTAGGGAAGAAAAACATTAAAAAAGATGAATTCTGTGTGTACTATTTACCTCACTACAGACTTTCTAAAAAACTGCAAGATAAAACTAAATGTTAGCAAAATTGAATGTTCTTGACTCAGACTATGATCTAACATGGATCTCAGGTAAAAATAAATTTTGTAACTGTGATAGGTCTTAGAATATATTTCCTAGTGATTATAGACACACATGGAGAAGGCAATGGCACCCTACTCCAGTACTCTTGACTGGAAAATCTCATGGACGGAGGAGTCTAGTAGGCTGTAGTCCACGTGGTCTCGAAGAGTCAGAAATGACTGAGCGACTTCACTTTCACTTTTCACTTTCATGCACTGGAGAAGGAAATGGCAACCCACTCCAGTGTTCTTGCCTGGAGAATCCCAGGGACGGGGGAGCCTGGTGGGCTGCCGTCTATGGGGTCGGACATGACTGAAGTGACTTAGCAGCAGCAGCATAGATACACATATTTTAGTGGCATTATCCTTATATCCTAATATTTACATAAAGACATTTTCAAATGCAAATTCACAACAATGTAAATACTTTAAAAAATACTTTTACTAGGTTTTAATTTTAAAATTTAATAGTAGTCAAAACACAGAAATCTTAATGGGAACAGTCTGTATACTTAATGCTAAAGGATACACAAAGAACGGGATAGAGTAGGAGAAAAATGAAGATTTACTTTAATACTAAATTATTTTGAATTATTTTATTTAATATTTGCACATAAAGTACAGATTATGGTTATGTCTGAAAGGTAGGATTATAAGAGATACTTCATTTTCTCCCTCATAGTTTTATATGTTTCCAATTCTCTTCCACAAGAATATATTTCCTTTTTACTCAGAGAGAGAAAAAACCTCAAAAGTAAAACAAATAAGATTGGTCCCTACCAGCAATGTGGCTTGCCAGGTACCTAGAGTACAGATCAAACACCAACCACCTAAATCTCTAGATAAAATACACTTTTAAAAAAGAACACTTTTTAAAATTCATGGCTAAGAAATTTTCTAAATGAGAGGAAATGGAGTAAGATGCTAGACAAGAAAACTAACAATCAATCCAAGTACTAAGGGAAATTTATTTAATATTAAAAATCTGAAGTTAAATGCACATGTTCAACTAACATTTTACTGTAAGCTCTAAAAAAGTAGAGTGCCCACTTTCATACCAGTTTTTACATTTAGTATCACTTCAGTCTATGAGAGGACTATCATTGCATATTAATAAAGAAATTTTGCCTTATTCAATATATGTTGAGACCATGGGCTGGTCATATGGAAAAATAGAATCAAACTGAATCTCTTCCACACATAAGAAAAATCAAAGTGACAGTACCAAGAGCTGGCCAGAATGTGAAGAAACTGGAACCCTCACACATGGCTAGTGGGAATGCTGCTGCTGCTGCTGCTAAGTCGCGTCAGTCGTGTCCGACTCTGTGCGACCCCATGATGGCAGCCCACCAGGCTCCCCCGTCCCTGGGATTCTCCAGGCAAGAACACTGGAGTGGGTTGCCATTTCCTTCTCCAATGCATGAAAGTGAAAAGTGAAAGTGAAGTTGCTCAGTTGTGTCTGACTCTTCGCGCCCCCATGGACTGCAGCCTAACAGGCTCCTCCATCCATGGGGTTTTCCAGGCAGGAGTACTGGAGTGGGGTGCCATCACCTTCTCCGAGTGGGAATGCAGAAAGGTATAACTACTTTGGAAAACAGTCTGGCAGTTTTTCTAAAATTAAGCATAAACTCACCACTGCTGGGTTGATTCACAATAGCCAAAAAAAAACGGGGAAGAGATAAATGCACAGACAAATTGTGGAATATTCACACAGCGGAATGAAATAGGATTCAGAAAAAAAAAGAATTAAAAAAAAAAAAAGAAGTGTTGCTACATAGAACAACATGAAAGTGAAAGTGAAGTTGCTCAGTCGCGTCTGACTCTTTGCGACACCATGGACTGTAGCCTGCCAGGCTCCTCAGTCCATGGGATTTTCCAGGCAAGAATACTGGAGTGCGTTGACAAATAATATGGGCAAAACTCAAATACATTTTGCTTAGTGAAAGAAGCCAAATGCAAAGTATATACTGTTCAGTTCCATTTATAGAAAGCTCTAGAAAAGATAAAATGAACTTCTGGTTACAGCACATATCAGTGGTTGGTTGGGGCCAGGAGAGTTAGTGGGACTGACTACAAAGCAAAATGAAGGAGCTTTCTGAGGTGATGAAAATGTCCTCCATGTTGACTGTGGTGGTGGCAACATGAGTATATACATTTGTCAAAATCCAAACAGCATACTGTAAGTATGTTTTATTTTATGTGAATTATACCTCAATAAAATGTGCATACATGTACATGCATAATTTTAACATGGATTAAAAACTTAAATGATAAGATATAACATTCAACACCTTCTGGAGGAAAAAAAAAAACACAGAAAACAGCTCTGTTTTCTGGATAGAAAATAATTTTATAAATAAATCACAGAAACAAAAATCATTAAAGGAAAAAACAAATGATTTTGACTACATTAAAATTATGAATTCCTTTTCCTCTCAGCTACATCAGCAAGAGTGATAATAGAAAAACTACAATCAGCTATTAAAAGATGCTCGCTCCTTGGAAGAAAAGCTATGACCAACCTAGACAGCATATTAAAAAGCAGAGACATTATTTTGACAACAAAGGTCCGTCTAGTCAAGGCAATGGTTTTTCCAGTAGTCATGTATGGATGTGAGAGTTAGACTATAAAGAAAGCTGAGCGCTGAAGAATTGATGCCTTTGAACTTGAAGAAGACTCTTGAGAGTCCCTTGGGCTGCAAGGAGATCCAACCAGTCCATCTTAAAGGAAATCAGTCCTGAATATTCATTGGAAGGACTGATGCTGAAGCTGAAACTCCAATACTTTGGCCACCTGATGCAAAGAACTGACACATTTGAAAAGACCCTGATGCTGGGAAAGATTGAAGGCAGGAGGAGAAGGGGACAACAGAGGATGAGATGGTTGGATGGCATCACCAATGCGATGGACATGAGTTTGGGTCGGCTCTCGGAGTTGGTGAAAGACAGGGAAGCCTGGCATGCTGCAATCCGTGGGGTCACAAAGAGTCCCACGCGACTGAGTGACTGAACTGAACTGACAACCAGCAGCAAAAAGATATTTGAAACAGAAAATGACAATGGATTAGCATCCAGAATATTTTTAAACTCCTACAAATAAAAAAAATATGACCCAATGGAGCAATGGGCACAAGATAAAAATAAGCATTTCACTTATATGCAAACATGACTGGCTAATAAACAGAAAGGTGCTAAACCTCATTAGGGATCTGTCAGACTAAAACTACAACCATTGCACACCCATCAGATTTGCAGAAATTAAAGTGTCTGACAAAGTTAGGCTCAAAGACAATAAGACTTTGAGTAAGACTGGTAGTAACCTAAATTGGCACAAGCATTTATAAAAGTATTCAGCATTACCTAGTAAAGCTGAACAAGTCCATATCTGACTGAGAAGTTCTATTCCCAGGAGTAAAATATTTTAGTAACTAATAGCAACCTAGGTAAATTGCGTATACTAAATTTTCTTTACGGCAGGCAGTAGTTCTAAAATCTTAGCATCCATCAGAATCCCTTGGGAGGCTTCTTAAAGCAAAGATAGATCCCTGAGTCCATCCTAGAGTTTCTAATTCAGTAGGCTTCGGTTGGGCCTTAGAACTTGCATTTCTAACAAGATCAAGTCATGGTAATGGTCTGAGAATCACACTAAGAGAACAGCTTTAGAGTAATGTATTATCCCAGATTTACAGCTTGACACAGGAGTATAGGAAAGAAACCCTTTGCTTTAGAGATCTCCCATGTCATCTCAAGGAAAAGCATTATCTGAGAAACAAAAACAAAAGGGAAGAAATACTGAAACAAGTTTACTCCAAAAACAGGAGTGTGTCTCAAAGGAATTGACAGCCTGTGATTTTAACACACACTAGGTTAAGTTACTTGTTCTATACACCTATAGCATAAAAATGACACTACTACTTTAACAGTTTCAACTAACTAATCAATCATTTTCTAATGGACAGTCTTTTCTGTCCACATTTCTAGTTTCTTGCTAATCTGTATACAGTTTTTTATGGAGTATAGTAAATTATGCAAGAGATCTAATTATACTTATTTTTCAAAAGACAAGATACGTAAACCTCAGACTTAAATAGCAAGAAATGAACATCTGATTTTAATTTACTTGCTCTCAACATCAGGAAAAAGAAGAAAATTCCAATTACAGGTTACATTCACAAAATCTAATACAGACTGACAACCTCTAAACAATTTATTTCAAAAACCATTGTTTTGTAACGCCTAAAGATATTTCCCCTGAGATATTCCATGACAGCTTCAAAATCTAAAATTATGTAAAAATTGTACAAGGCACATAATGTTGGACCAGATTTTGTCATTTATGTTAAGGCATCATCAAGCAATTTAATAGAACCCAATAACTTCCTATGACTAATAAAAGAAGATACATGGTTATTCAAAGAGCTTTGAGGGTTTTAAGAAGAATAATTTTATCAAAAACAGGAAACCTTATAGAGTTATCCATGTATCTGAATGCAAACAAACACATTCATACAGGATGCCGGTAACTAGTCGAATAAAAATTCTAAAAACATCCCACTAAAATAAACAGAATTATTTAAGTTTCCATGAACAAACAGTGACTACAATAGTTGTTGTTCAGTCACTAAGCTGTGTCCAACTCCTTGCAACCCCATGGACTGTAGCATGCCAGGCTTCCCTGTCCTTCACTATGTCTCAAAGTTGGCTCAAACTTACGTCCATTGATTCGGTGATGCCACCCAAGCATCTCATCCTCTGTCACCCCTGACGGTAAAGAATCTGCCTGCAATGCAAGAAACCAGGTTTGATCCCTGTGTCGGGAAGATCCCCTGGAGAAAGGAATGGCTACCCACTCCAGTATTTCTTGCCTGGAGAATGCCATGGTCAGAGAAGCCTGCCAGGCTACTAGTCCATGGGGTCACAAAGAGTAAGACACAATTTAGTGACTAAGACCACCAGGGTGCATTATGGCGATTTAGATTTCCTGTCAGCCTCACGGGCTACAGTCCACAGCGTCACAAAGAGGCAGACACGACTAACATTTTCACTACATAATATTTGTTAAGAGTATAATAAGTAATAAAATTATTTCATGTGAATAAATTGATGAGATAAACCTGAAGAATTACATGGGAGTGGGTAAATAGTTAATACGAACCAGCCAAAACTTGAAGAGGATAATCAGTAACTGTTTAGTCAAGAACATTTTCTTCATAGATCCTTTAAAGATGCTACCACCCTACTGTCAAAAGCCAAGAAATGCCCCATAATCTTCAGCCAGGAAAAGGCTGATCCACTCCCCTAAAACTGAGGTTTTCATATTGTAAAATGGGAACAAATGACAAGGCTGCCTAATCCAGAGGCAACACAGATGTACTCCACAAAAGGGTCTGGTTTAGGGAGAAAGAAGGGGTCCAAATCCATCTCTATTCTACTTAGTCAGACTTGCACCCTCCTTCCAACCAGAGGGACCTCCTTTCTCTGCTTCACACAAAGGCACCATACAGACTAATAGCAGCCTTGTTAACTGAGCCCATATCATACAGCTGTTCCAGGAATGAAAGGAGATAGTGTATGTCCAATACTGTAGTGATGATAAGACCGTAAGCACTTAATAAATGTAAACAATAAAATAAGTTTTATTGTAATGGCAGCTTTCATTAAGATCTAATGATTACATGAAAATATCCTTATTGACTGAAGGATTTCAACACTGCACCCTAACTGGATCCATTAAAAGGGAACACCAAATTTTTGAAAAGTAAGATTTTTTTCATCATGATTGTGGCGTTATTACATGACTGTATACACTGTGAAAATTTAATGTGCATCCTTAAATTTGGTGAGCCTTACTTAAATTATTCCTCAATGAAGTTAATTTTTACAAGAATATGAATCTGCTAGAGTTCTAAGATTTTCTGTGTGCCTTAAAAGAGACAGAAGAACATGAGGAGATCTGTCTCTAGCTACCCTGGCAGAACCTCTACTTCTTACCTTGAACAGAGTTCTATCAAGATTTTATTTCTCTACATTTTGCAGCCATTTTGTGACCAGGAGGTAATAAGCCTCAGAAGCAGATAAGGGAATTATAGAGAGAATAGTTTAGCTGCTAAATTGTATCTGGCTCTTGCAACCCTATGGACTGTAGCCTGCCAGGCTCCTCTTGTCCATGGGATTCTCCAGGCAAGAAAACCAGAGTAGGTTGTCATTTCCTTCACCCATAGAAAGAATAGAGGGAAAATATATAAAGTTTATACGTTTTATAGATAACAATGAGTTGTTAAAGCAATTTTTCTCTGTACTTGTGTTAATCCAACAGGCAATGCTCTTAGATTTGAGGATCCTGTGCATGGCGGCACAAAGCACTTTGACAAGTACCAAATTCAGAGGAAAAACACTGCATAGGGAGTATCAGACGACACAAGTGACACAGTCCTCAATGTGTCATTTTCTATACTCACTTCAGAGTAGTGGATCTTTACTGCTGTATCTTCCTAGTATTTCTGCCTTCTGGAAACAACGTGTTTTGAAGACACTTCTCCGTCATTGGTTCAATGCCTCAGCCCTCACTACTGTTCTAAACTGAATCAGAGCTTTTTAACTGCCTATCTCAACTGATTGGTTGTTTCTACTGCAAATTAACAATTCATCCTAGATCTTCAAAAATAATTATCTTTTTTTGGGGGGTGGGGGTGGAATAAAAGGAACTTCCCTGGATCATTTTCTCAAAACTATTAATATAAGCAGAAGGTGGACCCCCATCATACAAGTCTAAAGTTGTCTTCCATTGAACTTCTCAGTGTACAAAACTGTATGTGTGTGCAGAAGTACATTTGAATGCTGACATTAGCACAACAACTAACGATTCTTTGAGATGTTTATTTGAGATGATTGAGATGTTTATTCTCCTGTCTAACCACACAGACAGAACTGTTTTAAACAATTTATAATTTCAAGTTAAAATGCCATGGGGCATTTCCGGTTGAAACTTCCTATTTACTGTTTCACTTACCTCAAATTCTTCCCATCCTTCCCATACTTCAACATCTAACTAGAGCCTCCTTTTAAACTGTATTTTTAATCTATGACAGTTTAAGTAGACTTTTCCTGCTCTTAAACCATATAGTATATATATAGATTAAACATTTTAGCATTTTGATCATTTCACAATTTTCCAATCTTATTTCTAAACACTGCATGAAATGCTTTGACATATAGTAGGTTATTATATTCTGTATCTGAAACTATCACCCTTATTCATCCAACCAAACCAAGTGTAGTATGGTAAACACATAAAAACACTGGATACTAAATTAATACCTTTCTTCAAAAAATCTTTCTTTCTACATTAAAATATGGAATCTTAGAAATAATATAGTCTAAAACTTGTAAATATTTATCTTCCAGATAAACCAATGGGTTTCTCTAGGGTCTCTGATTAACATATTAAAAACACACCATTATGCATTTTAGAACAGAAACAGTATGGACCTAACAGAAGCAGAAGATATTAAGAAGGGATGGCCAGAATACACAAAAGAACTACACAAAAAACATCTTAATGACCCAGATAACAATGATGATGTGATCACTCACCTCCAGGCAAACATCTTAGAGTATGAAGTCAGTGGGCCTTAGGAAGCATCACTACAAACAAAGCCAGTGAAGGTGATGGAACTCCAGTTGAGCTATTTTAAATCCAGAAAGATGATGCTGTGAAAGTGCTGCACTCAATATACCAGCAAATATGGAAAATTCAGCGGTGGCCACAGGACTGGAAAAGGTCAGTTTCCATTCCAATACCGAAGAAGGGCAATGCCAAAGAATGTTCAAACTACCACACAATTGACTCATTTCACATGCTAGCAAAGAAAGTGAAAGTTGCTCAGTCATGTCCAACTCTTTGCAACCCCGTGGACTATAGAGTAAATGGAATTCTCCAGGCCAGAATAAGGAGTGCGTAGCCTTTCCCTTCTCCAGGGCATCTTCCCAACTCAGGGATCGAATCCAGGTCTCCCACATTGCAGGCAGATTCTTTATCAGCTAAGCCACAAGAGAAGCCTCATGTTAGCAAAGTAATGCTCAAAATTCTCCAAGCTAGGCTTTAACAGTACATGAACTGAGAACTTCCAGATGTTCAAACTAGATTTAGAAAAGGCAGAAGAACTGGAGATCAAATTGCCAGTATCCACTGGATCATAGATAAAGCAAGAGAGTTCCAGAAAAACATCTACTTCTGCTATATTGATTACACCGAAGCCTTTGATTGTGGATTACAATAAACTGTGAAAAACTCTTCAAGAGATGAGAATACCAAACCACCTTAACTGCCTCCTGAGAAATCTGTGTGCAGGTCAGGAAGCAACAGTTAGAACTGGACATGGAACAACAGACTGGTTCCAAATTGGGAAAGGAGTACGTCAATGTTGTATATTGTCACCCTGCTTATTTAACTTCTATGCAGAGGACATCATGTGAAATACCAGGCTGAATGAAGTACAAGCTGAAATCAAGATTGCCAGGAGAAATATCAATAACCTCAAATACACAGATGACACTCTTATAGCAGAAAGAAAAGAGGAACTAAAGAGGCTCTTGTTGAAGTGAAAAAGCTTGCTTAAAACTCAACATTCAAAAAACTAAAATCATGGCATCTGGTCCCATCACTTCATGGTAAATAGATGGGGAAACAATGAATAGTGACAGACTTTATTTTTTTGGACTCCAAAATCACTGCAGGTGGTGACTGCACCCATGAAATTAAAAGCACTCTTGCTCCTTGGAAGAAAAGCTATGACAAACCTCTACAGCATATTAAATAGCAGAGATATTACTTTGCCAACACTCATACAGTCAAAGCTATGGTTTTTCCAGTAGTCCTGCATGGACCCAAGAGTTGGACCATAAAGAAGACTGATTACTGAAGAATGGATGCTTTTGAAGTGTGGTGTTGGAGAAAACTCTTGAGAGTCCCTTGGACTGCAAGGAGTTCCAACCAGTTAATCCTAAAGGAAATTAGCCCTGAATATTCATTGGAAGGACTGATACTGAAGCTTCAGTACTTTGGCCACCTGATATGAAGAGCTGATTCACTGGAAAAGACCCTGATGCTGGGAAAGATAGAGGGCAGGAGGAGAAGGGGACGACAGAGGATGAGATGGTTGGATGGCATCAACAATTCAATGGATATGAGTCTGAGCAAGCTCCAGGAGATGGTGAAGGATAGGGAAGCCTGGCATGCTGCAGTCCATGGGGTCACAAAGAGTCAGACATGACTGAGCAACTGAACAAGAACAATACATTTTAAGTACTTACAATTTTTCAAAATTATGATTTCTCATAATTTGCTTTCAGAGATGCATGAATCAGATCATACGCCCTGTGATTTTAGAAGATACCAGAACTATAGGAATAATAACCAGGCTCTCCTGAATCTCAGCTCTGTCTTTCTAGAAACAAGGTTACAGAAATGGCTTTATTTCATCATTCTAAGAAATGTCATGTCTTCTATGAAACACAAGGGCACAAATCTGTTCGCAGTTAATAAGCTGAAAGCAACCTAATGGGTTAAATGTTAACAGTATGATCCCACAGATACTTTAAGTTCTTAAAAATGTAACTTTTGTCATAAAATATGATTTAAATGTGTGACTAGACAAAACAGAGAAACAATCATATATATTCAAGGTGCTAATGATGACACACTGAGAAGTCAGATCACAAAATAGTACAATCATGGTCTTATTAGCAATTAAACTGGTGAAAAAAAAAACTGTTAGAGCACCTATATACCCATATGCATTACTGGAGTAACCTGTGAAATGGAGTTGATGTGTTCCAATATAAACATCTGCTATCCTTCCCATCTGGAATGATTACTGCTCAAAAATAAAGCTAACATCCCCAAAAATGTCTCTATCACGCCTTTACTTTCTCCTTAAATTCTAAATATTACTGTATCCTCCTCAGTATCTGTATCAACTAGTCTCACAACTATGAAGCATCATTCTTCTTAAGAGCCGCAATGCTATTTTTTTCTTTCTTTCCATTTGAGTCTTCCCCTCCATCAAAAGCTGATGCCTAATCTACCTAACCTTGGTCCCTATCATTCAAGTCTTCTTTGGTTTCCAGCCTGCCTCCCTCCCTCCCTTTCTTCACCATCCAAGATCTTGAATGAGTAGTTCATGTTTATCTCCACTCTTAATCCATAGCAATGAATGCCAACTACCATGCCAACTACCATGCCCACCTGCCCTTAGAAGGTATCTAATGGTGCCTTCATCACAAAATCCTCAATCTTTTATCTTCTTTAGCCCTACGTATCTGTTAACAGTCTTAGGAACTTACCTTCCATAGCTCCCTTATCTCATGTGCCCATTATTTTCCTGTGTGGCTGAACCATCGCAGGTCCTCTTGCTGCATCTTCACTAAATGTGAGCAACCTTGCAGAAGTACCCTGATCCTGCTCTTTGCTCTACTTCTCCCACTACCCCCTTGCTATTCTTGGCATATTAGTTCAATCTTATGGCTTTAAATATCACCACTACTCAGAAGATTCTCTGATCCATATCTCATCTCTCTCTTCCCAGCCCAGACTCCTCTGCCAAATTTTAGTCTCTTTCCTGATCAATTCAACTTTCAAACATTCAGTCTCTGTATACACTGGGAAGTAGCAACCATTGAGAAATTCAAACAATTGTGTTTCTACTTCTAAAGATCTCTGTAAACATAACTACAGAATATCTTTGATGGATATTGAACATATTCTATTGCTTTGTCTAAGATGAAACCATCTTCTCATTACCCAGACCTGTCCCATCAACTTCTCCATCACAATTGAAAACATCTTCTGTGCCCATAATTTTGGTTAATGTCATTGCCATTCTTGTAGGTTTGAACTTTGAGAAACAACTTCCTCTCCTTTGCTCCCTCAGTTCAGTTACTCAGTTGTGTCCAACTCTTTGCAACCCCATGGACTACAGTACGCCAGGCTTCCCTGTCCATCACCAACTCCCAGAGCTTGCTCATACTCATTCCATTGAGTCAGTAATGCCATCCAACCATCTCATCCTCTGTCATCCCCTTTTCCTCCCACCTTCAACCTTTTCCATCATCAGGGTCTTTTCAAATGAGTTGGTTCTTTACAGTGGGTGGCCAAATACTGGAGCTTGAGCATCAGTATTCATTCCTTCCAATGAATATTTAGGACTAATTTCTTTTAGGATGGACTGGCTGGATCTCCTTTGGTTCAAGGGACTCTCAAGAGTCTTCTCCACAATTCAAAAGCATCCATTCTACAGTGCTCAGCCTTCTTTAGGGTCCAACTCTCACATCCATACATGACTACTGGAAAAACCATATCTTTAACTAGATGGACCTTTGTTGGCAAAGTAACGTCTCTGTTATTTAATATGCTGTCGAACTTGGTCATAGCTTTTCTTCCAAGGAGCAAGAGTCCTTTTAATTTCATGCCTGAAGTCACCAACTGCAGTGATTTTGGAGTCCAAGAATATAAAGTCCATTACCGTTTCCATTGTTTCCCCATCTATTTGCCATAAAGTGATGGGACTGGATACCATGATCTTAGTTTTTTGAATGCTGAGTTTTAAGCCAGCTTTTTCACTATCCTCTTTTCACTTTCCTCAAGAGGCTCTTCAGTTCCTCTTGGCATTCAGCCATAGGGTGGTGTCATCTGCATATCTGAAGTTACTGATATTTCTTGGATTCCGGCTTGTGCTTCTTCCAGCCTGGCATTTCACATGACATACTCAGCACAGAAGTTAAATAAGCAGGTTGATAATACACATCCTTGACGAACTCCTTTCCCAATTTGGAACCAGGCTGTTCCATCCAGTTCTAACTGCTGTTTCCTGACCTGCATACAGATTTCTCAGGAGGCAGGTCAGGTGGTCTGGTATTCCTATCTCTTTAAGACTTTTCCACAGTTGGTTGTGATCCAGACAGTCAAAGGCTTTGGCACAGTCAATAAGGCAGAAGTAGATGTTCTTCTGGAACTCTCCTGCTTTATTGATGATCCAACGGATGTTGGCAATTTGATCTCCAGTTCCTTTGTCTTTTCTAAATCCAGTTTGAACATCTGGAAGTTCTCAGTTCATGTATTCTTGAAGCCTGGCTTGGAGAATTTTGGCAATACTTTGCTAGCTTGTGAGTTGAGGGCAATTGTGCAGTAGTTTGAACATTCTTTAGCATTGTCTTTCTTTAAGATTGGAATGAAAACTGACTTTTTCCAGTCCTGTGGCCACTGCTGAGTGTTCCAAATTTGCTGGCCTGTTGCTCCCTTAGACTTAGTTTTGGAATACACTCCTTCCACTTTAGTCTCCATTGGAGCCTTATTCAGGCCATCACTATTTTGGGGATGCACAGCAACAAAAAGACAGAAGTACAAACACTGGATCAGGACGTCCAAAATCCTCATCTTACAGCGGAACATAGTAGGGAACTACAAGAATGAGGAACCCAAAGGAATAGAACTAGCAACATTCATGGCCAGTTTCTTAAAGCTTAGGACAGATAAATGGCTGATGTTAAAGGAGGCAATTATTACCAGAACAGGACTAATGGTCACTAAGAAAACTGTTTTAGTTACCATAGTACTGACCAATGAAGGGGGGTAGGGTGAGAAGATATGGAAAGGACATACCTACCCTAGTGATTGAGGCTCACAGTGAATGACACTTTCATTTTTCATTAGTACCCACAATATTGAAACTGTACCAGAATTTCTCTTCCCAGAACCTAGCCCATACAAAGTATTCAAACATCTGTTGAATGAATTTATTAAGCAATCATTTACTAAGCACTTAATGAGTACCAGGTGGTTTGGTATTCCCATCTCTTTCAGAATTTTCCAGTTTTTTGTGATCCATACAGTCAAAGGTTTTGGCATAGTCAATCAAGCAGAAATAGATGTTTTTCTGGAACTCTCTTGCTTTTTCCATGATCCAGCAGATGTTGGCAATTTGATCTCTGGTTCCTCTGCCTTTTCTAAAACCAGCTTGAACATCAGGAAGTTCACATTCACGTATTGCTGAAGCCTGGATTGGAAAATTTTGAGCATTACTTTACTAGCATGTGAGATGACTGCAGTTCTGTGATAGTTTGAGTGTTCTTTGGCACTGCCTTTCTTTGGGATTGGAATGAAAACTGACCTTTTCCAGTCCTGTGGCCACTGCTGAGTTTTCCAAATTTGCTGGCATATTGAGTGCAGCACTTTCACAGCATCATCTTTCAGGATTTGAAATAGCTCCACTGGAATTCCATCACCTCCACTAGCTTTGTTCGTAGTGATGCTTTCTAAGGCCCACTTGACTTCACATTCCAGGATGTCAGGCTCTAGGTGAGTGATATCACCATCATGATTATTTTGGTCGTGAAGACCTTTTTTGTATAGTTCTTCTGTGTATTCTTCCCACCTCCTAATATCTTCTGCTTCTGTTAGGTCCATACCATTTCTGTCCTTTATCAAGCCCATCTTTGCATGAAATGTTCCCTTGGTGTCTCTAATTTTCTTGAAGAGATCTCTAGTCTTTCCCATTCTGTTCTTTTCCTCTATTTCTTTGCACTGATCGCTGAGGGAGGCTTTCTTATCTCTTCTTGCTATTCTTGGGAACTCTGCATTCAGATGCTTATATCTTTCCTTTTCTCCTTTGCTTTTCACTTCTCTTCTTTCCACAGCTATTTGTAAGGCCTCCCCAGACAGCCATTTTGCTTTTTTGCATTTCTTTTCCATGGGGATGGTCTTGCTCCCAGTCTCCTGTACAATGTCATGAACCTCGGTCCCTAGTTCATCAGGCACTCTATGTATCAGATCTAGTCCCTTAAATCTATTTCTCACTTCCACTGTATAGTCATAAGGGATTTGATGTAGGTCATACCTGAATGGTCTAGTGGTTTTCCCTACTTTCTTCAATTTAAGTCTGAATTTGAGAATAAGGAGTTCATGATCTGAGCCACAGTCAGCTCCTGGTCTTGTTTTTGTTGACTGTATAGAGCTTTTCCATATTTAGCTGCAAAGAATATAATCAATCTGATTTCAGTGTTGACCATCTGGTGATGTCCATGTGTAGAGTCTTCTCTTGTGTTGTTGGAAGAGGGTGTTTGCTATGGCAAGCGCATTTTCTTGGCAAAACTCTCTTAGTCTCTGCCGTTTCATTCC
The DNA here is from genome assembly GCA_006410935.1 of Redunca redunca. NCBI lineage: Eukaryota > Metazoa > Chordata > Mammalia > Artiodactyla > Bovidae > Redunca > Redunca redunca. The sequence continues at coordinate 209,041 of SJYQ01002562.1, read as the reverse complement.
GTATTCCAAGGCCAGATTCTGAAAGAGATGGGAATACCAGAACACCTGACCTGCCTCTTGAGAAACCTATATGCAGGTCAGGAAGCAACAGTTAGAGCTGGACATGGAACAGACTGGTTCCAAAATAGGAAAAGGAGTACGTCAAGGCTGTATATTGTCACCATGCTTATTTAATGTCTATGCAGAGTACATCATGAGAAATGCTGGACTGGATGAAACACAAGCTGGAATCAAGATTGCTGGGAGAAATATCAATCACCTCAGATATGCAGATGACACCACCCTTATGGCAGACAGTGAAGAGGAACTCAAAAGCCTCTTGATGAAAGTGAAAAAGGAGAGTGAAAAAGTTGGCTTAAAGCTCAACATTCAGAAAACGAAGATCATGGCATCCGGTCCCATCACTTCATGGGAAATAGATGGGGAAACAGTGGAAACAGTGTCAGACTTTATTTTTTGGGCTCCAAAATCACTGCAGATGGTGACTGCAGCCATGAAATTAAAAGACGCTTATTCCTTGGAAGGAAAGTTATAACCAACCTAGATAGCATATTCAAGAGCAGAGACGTTGCTTTGCCGACTAAGGTCCGTCTAGTCAAGGCTATGGTTTTTCCTGTGGTCATGTATGGATATGAGAGTTGGACTGTGAAGAAAGCTGAGCGCTGAAGAATTAATGCTTTTGAACTGTGGTGTTGGAGAAGACTCTTGAGAATCCCTTGGACTGCAAGGAGATCCAACCAGTCCATTCTGAAGGAGATCAGCCCTGGGATTTCTTTGGAGGGAATGATGCTGAAGCTGAAACTCCAGTACTTTGGCCACCTCATGTGAAGAGTTCACTCATTGGAAAAGACTGATGCTGGGAGAGATTGGGGGCAGGAAGAGAAGGGGAAGACAGGATGAGATGGCTGGATGGCATCACAGACTCGATGGACGTGAGTCTGAGTAAACTCTGGGAGTTGGTGACGGACAGGGAGGCCTGGCGTGCTGCAGTTCATGGGGTCGCAAAGAGTCGGACACGACTGAACTGAATGAGTTACCAGATATAGAAAAAAAGACATTGCACATATATAGGAAATTATTTCACCCTAATTAGATGAGGAACATAAGCCTCCCATGACAAATACTTTGCCCAAAAACTCACAATTTACAAATGACTGGGTCAGAATTAAAACCCAGTGTCCATGGGGTCACAAAGAGTACCACATGACAGCGAGTTTCACCCAACATGAAAGTCTCTACTCTTTCCGCTGCATCATAATTCTTTAAAGACATTAAATATGTTTTGAAAAATTCTTTAATGCCTCAATTGTGTTCTATTTATTATTTGCATGAAATTTCATCATAAAAAGCAGAATCCCTCTTGAAACACACAAATGTAAAGTTATTGTGGGGGGAGAAAGAGTAAATTTAAGCTATTATTATTCATTTTGTTTGTAGAAATGAAAGAAGGGGTCATACAACTAAGTGAAAAGGTGGGAACATAGGGAGAGACTAAGATGTTCAAAGATCCCTAAATTCAACATACTTTACAATTTTGCCTAAGGCCAGGCCTGAATTATCATCTCCCAAAATCCTAGAAATAAGATTTATCTCAAAGAACCAGCTGTCTTCATTAAATATAGATGAACAGGAAAGAGAATATGTGAGAATGGACTAACCCACGTCCTACTAGCCCAAAGTAAAAACTTGGAGAAAAACAAGGTGAGACCATTTTTTTCTCTGACCTGTGACATAATTCCAGATGCATACATTCTGGCTCCCAAGAATTTAAAATCAATATGCTGAATGTTATCATTGTAAGTAGCAATGTGAATTATTCAAACCAACTACCCCCTTTATCTCCAACACTTCATGGAGAAAACAAAATTAAGTTGAAGCAGCATGGTTCTCTTTGATTCAAGTCCCACCACGTACTAACAATGCATTTGAACAAATAACTTATTCTCTTGGTACTTTAGTTTTCTTTTCTGCAAAATGTGGATAATAATAAGACAACTGTTATCAAATCATTTCTTAGATGTAGTAACAGAAGCAGGTCTAGCAATGGAAAGCATCAATAAATGTTAATTACATTATCTCCACCCTAGAAAGTTCCATAAGGGGTGTTAGTCCGTTTTATACATTGCTATATCTTCTTGAGCCTATGAAGTATATATCATATAGAGCATGTCAGTAAATTTCCCAACGAGTGAATTAAAATAAATAAAATACATTCACCTGAGTCCTCCAACAACACAAGTAAAAATTAAGCTGCCTTCATATTTAGCCAGCCAGCCAAGTGCTTCTACTCTCACTGGACCAGATTACGGAATACTCTTTTAAAGACCTCTGGGGTAAAAGTTCCCTGTTTTCATAATTAGAAGTGTTTAAGGCAACTTTGGTCCACTGCCTTATTTATCCTCTTGGTGCTTAATACCGGCCCATCTGTTCATCAAGTTAGTCATATCATTTATGATCTCTAGGGAAAGAAAACATTTCTTTCATTTGGGGTTCTGGCTTTTATGAGAATGCTACAGGTACTAAAATAGTAATAATTAATGGAGATGAGGCCATCATCATTACTTGCATTATGAATCCCTTTTCCCTGACCAGCCAGGTGTTTGATGGGCAGTCACTTTATGGCTCAAACCCCTACTGCTGAGAAACTCCTACAATGAATGTAAATTCAGCTTTACTCGCTGCGGGATGAATGGCAAGCAATTAACAAATGCTCACAAAGTACTTGGAAAGAGATAATGACGTGATATAAATGTTACAGATTATTGCACCATGAAGCTTAAAATCATAATCAACTCTAAGATGGGTTAATTAGAAAGGTAAAAAAAAAAACGACTCTCTCAAAAAGAGCCTCTTTCAAGAGGAAAATCAAAATGGCATTGCTTTCCTGTGGCCAATAAATCAGTATCCGACCTTCACCCCCTCACCCATAAGCTTGAGGAAACACTATAAGGATAAGAAGAAACTGCAGTTATGATGAGTAGCAGGAGAAAGAGTATCAATAAAAAGCGAATATAAATATAAAATCATTACCTGTCCAGAATTACAGCAGAGAAAAAATTTAAGAGTCCTAGATTTAAACTAGGTTACAATGCTAAGGTGCCACCAACAATTCTTCTACAAGTCACAACTAGCATAATGGAAAGCAGAGAGCTCTTTGCTCACCAGTACTGACTGTTCCCTAACAGATACCTCCAACTCACTCCCAGTATCCTGTTATCTCCACCAGATATCAAATGGGCACCTCAAGCCAACATATCCAAAACCAAGCTCCTGATTCTCTCCTAAACACCTGTAACCCTCACCAGCCAGTTGAGCCATTCTCTGCAAATGGCAATTATACCATCCAGTTGCTCCAGCCAAAAGCCTGGGACTCAACTCTTCTATCATATATCCCTCATTCAATATGACAATAAAATCTGCTGGCTGTGATTTCAAAACATATCCAAAAATCAATTTCTTACCATGTTTACTGATATTGTTCTGGTACAAGCCACCATCTCCTCTAGACTGGATTATTCAGTCTCCTAATGGATCTTCCTGCTACCTCCCTTGCTTTCCTTCCATGTATTCCTAGAAAGTCAAATCATGGCATTCTCTGCTTACAATCCTGAGATGACCCTCCACTTGACTCCAAAAGCCAGAGAGTCTTTGTAACGGCTTCTAAGAATCTACGTGATCTTCTTTTCACATCCTCTCTGATCTGACCTCCTTCCTAACCCCATCTACACTGGCCAAACTGATTCCTTTACTGCTCTTGAATGTTACCAGGCATGAATGTGCCTCAGGGGCTTTGCACTTGCTGGTCCCATCTACCCCGATATCTGTTTGTCTTGCTCCCTCACGCTTTTCCCATCTATACTCAAAACTAAAAAACTCACTAAGAATTTTCCAAGCCCAATCCTTCACTTTTCTAAAATTGTAAGCCTCACCTTGACCCTGACTGCTCATTTAACCCTTCTCTATTATTTTTCTTCTTAGTATCTATCACCATTTGACATTACTTGTTGAGTATTTACTGTTGAATACTTCCCCTCATTTGAATATACTCTGTGAGGGCAGTAATTTGTGCCTATTTCTTTTCTTTGTTGTTCACTGCTGCCTATCCCCAGAAAAAAAAAAAAAAGTCTGACATATAACAAACACTAGATAAATATTTTTTAATTTACTTTTTCACTAATTTGCTGGTCCCTGAAATCCAAAGTGCCAAAACTATTGCACTAATAATCTGTTCTAAAGAAACACATGGCATCATCAAGAAATGATATCAGGAATGCAGTTGGCTTGCTCTCAAACTTTCGAATTACACAACTTCTGGGCATGAAAATATTAAAGGGTGAAATTGGAATTTGATTTTTCCATAGTTATTAATATTGAACACTAGCCCTCTAATCATAAACTGCAACACTGGTTTTTACTCGTGAATCAGGCTGGAGGGGAAGAAATCAAACCAAGATGCACATTTCCTACTCTGGCACTGTCCCTTGGATATGAGACAGTTTTGTTCAACTGCTAAAACAATGTTTTTAATGTGTAAATTCTACAGGAAAATTAAAGCTGGCAGCTACTTGATGTTTAGCAAAAAAAAAAAAAACAAAAAAAAAACCTCCTGTTCAGCAATCATTAAGATCTAGAGCTGCAGTAATTCCAATAAAAAATAATTTAAGATTTTCTTAGAGCTGAGAAAATGATGGTACACCTGAGCCTGTGACTTATAAAAAATGCATCTCCAACTTTTTTTTTAACTGCATCTTTATTTCAGCTTTAAAATTCTTCAGTCAAAGCAAATCATAATAGTAAGCCCTCAACAAGAAGGGAAAAGCCATATAAGGAGGTCTTTTCAAAATTGCAGGGGCAAAGGGGAAGACTTGCAGAATTGTTTTGGAAGACTCTCTCAAATGTGACACAGTGGACTTTCCTGACTATCCAGTCTAAAGTGTCTGCTCCAGCATGTACCAATCACCCAATTTTAACTGGTGACAGAGCAATTGTCCTTCTCTTTCTGTGTATTATAGGTCTCCAAACTCTAGAAGCTCCCAAAGGCACGACCTGTCTGTCTAGTCCAGTAATGTACTTACAAGGGCCAGGATGACAGCTAGCAAAGAGTAGGTGCTACGACAGATTTGCTGCATGAATGATTCCATTAAATGTCTGAAGTTTTCCTTCTTGCATTCTGTCCCAGTAGGAGGTATGATTCTAACTCTTGCCAATTAATAAATTAATCTGAACAGCTGATAAGATTCTAGGGAAATGCATGCTTTTGTAGCTTTTGTAAGGCCTAAGTTCTACTCATACAAATTAGTGCTGTAGAAAAGAGCTGTAAGAGTAAGCCCATCCCTGCTCCCCTCCCCAGCTCCCAATACAATAAATGAAATGTACATTTCTGTTGGCTTCTATTTGCTGGTGACATTTAGTTTTAATTCGAACCAGTCTTCATAAATTCTGGTACTGTGCACATCTTAAATGGCTCTATGTTTTATTCAAAATCATCAGTCTCATTCCCAGAATTGTAGTAAACAGATCTTCTAAAGGGGAAATAAAACTATTTCTACAACAGCCCTATTTCAGCAATTTTTCAAAAGATATTCCTTTCACTCCCTTGGTTAGAATTTCCTTTTTATGCTTGGAAAGTTGTGTTATATATACGTGTATTTTAGTCCAAATGGATGTGGCAATTTTTTGTTGTTATTGTTGTTGATTTTGCCTTTTCTATTTTCCACTTCAGTATGTCTACAGAAGCAAAACTTCCTATTTCTCTTATCTCTGCATTTGTGAGTCTCTATTACTAAACTCGTGTTCTCTTTCAAAGAAAGAATACCCAGAACACCCTGTGATTCATATTTTCCCTAATGAAAAAAAATCACATTTATAGATCAGAATATTTATAGCATATAACAATCTCAAATAAGCTTTCATTTTTCTACCAAACTTTTAAGGACTGATTTACATGCATAAGAATCTTTTCTTAACTTTCTCTTCCTTATATGCCCCGACTAGAGCTTCCCAGGTGGCTCCGTGGTACAGAATCTGCCTGCCAACGCAGGAGACATAGGAGACGGGGATTCAGTCACTGAGTCAGGAAGATCCCCTGGAGAAGGGCATGGCAAACCACTCCAGTATCCTTGTCTGGAACGTTCCATGGACAGAGGAGCCTGAAGGGCTACAGTCCATGGGGTCACAACGAGTGGGACACAACTGAGCAGCTCAGCATGCCCTCACTATGAACTCAGGTCCTCAGAATCATAGGCAAGCCAGAGACAACCTCACACTATCAACAGTGCTGAGTGAGATTACCGGAACGGAGGACATACTTCAAACCTCATCACTCCTTCTCTCTTCGAATCAGCAGCTTCAATATCAACGATCTCTTTCTCCAATCCTAAACCCCAAGGTGACTTAAAAATTTAAAGAAATTAAAGTTAGCCCAAAGGAAACGATCAGAACTGTATACCAAACAGAAGGGTTTATCACATTATTCTATTATAGTATCAATAATACAGATGTGTACCCATATTGGACAGAAAGAAAGACTGGGATGAACTAAAACCATTTAATACTATGATGAGGGCTTCCCAGGTGGCACCGGTGATAAAGAACCTGTCTGGCAGTGCAGGTAGACATCAGAGACCTGAATTTGATACCTAGGTCTGGAAGATGCCCTGGAGAAGGAAATGGCAACCCACTTCAGTACTCTTGCCTGAAGAACTGATACAGCCCTAAACAAAGGAATTATCAGTTATTCTTGTTTTCTTTTTACTTTATGGGTTTCTATTTTTTTCAAGGATCATGTGTTCTATTAAAAAGTCATAGTTTGGGTGTTTAATACAAATCCTTTTAACAACAAAAAGTAAAAGAATCCTCTGATTATAACTTTTTTTTTTTTTGGCCACTCTGCACAACATGTGGGACCTTAGTTCCCCAACTGGGGATCAAACCCATGCCCCGTGCAGTGGAAGCACTAGACTGCTAGGGAAGTCCCATAACTGTCTTCTTTAAAATACTTGTAGCTACTTTAATTGCCAGAGTAAAAGGAACAAAGTGTCACCCTAAGATACACTGAGAGATCCATATCATATGATGAAAACACATCTCCTAAAAGACAACCACCACCAAGTTGGTGGATATAAAAATAAAGAGAAAGAGGAGGTAGGCTTCGCCAGTGCTAGAGAATGCATCTTTCATAATTCTCAGCCTTTGTTTCTTTCCTTTTCTCTTAGAAGCCTATGGACCAACATGGGTTTTCTGACTGATTACATTTATGAGTCAACATGATCAATGACTATTTTTCTAGCCAAATCTTTGACAGATGAGCAACTCACAGCTTTCTGGAAGCATTCAAAAAAACTCTTATCTAAAGCCCTCTTTCCGCAATTTGTATTTATTCTTTACTAAAAACGTGTATCAATTTACCATCTAATATGTTAACTACTTTCATCTCTTTCTCTTTCCAATCCACAGACATCTCTATCTCATGGAGTTGTAAACATGTTAAAAGATGTTGTGCTCTGCTCTCTTCACTTAATTTAGAGAAATTCTTATTTTAAACTATTGCATGGTTTTGATTCAAAGAGAGAAAATAATTCTATGAGGTTCTGACTAGAGGTATCTTTCTACCCAAGTATAAACCCTAAAAGTAAATACAGCTATTAAAATTAATTACACCAAATTGCCTGAGCAAGGTAAACAGAAAACCCAGGGCCCAGTGCTAAAAACTTCAGAGTCAATTATCAAGCTATCTAGTAAAAGCCTCCAAAAATCGATAATCCTCCAGTCTTACTTTTACGATGACATTAGAAATAACATTTAATTTTTTATATATAAGGAATGAACTCAAGGAAAAGCAAGTCTATGCTAATCTTTTAAACCTATTACCAACATTTTATGCATCATAATCCTAGCTAAGCCAGAGTATATATATCTATTTAGGTTCTTCCAAACAACAGCACTTTCTAAAAGGGTCCCTGCCAGGCAGTAATACTATTCATTTACTAAATATTGCTTGGGGACTCAGCCATGCATGACTCACATTAGTGCAGATGGGAGTTTCACAGTCATATCCAAGGTCTGCGGAACAAATGGAGTAACCCATTATTGGTTCCTCTTCTCTCATATCTATTTAACATGGATCATAAAAAGAATTTGGTCTGCTATGCCTTACCCAATTGCCAAATATCATTAGGTCCATATTTTTAGACTTTGTTCCCTTTGAACCCAGATATCATTTATCCTCAGGAGTTCACAGGTAGGATGAAATCTATACTTTAAGCCATTATCTTAAGACTATTTCTTGATCAGCCTCCTGTCATATCATGATTTTATTGATATAATTACAAGTAAAGGAAATTTGATACTCATAAAAGTTGCTACATAGGATATAAACCTGCATTTTCACAACACTGAATACTGCATATATTCGCATCACAGGTAACTGTCCTACAACAGAGCAGCCTGTCAATTTGATTTCCTAATATTAATATTACCCAAATAATGATGCTCAGTTAAGGCTATGCAAACAAACAGGTAAGAGGCACTTGTTTCTAAGCCTTCAACTATATGATGAAATAACTTACAGCGTATCTGTCCAAGAAAGTATGCTCAAGCAATTGAATATGATACATAGGTCTCTACTTATTGTCCAGGACATACCACCAGTTAAAATTTAACAAACAATAGGTCAATATAGTAGATGATCCAATTCTGAGCCTGTAGATGTGTATTAAAATGGAGCATGGAAAAGTATACACCAAAATCTTATTAACAGTTATCTCAGGGTGACTAGATTATAGATAAGGTGCTTGCTTCTTCTAACCTATCAATATCATATATAATGATAAATTTAAATCTAGGCTTCCTGGGTGGCTCAAAGGTAAAGAATCCACCTGCCAATGCAGGAGATGTGGGTTCAATCTCTGGGTCAGGAAGATCCCCTGGAGAAGGAAATGGCAACTCACTCCAATATTCTTGCCTAAAAAATTCCATGAACAGAGGAGCCTGGTGGGCTACAGTCCCTGGGGTCCCAGAAGAGTCAGAAACAACTTAGGGACTAAACAACAAAAACAACAAAATTTAGGTCTATATGCTAAAAAAGAAAAAGAGAGATTAGCTAGGATCAAGGGAGACAGACAACCAGCTTATCCCTCAGTTCAGTATCAAACACATATATATTACTTCATATAAAAAAAAAAACTATCGACTTGGGTTGACAACACTAATTTAATCATCAGTTTGCAACTTCCAGGACACAGACAGTTAAACCTCAGCACACCAAGAGTGTCTTTGCCATTCTTTTGTCCTGAGCTGAAAACTAGTTCAATTTCCTTACCCACATGTCCTCCATTAATTGCCTTTTCAATGGATTACTAATAAGTTTTTGATGTTAAGCAAACATCCTATTAAAGTGAGACCAAACACTGTGACTATTTGTTTAATAATACAGTCTGAATGAAGGACGAAGTTCAATTAGCACTGGAGCTGATACAGGCTTCATTAGGAAGGAGAGGCAATTAAAAAGAGGAAGGCTGCAGGAGGCACCAATGTGCACATCGTGCAGCGAGTGGAAAAGGACAAGTGGCACAGAGTTCCTTTGAAAAAATGGTAACCTGAAGACTTCAGACAGAAAGAAGGATCATTAGCACAAAATTAAGCACCCTAAGAGGGTGATCCTTATCCCGCCAGCTCCAGAAGAAATATGAGGCCAAAGCACGTCATCTAAATAAACGGCAGGGTGGCAGGACAATTGGAAGGAACAGGAATTATCTAGCGGATAGAATTTCATTGTATCACAGAGCTTGGTTCATAGACACTGCTCCATAGATACTGCTAAGCACTCTCTGGGGAGTCGGAAGACCCGCCTGTGCCATTAAGTAGCTGTTTGTCCTTGAATAAGTCACCTAACCTCTGAAGATTTGTTTCCCTTTTTGTAAAATTAAGGAATTAAATAAAGGAGATCTTCTACAAAATTTCCATGGTTTTATGATTCCAGTTACTCATGGTTATCATTGTTATCTCAGCAATCCAAAAGATAAAGTAAATCACAAATTACCTAATGTTTACCAATATTCATATTATTTTCTTTAAAAGATAGTAATAAGGANAATAAGGATAAGAGAATGTGCTGTAATTTTTTTTTAAAGGTACACACAGGCAGGGATTTTATTTCATGATTAAAATTCCAGGATGTCTTTGATCTATCACAATTTCAATATATGTTCTAGAAATTTTAAACCAATATGATAAATCAGATCTTTTTTCTATAAATTTTCCTTGTGGTATTGAGTATTTACAACTTAGTGCCAGACATTTGGGGGGAAATAAATGTGACTGAAGTATGAAGTGATTCTTTCATCTATTAAATTGTTTAATAACAACTCTGTCATACCCCAAGGTCACTCTTGAAATCACAGCCTTGTGAAGAGGCCCGCGGGGATCAGACTTGTGCTTCCTTTTCCTCCCAAGATCCCAGGAGAGAGAGAACTCAAGCCAGCCTTCCACAGTAGAAACAGCAGACAGACTCACAGAACCATTCTGAAGAGGGGCATGAGAACACTGAAATAAAACAGGCAAAGGTGTGGGAGGGAGGAGTATAATAACAAAGGATTTGAAAAAGACAAACAACTGCAATTAGTGCAAAAGGAAGCAGTTTTGCATCTAGAAATGTATTCTACACAAGCATTTATTCAAATGGATAGATATGTCCATTCAAGACTCATTGGACAAATAGGATAAAGCAACATTTGAACAGAAATAAGGAGCCGCGCAAGAACGGGGGAGGGGTAGGACTTGAAGGTTTCCACGCAGTGGAAACAACAAATGCAAAGATTCTAAGGAAAAACTGTGCTTATTACATTCAAGAAATAGCAAATATTTCAGTCTGGCTGGTGTGCTGTGATTATGGGGGAAGAGTGGTAGAGGTCAAGGTCAGAAAAGTGCTAGGATGCCGGTTTAGCAACTTAAATGGGGAGACATTGAAGAGCTTTGACCACAGTGGTTTTTATCTCACTTTTTTAAAAATGACTCTTGGCTGCTGGTGGGAAGAGGAGACCCTGATAGAAGATGCTAACAATAATCTAGGTAACAGGCAATGATGGTTTAGATCAGATGCTGGTAGAGAGATGCGGAGAAATGGCCAATCTGTTTAAAAAATAGAATCTGCATATACATAAAAATTAAAATCAATAGGATTTGCTGTTGAATTGGATACAACAATTTCTGTGTTAGAGAAAGAAGACAATGCCAAAGTTTGGGGCCTAAACTGGAAAAATGGAATTTGCATTTACAGGGATGGTAAAGACTAGGATATTTATTTCCATATAGTTTTCTATTTTTCATAACTATAAATAATCTAAATAGCAATGAATTGTATAATAACTAAATAAATTATGGATTATCCATACTATAGAACCAGTAAGATAAATGAAGGCAGAACCATTTGCCCTTTCATGGAAAAAGATCCACAACATATAATAACTTAGTCACAAGATACAGAAATATGATAAATAATATACAACAAATTCTAATAGTAGCTGTGTCTTTGGAAACTGGTGGGTTAGTAGGGACTAACATCAATTTAAATCAATTTTACCAGGGTGGTTTAGTCACTAAGTTGAATCTAACTCCTGTGAGCTTCAAGCCAACTTTTTTCGCTCTCCTCTTTCACTTTCATCAAGAGGCTTTTTAGTTCCTCTTCACTTTCTGCCATAAGGGTGGTGTCATCTGCATATCTGAGGTTATTGAGATTTCTCCCAGCNTTACAAGCTGAACATCAAGTTGCCATGGATACTGTATTTTCCTAGATACAGAAACCCAGAATGCTAACCAAAGGAAGACAATTCTCAATTCTCAATTTCCATTTACCGTTATACTTGCTGTTTGAATACATGTCTTGGTCCATAGAAACTGAAATAACTAACATTCCTGCTGCATGAAGGTAAGAATCTTCCCACTGAAGGTGACCTAGGGAGGTTACTCATTCCAATTTCTACTGTTATAATTATGACAAGCTGAACTACCTTAACATCATCTTACTTTACAGGTATCCAAAGAAGGAAAGTATAGACATCTTAAGTAGAGGTGGATCCAGTTCTTGTGGAGGCTAAGGCTCACAGAATATGAAGATTACTTTTAAAAGAAAAGAAATCTAAATTACTAATATAAAATATCCATTTTGTCATGTTTCTGACACAATAAAAAATGTGACAGAGGCAAGCATTCTACTGATTGCAATTAAAAGGTCCTACTCTTGCAAAATTTTTAAAATCATGTGACTTATAATATGTTGCAATGTAGAAGATGAAGGGCTTCTTCAGTATAAAGAAGATTTATATTCAGAAGATTATATATTCAGATTTCCTGTCAAGAAGCCAGAAGTTTAGAGAAAAAAGCCAATAGATCATCCAATGTGACACATGTGCTGTTGTAAATGAGCAAACTCAAAAATGTTCAAGCGAGGCAACTTAAGCTAACCAAGTTCTCTGACTCATACTTTTCTGCCTCCAAGCACTTTAGGTCTAACTGGCTTTTACAGGAGGGAGACTAGCTAGAACCCAAGATATATTCTTTGGGAATTTCTGATGAACCAGTGAGGCAAATTAAAGTTAGTATATTTGCATGAAGCTTCTTGAGGAAATACAACATTCTGGAAAAAGACAGCTAATTGTTAATTTAAAAAACAAATTGTGTGGTAGAAACCACTAGCTGTTAAACTAAATTTCTTCTCCCTTTCTTTTATCGCAAATGAGTTGTGGCTGGAACTCTCCTAAGTAGACTTGTAGGTCTTAGCCCCTCTTGCAGCCAGATTTTGCTCTGATTGCTGAGGGTCAATGGCAAAGAGAAAATATAGAGTTTCTCTTTTAATATATAACCATGTAACTACTTGGTGTGAAGAGGAGAATCTGCATACTTCTTATACTAAGCATTTAAAGACTATATTGGGCTCCAAAATCACTGCAGATGGTGATTGCAACCATGAAATTAAAAGACGCTTACTCCTTGGAAGAAAAGTTATGACCAACCTAGATAGTATATTCAAAAGCAGAGACATTACTTTGCCGACTAAGGTCCATCTAGTCAAGGCTATGGTTTTTCCTGTGGTCATGTATGGATGTGAGAGTTGGACTGAAGAATGCTGAGCACCGAAGAATTGATGCTTTTGAACTGTGGTGTTGGAGAAGACTCTTGAGAGTCCCTTGGACTGCAAGGAGATCCAACCAGTCCATTCTGAAGGAGATCAATCCTGTGATTTCTTTGGAAGGAATGATGCTGAAGCTGAAACTCCAGTACTTTGGACACCTCATGCAAAGACTTGACTCATTGGAAAAGACTGATGCTGGGAGGGATTGGGGCAGGAGGAGAAGGGGACGACCGAGGATGAGATGGCTGGATGGCATCACTGACTCGATGGACATGAGTCTGAGTGAACTCTGGGAGATGGTGATGGACAGGGAGGCCTGGCGTGCTGCGATTCATGGGGTCGCAAAGAGTCGGACACGACTGAGCGACTGAACTGAACTCCTGTGACACCATGGGCTGTAGCCTGCCAGATCCTCTGTCCAAGAACTTTTCCAGACAAGAATACTAGATTGGGTTGCCATTTCCTTCTCCAGGGGATCTCCCTGACCCAGAGATTGGAGGCGCATCTCCTACATTGTAGGCAGACTCTTTACCCGTGAGCCTTCGGGGAAGCCCATGGAAACTGGTGGGTTAGTAGGGACTAGCATCAACTTTAGCAATTTTACCATAGTCTGAGGTTTTAACAACTTATATATCTTATTGCTGTTCATTATTAGCATGTACTGCATTTTATAATTTTAGAAAGTTTTAAGTAAACAAACAAGAGCATTTATCCATGTCGTGCTCAAGACCTGGACTCTGAAGTCAGACTCTTAGTTCAAATGCTGATTCTTTAATTAGCTATTTGACCAAGAGAAAATTGCTCAACCTCTCTGGGCCTCAAATTTTCATCTTTAAAAAATAGATATAAATAGTACCTATCTAAAAAAGTGGTTGTGAGGATTAAATGAGATAATGACTGTAATGTCCTTAAAACAGTACCTAGAACATAGAACATGCCAAATAGAAATAAATTGTGAATACACTTAATGGAAGTTCTTGGCTTAATTCTTATGATTTCATAAATATCACTGTTACTTGTATTTTACCTGTTTTACAAAATTGCTATTACCTACATAATCAAATGTGGGACTGAACTCTGATAAAATGATAATATATAGGAAAAAAGTGAATTATGAATAAAACTCTACCATGTGATAAATCACAAATTGCATAGACTTTACCTTTTTAACAGTACAAAGAAGTATATGTGTATGTGACTGTATGTGCATATTTAAAGCTGGTGGGTTTAGACAGGAGGAAAAAGAACACTGATGAGGACTTTAAGTTTACTCAGTCTGTGCTTTGAGGAAGACATATCTGTGCTTATTACATTTTAATAACGCAAAACATCAACAGAGAGAAAATGGTAAGAGGGGGAAATAAAGTCCTTGTAGGAACAAAAAGACATGAATGAATGATTTCAAACTATCAGGTTGATTACCTTTATGAAGATCTGCTCTTTTTCACATGTACCCCAGTGTTCACTGCAGCACTATTTACAATCGACAGGACATGGAAGCAACCTAGATGTCCACTGACAAGTGAATGGATAAAAACGTGGTTCATATGTACAATAGAATATTAGTCATAAAAAGGAATGAAGTTGAGTCAGTGGTAGTAAGGTGGATGAACCTAGAGCCTATTGTACACAATGAAGACAGAAAAAACAAATATATTAACACATATATATGGAATCTAGAAAAATGGTACTGATGAACCTATCTGCAGAGAAGGAATAGAGATGCACATGTAGAGAATGCACTTGTGGGCCCCTCAGGAGAAGGACAGGGTAAGACAAATGGAGAAAGTAGCATCAACATATATACATTATCTGGTGTAAAACAGATAGCTGGTGAGAAGCTGTTACGTGACACAGGGAGTCCAGCCCAGTGCTCTTGAAGACCTAGAGGGGTGAGTTGGAAGGAGGGGAGGGAGGCGCAAGAGGGAGGGGATATATATACAATTACTGCTGATTTGTGTTACTGTATGGCAGAAACCAACACAACATTGTAAGGCAATTTTCCTTCAATTAAAAAATTTTATTAAAAAAATAGAAAAGATTTAGTCTTTTAAAAAATAAATTGTTACCAGTATTATTTTGGCTTTTTTTAAGCTCATTACCATATATACCAAAATAGATGATGACCCAGATTCCCCCATTTTCTCAGTAAGAAAATTCCTAAAATGTTTTTAGCCAACTTGAGCACATAATTATTTGAAATAATTTTATCTGAATTCTTCACATGTGTCTTTGTCAGTACATCTTTATCATCTCTGGATGCACATTCAGAGATGACGAACTGCTTTCCAGAGCTCACCAAGTTCTTTTCTGTCTCAACTGTTTGAATTTGTACAAATGCGATCACTAACAGTATTACCCCATGCCTCAAGTACTCATCAGCATTACCTCAGGGCACTGACTCTTCATTATCCTGTAGGAATATACTCCTAATTTCCACAAACTCAAACACACAGAATCTTCCTGTTTTAGGGACTAAAATTCTGGTAAACACTGGCGTACAATACTCAAAGTTGTGAGGTCAAACTCCCAGAACAATTATAAACTAAATAGTTCTGCTTCTTTTTAAAACCTATAATGGCAGATGAGCTCTTTAAGTATCCAAATCTAACTTTCAATGAGGTCTATAGGGTTTATTTGCTTATTTGTTTTCCACAAACCTTAACTCTATTTTATGGTGCATCCTTTATGAGGGGCGTCCGATGAATTTCTTGTTAAATGCCACTCAATCTTCTGGTGGATAATATCTTAGAGAAAAGAAAGCCTTTCTTATGTTTAAACATCAATCAGGCAGCATGCTAAGCATCTTTTATGTAATATCTATTACATGACATTTTCAAAATAACCCCCTAAAGTAGAAAATATTATAGTCACCATTTTCCAGATGAGAAAACTGAGGCAATTAAGTAACTTGCCCAAGATCACAAGGCAAAAAAGTAATGGAATGAACATTTCAAACTCCAAAAATATCATGCTCTAAGCCATTACTTTCTATGGCACTCCCAGTTAAGACTATTGGCATAACATCCATTTTTGAAGAAAGGCTAAGAAGAAAGAGAAGGATCCAGACAAAAGCATGAGTCTTTTTACTAAAAAATAGACCAACAATTCAACAGGAGAGGAAAATATGGCCAAAGCTGTGGTTTTTTAAAAAATGAATATAAATGAATATAATTAAATCTTCATGGACCAAAGGAAGAGCAATTTTTCAGAAACAAAGAGGCTATTTAAAGATATTTTTCTACAGAGGACATTACAGAACCATAACGGATTTGAATAAGATTTGCCTAAAAATGCAACCTTTTAGAGCCTGTAAAGTTTACTTAAGAAAACATTATCCTTTACTTAAGAAAACATTTATCCTTTCTGGTTTCTTTTTATAAAGTAAAGGATAGGGCTGGGGAAGCTATGATTTTTCCTATGACTAGAATTTCTTAATAACAGTCTTTGACATTAGTGAGTAGAAAACCTCATACTGGACAGTCAGCTGTGTGGGAAGGAAAAGTGAAATGCAAGTGTGAATTGCTCAGTCCTGTTCAATTGTTTGCAACCCCATGAACTATAGCCCACCAGGCTCCTCTGTCCATGGAATTCTCCAGGCCAGAATACTGGAGTGGGTAGCCATTCCCTTCTCTAGTGAAATTTCCCCAACCCCGGGATCAAACCTGAGTCTCCCTCATTGAGGGCAGATTCTTTACCATTTGAGTCACCAGGGAAGCCCAGGGAAAGCTAAATTAAGTTCCGAGTCAAGAAAATATAATTCAACTCTTTTGTGAGTTATTCAATGTGTCTCTGTGGAATGCATTGGATTATTCAATAAATATACCTTGAGTAGTCATTATTTGGAGAAGGCAATGGCACCCCATTCCATTACTCTTGCCTGGAAAATCCCATGCCGGAGGAGCCTGGTAGGCTGTAGTCCATGGGGTTGCTAAGGGTCGGACACGACTGAGCGACTTCCCTTTCACTTTTCACTTTCATGCATTGGAGAAGGAAATGGCAAGCCACTCCAGTGTTCTTGCCTGGAGAATCCCAGGGATGGGGGAGCCTGGTGGGCTGCTGTCTATGGGGTCACGCAGAGTCAGACTGAAGCGACTTAGCAGCAGCAGCAGCAGTCATTATTTAACTAGCACTTTGTTAAGCACTTTAAGTTTATAAAAAGGGTCTCTGTTTTCAATCTACATAATCTTTAAGCATAATTATTATTGGATGGTAGGATTATGTTGATCTTCATTTTCCCTTTTGTATTATATTTTCCAGCTATATCAATTTGGGGAAATTAATCCTTCTAATCCTTCATTTCCTCATCTATAAAGCAGGAATAATAGTGTATCTATTCATAAAGTTCCTGTGGGAAGCAGATGAAATAATGATGCACAGTTAACGTTTTTCAATAAATATTAGTTATTTCATTTTTATTGTTATTTTAAATGCTTCCCATTTTTAGTGGGACTGCTACACTCCTACTGTGGTTGTGAAACAATACATCATTTATCCAATACTGAACAGCTTTTATTTAGCTAATTTATTGCTACCAGAAAAAAATATGTAATTAAGTACCTAGTGAATGTCAAACAGAGTAAAGAACTCAAAAGGAGAGATCACTTTTGCTTAGACAGATCAGAAATGACTTGGAAGACACAAACTTTGTTTCCATGAATGAAGGAGGAGCAGGAGAGGACACAGACAGGTCAGATGTTAAGCTCAAATCATGGATCCTGGAAGAGAAGCAACCAAGGGGTAGTAAGGAAACAGGAAAGAGCATTGGGGAGTTCCTTCGTCAATTCCTTGGTTATCAAAGCCTTTCCGAGTATTTTCCATCATGACATTCGCATTTCCACCTCTTAGTTGAAAGAAAAGCTCTTCTCCCTTTCACTATTGCCCCAAGCTCTGGCAGTTCTCTCTGTTCCTCTTCCACCTGCAAGTAAGTAAGTTCACCTACCCTTAATAAGAGTAGGATGAGTAGGTAATTGTGTGTGGCCAGGAAGAAATAGGAAGATTTTTCTACCAGGTGATGTAGTGGAAATATCATAGGCTAAGAAATAAGCCTTAATTTCCAGTCCTGGTTTTGCTTCTATAATTTTCAGTTCAGGGTCTCAGTCTTTCCATCTCTAAAATGGGGTGGTGACACCACAGATGTTATGATCATTAACTTGATGAAGTTGGTAAGTTAATTAATATAGCTAGTATATAGTCAGAACTCAAGAGATGGGATGGAAGACAAGGAAGAAAAGGAGGAGGAAAATGAGTAAGCATATTGAACCTTATTGCAGACCTTTTTATTTGGCAACCCTTGTTTTGAAGAATCAAAAACAAACGAATCATGAGGAAAATGAAAGGAGAAAAAATATGTCTTTCAAAGTTGATTTATCCTGGATTCTTGCCTGTTAAAACATTTTCAACAATAGAGCTCAACATTCTCTTTCATAACTCGAAACTGTTTAAATCTCCCCTAAAGACTTACTCATAATCTGTTAAGGCTATACTCATTTAATTGGCATTATGTTTTAGTAACTGAATCCTATTCTCCTTATACAGTACTTAATGATACAGCCCTTAAATTTTTTCTTGTTTTTTGGAGCCACTTCATCTGTGATAGCCAAAAACTGGCAACAACCTAAACGTCCATCAGCAGATGTTCATATCCACACAACGGAATATTACTCAGCAAAAACAGGGACAAAATAGCAATACCCATAATTTACAGGGACAAACCTCTGAAACATAATGCTAAGTTTAAAAAGTGAAACACAAAACATTACATACTGTAGGGGCCCTTTTTAAGATATTCTAAATAAGACAAAACTACAGTGATAAAAATCAGATCAGTGGTTGCCTGAGGCTGGAATCACCGCCTGCTGCAGTCATGAGAAAATTCAGGGTGATGGAAATGTTCCTATATCTTGCTTATGGTGGTTGGTTGCACCACAGTATACAATTACCATAATTCAAGCTCTACACTAAAAGGGGTGAATTGTATTATATGTAAATTACACCTCAATAGGCTGGGGAGGAAAAATCTCTAAGGCAACCGCAGCTTCCTGACAGGAACCTTCACACACACAGCATTAAATAAACAATGATGCAGCTCCAGCAAGGCAAAATCAAGTCCTAGAATTTTTTCACTGTCATTCAAAAAGGTTACACTACATTCCCCCAAAACTTGCATACTGCAAAGTAAGAAGAGCACCGCATTCACCTTCTGTATCCAACTTCAAAGGCTTTGAACCGTCCAGCACTTGTATAACCTCAGCTGTTTTGCATACATCACTGGCTTCTCTCCCTTGGGTTATTAATGGTGCTGTTTACTCGACCTCCATTAAATGACAAAAAGTTCATTTTACATATTAACACCTCTATCTCCACCCAAAGTTCCCGAGTAAACTCCTGGAAGAATCTGTACAAGAACTTACTGCACGCGGCTGATACAGCCTGATGGGCCTTAAGACCACGTCCTTCGACCATCAGGGTGATGCAGCGAATCCGCGCTGCTCTCGCTGTTTGTCCGGCCGGTCCTGAGTCATGCAGGATGTTCTGGAAACTCCTGAAGGCCGGCCATCTTCTCTTTGGCCCCTACAGCCATCAGCTTGCCTCACACTGAGCGGGCGCGAGTCCCGGAGAGCAAGAGTCTCCGGCCCAACTGCCGCACCTGGTGGTGGAGCCAGCAGAGGGGCTTTGGGGCCCCGGAACGCGAGGTCAGGGGCTGGGAGGACAGTCGGCTGCGTGGGGCTGGGTCTGGCTGAGCCGGGGGCGGGGATCTTAAATCTCCGCTCATCCTCCTTCCACCTGGCCCATCTCGCACCTGGCCCATCTCGCTCCAGGTGTTAGCACTTCGGACCGGACCTCAGCATCAGCCCTTAAACTTCTTATGATGGGTCTAAGCTTTGCCTCAAGAACTCTTCCTCGCATTTATACTGTTATCAGCCAACGTAGCCAGTAAAACTGCCTTTTATCATTCAATGTTTTGGATTTATGCCATCATATTTGTTCATATAACCAACATTTACCAGAGGCAGAAATGGTGCTAGTTGCTAGAGTTGTAACACTGATCAAAGGAGATGCAGGCCCTTCCCATCCCTGGCTTTGCAGTCTGCTGAAATCACACGCTGTTCCCTGCCTTCCATGAGGGCAGCAAATGGACCATCACTGAACATCTACTAGCTTACCAGAGGGTACAAGGTACTTAGCCTGCAACCTCATTTAAGTCCGCAACAGCTGAGGCTGGACTCTGAATAATAAAAAATAATAATAATAAATTTACAAACAAGGACCGCAAAGCCCAAAGGTTAGATCATTTGTCTAGGCAAAAAGGTAAATGTGACTATGGTACAGCTGATCCACGGTACTGTCTTGCCTTCATCTCGCCACAAAAAGCCTTTTTTCATTCTCCTTAAATGCCACTATGTGAAGCATCATCCACTCAGCCCAACTGGTGCTTATAAAAGTTTTAAGCCAATGAGTAACGTTTCTCTAATGTCCAGTGGTTCTCACATTACAGCAATATTCCAATTGTTTGAATGGCTGATTAAAACACAGCTTGCTGCCCAGCATCTGATTTAGTTGGTCTGGGCTAGGGCCCAATTTTGACGCTCCTACTAGGAATGCTGACACTGGTCGCTTAGGGACATTGTGTTGAGATCACTATTCTAATGAATGACTAGGGTTTCCAACCCATCTAACATAAAGTTTAAAGTTAAGAACAACAAAATCTACAAAACTTCTTTGTCACCTTCTTAAAACATGGGAACAGAAATAAGTGGAGCATGTGAGAGAAGACTGAACTGCTAAACCACTTACAGCTGAAACAAATGAGTCTGTGGGAACCTTAGTACAAACTGGAGTTGCCAAGGATGGGGTCAGTGTAAGTCCCACAGCTGAAACAAGAGTAACACTCTTGGAGGCAAAGTTAGTAATGAGGGAGGCTGTGCATGTGTTGGGGCAGGGGGTGTACAAGACATCTGTGTCTTCCGCTCAATTCTGTTATGCACCGAAAATTGCTCTAAGAGGATCATTTTAATTAAAAAAAAAAAAATGTTGTCTCTAAATGACAAGGCTAAGACTTGGAGTCAAAGGCTATATGATATAACCAAAGAATACTCTTACTCCAGTGCTAGAGTTTGGAACATGGAAAGCAGTAAGTACATTGCAGGTATCAGATATCACTCCCCTTAGTGCCCAGTGTGGAAGGGGGTATTTGGGGTAGCCTGAACCCCGCGAACAGCCTCATGGAGACCAAGTCCAACTGAATCTCTTAAATTTTTCTTATGCCCTGCTCCACACCTATGGTTTACAATATGTAGGTTTGATCTGAGTAGGGCCCAGAAATCTACGTTTTTCCCATCATACTGAATTTTGAGAAAAACTAAAGGGTTGCTAATGCCTCAAGGAAACATTAACTGTGTCCAAAGCAATCCTCTCTGTTGCTACTTCTTAAAATGTCCTGGCTAGGTGCTGAGTACTGGGGGTCAACAACAAAGCCCACAGGTAGCAGCTCATCCTCCATCACTGAATTTTCCACATGGTCAGGGAGCTCTGCAAATCAGTATCATTTGGGGCCAGTGGCTCTTTAATCTCCTAGATGATCTAAACAAGAAAGATGGCCAGCAGCAAGCCAAGACTGAATTCCTTTCCCTTAACATCTGCATTCCATTCCTGTTCATCCCTAATTCTCCATTGTTGTAACCTAGCTTCATCCAGAGCATCAGCTTCTGAAAAACAGTTCGGTTGCTCAAGGAACCTGATCAAGCCTTAAGTATGTGTGTGAATGTGAATGAAAAGAAGAAAAGAGGAGGTTAATTCGTATGTATTAGAGATTAAGAAAGTGTTTTCCTACCCAACTCATGTATTCATTGATCAAATGCCTACTTTATACATGTGCTCTGTGCTAGACCCTGAAATCTCAAAGGAGCACAAATCATGTTGTCTTCCCTTGTAGAGCTTGCGGTCTAATGAGCAAGTGACCACTGATCTGCGTAAGTAGAGGGGAGTAACGGTTGCTAAAACACGGATGGGACCGTTTAAACACAGATGGGACCCAAAGCAAGTAAGACCAAGTTGGGAAAAAGTGACAAATTAAAGTAGTAAAGTAGATTTATCATCTTCACTTTAGAAAGGAGGCACTGCATACTTTACCCAGCAATGTAATGAACTGATTCTCCATGTTCTCCTTTCTACATAGGATTTAGGAGAGCCCTGATCATATCATAACCTGCAAGTGCCCCCAGATCTCTCCCCAACAAAACAACTGGGATCCCTTATTGTTGTGGTGGTTTTAGTTGCTAAGTCATATCCAATTCTTTGTGATCCCATGGATTGTAGCCTGCCAGGCTCCTCTATCCATAGCATTCTCCAGGCAAGAATACTGGAGTGGGTTGCCATTTCCTCCTCCAGGGGATCTGCCCAACCCAGGGACTGAACCCAGGTCTTCTGCATTGGCAGGCACATTCTTTACCACTGAGCCACCTGGGAAGCCCAGCTGTGATGTCTGGCTCTCTCCATTTTTCGCCCTCTCCTCTTGGTTTCCCCAGACCCTTTTATAAAGACAATTACCCACAGAAGTTGTATGGCTTAAGCCAGGAATTCTCAGCCTTTGGTGAGTGTAAGAATTTCCTAGAGCTCTTTTAAAAATGGAGATTCTGGATCTTTTCCTCAAGATTCTGAGTCAGCTGTCTAGAATCAGATTCAGAAAACTTCATTTTTAACAAGCCCTTAAGTTTTCGATCCAGACACTGAGTTTTAAATGTGGTGTTTTACTTACTGCTCAAAATAGCCCTATTTACACAGGAGGACATAAAGTGCAGGAAAGTTAAATAATTTGCCTAAACTTACAAAGCACAGAAACAGCAGAATCTGGGTCCTAACAGAGTTTCCAGACCCCCAAACCCAAGGACAATCCCAAGTAAGCAAACCTAATGCCAGAGGCAATTAAACTGAAAACTAATAAGGTTTAAAGAGAAATGGAAGGAAGCCTTAGGTTCATTGAGAGGAAAGGCCAGCAATGAAATCATAAGGGGCTCAGAAGCAGACTTTGCCAACCCCTCAACTTTGCCTAGGGCCAGTTCCACTATGCTAAGGCCAGCACAAGTATAAACAAGAAAGAACAGTTCCTATAAATGTCTCAGAAAAAAAAACTTGGTTTTACATGCAATTAATTGCAAAGACATTTCTTAATGGCAGCCTCCTCTTGCCTTTCTAAATTAATGAGTCAGAAAAGCTCTGCTCTCAATAGCATCTTTAGAAGTGGGCAAGGCCCCCTCCTGGGCTCCCATTAAAACAGAACACAGGACCTTCAGCTAAATGCTGCAATGTCCTCCAATTTAGAAAGTCATCTTAAAGCTGTAAAAGCCGGTGCCCAGATTCCTTCCTGGAATCCCTTTTGGTCCCAGAAGGAAAAGAAAGGCAGGGAAAGAGATGAGGAGGGGTCATCTTGGCTAACATGTCACTTGGGTAGCATTCTGGGCAACATTAGAAGTAGTTATTTCATTTAAAAGATGGTTCTTTCTGTGAAGGAAAATGTCTTTTTTTCTTATAAATAATTCTGCAAGTAAAGAGGATGGGGCTGGAAAAAAAAAAACAAACTCAACTATTGGGCACCAGGAAACACACTCAACAATAGCATTTTCAAGTTATTTCTGTTTTTACTATAGGTATTTGTGTGTGTGTGTGTGTGTGTGTGTGTGTGTGTGTGTGACATACATTGGGAAGAACTAATAATGAGCAGATTTTCTCATATAACATCCAGTCTATAAATAGATGAAGTAGGATGGGCTACAGCCTCTTGCCAAATTAAACTCGGAGTTAAAGGCCTGGGTGGCTACCTGGAAATTTACGTTCTGTAGAGTCTTGGCTTTTAAATGAACCAACAAGGGCCCACCTGTGTTTGTTACAAGTCCCTTGGATAATTAATGCTGGTGATAACACCTAAGTGTTAGCACACAAAGCACCTGGAATGCAGCTCGCCCATACACATTCTAATCACATCGGCCACCGAACTCTCCAAATGACCTTCTTCAAAACAATGACTGTCTTTGAAACCACTGAAGCCAACCTAGGAGGAAGCTGTTTTTTCCTAGGAGTGGGCTGAGGCAGAGCCGTTTTCTTAAAGCGAGAGTGGCACCAAGTGGTCAGGATGGGAACTAGGCTGCCAGTTTGTATTCACAGCCTCCAGCCAGGCTGCACACCTGCCAATACAGTGTTCCCAGGCTGCGGGATGTCTCGGGCCCATCTCCTCAGAGCCATGACCAGGACCAGGGAGGAAAATGGAGCCCCACGTATCCCTAATAGCTCAAAGGTGATTCTAAAATTCACGTAAATCCTCAACTCTCCTAGTTTTAAGGAGACTTAAATTTTCAAGCTCACCAAAGCCAGGGTGGGGCTGGGAGGTGGAGTGGATCACAGTGAGGACCACCTATTCTATATCATTGTTTATCATAGTCATAGTATTTTCTTTTTCTTTTTTTATTAAACTGGAGGATAATTGCTTTAATGAAATGTTGGTTTCTGCCATACAACAGTGTGAATCAGCCTAAGTGTCCGTAAGTCCCCCTCCTCCTGCGCCTCCCTTCCTGCTCACCCTCCATCCCACCCCCCTAGGGCATCACAGAGCTGAATTCCCTGTGCTATCCAGCTGCTTAGTGTTTTCTGTTTTTACTAAAGTCTGTCTGTATCACTGAGCTTCACAAAGATGATAAGAAATATATTACAGATAAGAAAGAAGGGGTGTCGTGGTAAGAACAATAGGGAGACTATTAGAACAGGTAAGTGTTCCATGACTTTGTGTAATTCCTTGTTTAACTGCTGAACCAATAGCTCCTCCTGTTAGCTTATCACGGCCCCAACTGATTTTTTTTTTCCCCTCATGCAGAGTCTCCTCCCTAGACCAGTATCACTACTGCATATTCTGATTGTTCTCTTTCTTCATATTCGTCTTAGTTTTCCTGTTTTTCCCCCTCTAATGGCTCAGACTCAAATAACTTGGGTGGCTTCAAAGACCACTATCAGAAAGGGTTTCTCCCTCCTGTGGTTTCCTATAATTACAGGCATACCATTTCCCCATCATGCTGCAGCATCGTTAATCACTTCAAATACAGAGAGAGCCAGGCATGCTGCTCTATGAGCAGAGAGCCCACGGTCCCATTTCAATCTGTGATTGTATCAATAATCTCTGTGAACTAACCCATTCTTTCTAGAGAAACTGGAAGGAAACTGCTAAATAATATAGGCAAACCCTCACTGCCACAGGGAGTATATTTGTATGATATAAAATTCCAGATGACAATTGTCAGCTGCTTTGTCCTGCATTTCTAATCGGCAAAAAGGCAATATCCTGTCAGGATATTCATGTTAAGAATTGTGAGAACCTCTATCATTAAAAGCACCAATTGTCTAAGGATCTCTCCCACACACCCCAGGGTTCAGTATAGATTTAAACTGCTTATAGATCAGAACAAAAACAACAACAAATTAATCCTGATGTACTTTTCTAGAATACCCTAGTGTAATTTTCATGTGGCAGCCCCTACACCCCAAGACTACAAGAAAATCTTGTAGCAATTTCACAGATAATATTACTGCAGATTGGAAAGATTAGAGAAAGCACAATTTCTAAAGAGATCATTTCATAGAAAAAAAAGCTTAACATAAATATTTTGATTTGTATTGATGATTTCTCATGAATACATCTTTTAACTAGGCCATCTTCAAGCACAGAATAAGCATATCACAAGCAATGCATGTATGTGTTAGTCGCTCAGTCACATCTGACTCTTTGTGACCCTGTGGACTGTAGCCCGCCAGGCTCCTTCCTCTGTCCATGGAATTCTCCAGGCAGAAATACTGGAGTGGGTAACCATTCCCTTTTCCAGGGGATCTTCCCCACCCAGGGATCAAACCCAGGTCTCCTGCATTTCAGGCCGATTCTTTACTGGCTCAGCCACCAGGGAAATCCAAATATGTCACAGGTTATCTCCTAACAGGAAAATATTTTCTTTGGGATAATAAATGAGTAATTACACATACTGTCATGGTCAAACAGTGAAACCACAAGACTGGAGAAGGGGATGTTTTGATACAATTTGCCTTTAAAGAAAATGCACTCATTTGTTCAAAAAAATATTGAGTATCAACTCTGTGCCAGGTACAATGTTTATGACAGCAAATAAGGCCCTTGGATGGTATATGCTAGTAGAACTGTGCCAATTGTGCTTTGTAGCAACAATAAATGACTCTAATGTCAGGTAGATAAAAATGCTATGAAGTAAAGTATACCACTTGAGAAATACATTATGAGAGTGGCAGGGTGGTCAAGGGAGGCTTCTCTAAATACATAGTTTGAGAGCAATGAAGGTCTATGATCAAATGTGCATTTTTAGGATTTAAGCCTAGTAGCAGCCATAAATACCAAAGGGAGAAAAGAGTGAAGGTGCCCAATAGCTAGGAATGCCTTTAATTCCATAGGGAGGGTGGAGTAGAAAAACCAACCACTGGGGATATTAACTGCCTGTTCATCAGCTTCCCGGAATCTAAGTACTTATCTGGTGCCTTCCGCTTTGGCAAGGGAAAGAATAAGGGTCACACAATAAACAGATCATCCTTGACATTTTACAGAGGTTTGAATTAACTGCCATGGGATAATAGCATCAAGACTTAAGATTATAACAAATGTTACTTTCAAATCAGCTATGCAAATACAGCTTTAAGAAGCCTGATATATGTAGATTTATGACTGGTTCCTTACAAGTAATGATCTAAAAAAAAATCTTTTAAAAAATTCCACTAAACTCTAAGAGGAATTTATAATGTAAAATAAAAATAAGAGAAAAGCAAACAATGGACAAAGTTTTTCACAAACAAAGAACTGTAACTTTTCTACTAGAAATAATAGTATAAGCCCACTGACTTCTTTTCTCACACGGCATATTTTACTGAGCTTTTGCATATATCAGAAGGCAAAAGCAGCCAGCAATCTGGAGCTCTGGCACATAGTAGATTTCATCTCCTTTTGCATATATAGGGCCGCATGCTGTGGAATTAACAACTTTCAGATTGCTCTAGTGCCACCATTGGGCTGCTGCACTTGAATATGATGTATATTTTTTTTTAATTTAAATAAAATACATTTAATATTGATTTTTCATCCATATTCAGTATGCTATCCAAACCACAAAACATTCTGATGATAGAAAAAGTCCCTTCTATAGTTTAAAAAACGTTCTATGATTCTATATGATGTTTCGTTTATACTTAGTACAAATTTGCCACTCTGGAATTCCTCAGCCTTCTGTAGTCCGATCAATAATTGTTGATAGTTTATAAAATACAAAGGTTTTCTTCAGATACTAAGCAAGTGTATTATACAATGTGCTTTTTAAGATTCTACAAATATACAGAATTAATTTCTTAGATACATGGCTATTGAATGAGCAAAGCATTGATTGGTATACTACCAAAATGGTCAATTTTATAAGGAGAGTATGTTTGACACAGACTTCATCTGGTGTGAAACCATGAGTGGCAATTCCTGGGAAATACTTGAAGAACCTACTATAGTAGAAATTTTTCAAAACAACTTCGTAATGACACAGGGTAAACAATCTAAGAAATTATTAGGAATAAACAAAAATATATTCATAGTTGATGCTTATGGAATTTACATACTCTATCCAGATTCCAGATGAGAAGATTAGCAGACAAATATTTGAACAGCACCATTGTGTCCCAAAGGTCACTGGTAATTTTTGTTTGCCTGAGGTGGTGATATTTTATACGACAGTTAAGAGAGGAAAAATAAATAATTTAACCATTCAGACGGGACCATTTCTATGACAGAAATTTTTTAATTTTTTTTAAGTTTTTCAATTTAGTAAAAGTATGAGAAATAATTTTTATAACTATCAATATATCTTCTTTCCAAGTTTTAGGTGAGCTCAAGTGAAAACTTAAAATGCAGAAAAATCAGATCATATAGTACAGAGAAGCAAAAGCCATTTACTTTAAAATGAATCCCACAAAAAATTTATAATTTCCTGATAGATCTTCTCCTGTCATCTTCAAAGACTGTCAGTGAAAGTTTTATTTTCATCATTTTTAAGTAGCAAATCCTTAATCATTATCAAAAGAATTTAAATTCGAGGTACCCATCTGTTGCATTTTTTAGAGGCTCCAAATATCCTTCATAGAGAGAAACCTTGGTTTTGAACTTCAGTGATTAAACAGTGGTCTCCTTTGTACAATCTGCTTATACCACTGTTAGATAGCAAGTATTTTAATGCCAACCTTCAGTCAAGAGCCTCTTGTCCTACAAGACACTCATTATGCAAGAAAAAAAATATCATCTACATTTAAAAAATGAAAGGAGGGAATCTGTGCTCACACAAGTGTTTTATGTTGTATTTTTTTTTAACTCCAATTCAGAGGCTTTGCAATCATCAGAATTGTGAAGTATTTTTTTCCCTCTCTGAAATAATAAAGAGATCACTTAATTATCAGCTCATGGTCATTTTGCCTGCTATGTGCAGATTGCAAAACCCAATAACAACTCTAATGAAAAGCATTTCTTCATGGCCACAACCTCTTTACACCTGGACCGTGGCTTTCACAAGATGATTATATGGCTGCGGTAAGAAGGTCACCATACAAGGCCAGAGTCGCGATCCAGGTGCCAGAATTCCTCCCAAGCACTTTACCGGTAACATTGCAGGATGAGGGCTCCAAAGGATGGAGTGGCTTATAAAAGAGACTTTTAAAATGTCATTTTAACTTTAAAATATCCATTAATGCTTTGAAAAGACAATGCAAAAGAAATATAACAGTACACAGAGGTTAAAATAATGGACCGACTTTATAAAATGTTAATCAACTTGTAATTTGAAGTAAGAATTAGGGTAAAAGGAGATGAAACATATTTTACAGGAATTTTTACCAAAGTAGATGAGACAATGCTTCAATAGGAGAACCTGGGAAGAACGCAGAATTCTACCCATCAATTTGTTATAAACGACAGCATATGTTGTNTGAAAGGAGGGAATCTGTGCTCACACAAGTGTTTTATGTTGTATTTTTTTTTAACTCCAATTCAGAGGCTTTGCAATCATCAGAATTGTGAAGTATTTTTTTCCCTCTCTGAAATAATAAAGAGATCACTTAATTATCAGCTCATGGTCATTTTGCCTGCTATGTGCAGATTGCAAAACCCAATAACAACTCTAATGAAAAGCATTTCTTCATGGCCACAACCTCTTTACACCTGGACCGTGGCTTTCACAAGATGATTATATGGCTGCGGTAAGAAGGTCACCATACAAGGCCAGAGTCGCGATCCAGGTGCCGGAATTCCTCCCAAGCACTTTACCGGTAACATTGCAGGATGAGGGCTCCAAAGGATGGAGTGGCTTATAAAAGAGACTTTTAAAATGTCATTTTAACTTTAAAATATCCATTAATGCTTTGAAAAGACAATGCAAAAGAAATATAACAGTACACAGAGGTTAAAATAATGGACCGACTTTATAAAAAGTTAATCAACTTGTAATTTGAAGTAAGAATTAGGGTAAAAGGAGATGAAACATATTTTACAGGAATTTTTACCAAAGTAGATGAGACAGTGCTTCAATAGGAGAACCTGTGAAGAACGCAGAATTCTACCCATCAATTTGTTATAAACGACAGCATATGTTGTGTTTTATTTTGAATTGTCTGATAAATGAATGTTTATCCTGGGATCAATGGTTTTGGGTGAATGGCAGATTGCAGCAGCAATTGCTTTCTCACCAAGAGAATTATCTTAAATCAGATCTCCTTTGTTTGATGAAACTTAAATTGCAGGGGGAATATTTAAACATCTAAGGAGAAAATCCATAGATAAGCTAACACATGGCTCCAAGATGCATTTAACAGAACTAATTGTCTCTATTATTCTTTTATTCTAAAAGCTACAGATAGAATGTAGAAGTCAAATAACAAAATACTGTATCATTATAGGTGCCCTGATAAGGGACAGTAGGCCACCAAAATGCTCTCTTTACCTCAAGTGATACTGGAGGGCTAGGGCAAATGAGATGATTATGTCTATGGTAAATCCAGCTAAATAACAGGATTAGGAAGAAAAACTCCTTCCCTGTACCCTGTGATATTTTTATGAGGCTAAGCAAAACATGGAAGCCATCTCTTCTCTGCAGTGTTCGTGGCCACAGATGTCCTCAGCATGCCCTGGGACCAAGAAGGCTCTCTATTCCATTAGGTGATCATAGACTCATGGCCTTGATTAAAGTGATGAAAAAATTAACCACAGTTAAGAGCTCAACACCTCAAGGCAGAAGTGTATAGGAATCCTGTATCTGCCACTCACTAGATATATAATCCCAGGTAAAGTACCGAACCTTTTTAAAGTCCTTTTTCCTCATTGTTTAGCAATGGAATAATAAGAATATGTAAAGTATCAAAAGGCTAACTTACCTCAATATTCTTGTCTCTCATGCATTTCTCAATCAACTCTTGTGTGGCTTGTTGCTTCCCTGCTCCATTGAGGCATCTGTCCTTAAAGTCCCCTTTGTCACAAAGTCACCTTTATCCTTAAGTCAATGGCCACTTTCCCAGGCCCCACTGTGTTACAACAGAGCCTCAACAGCATCTAACAATGTTGGCCACTCCCACCTTCATGAAATAGCCCTTCCCTCTGCAGAAAGATGCACGAAAGAGAAGCCCCTTGTGGTCCAAGAGATGGCAACTATCTGAAGTTTTTCTGGCCCCTGGAACCAGAGTTCTAGCCTTTCTGAGTCTGGATTCTGAAACCCTGTGATGAATCTTTTCTGTGAATTAGGTACTTTGGGGTACCTTAAAAGACGGGACACACTATGCAAATGGACAGGACCACCGTTAAATCAATTTTAAGTTTTTCTCTTCAAAATCCTGTTCTGTGTACCTGCCCCCACCTTGATTTCTTAAGCTTTAGCAACAGACAGGCACATAACATATACAATTGACAGGCACTGGGAAGGAGTGAAAAGAAACATGAAAAGTCCATGGTTCAGTGTGATTCATTTCTAAAGCCCCTTCACCAATTAAGTGGTGTCCCTGGAGGGTTCTTCCAGGTCAGGTGCTGGAAAGGTTTCCTTGAATTTAGAGAAAGCTAGCTTAGGACAGCCCCAGGCCTGTGATATTTCTTCACCCCTTAAGAGACTTATTTAAAATAAATAGCCAAGGCTTTGTCTTTTTGCCATAGCCTTCCCTATTACAAGCTGAGGTCAGGACAAATAGCTCATGTCCCTGACTCACAGCTAAGGAAGAGACGGCTCCTTCGAGGAATCACTAAATCACATAATCCTCCTGGCAAAGGACAAATGGAGCTCGGCATTCGCCACTGGCTCAAAAAGGTATCAACAGGACTTGGAATCAAACCTCTTATGTTTTTATTTTGCTCGAGGCCCTTCTGACTGCCCCTTGAACAGGTCACTCCATCTTTCCTGCTTCTGGGTGGCATTTCAGTAGAGCGATTCGGGGCTGTCTTACTGCAAAAGCTCCGTGACTGTCAGTGGGGGATCTGCTAAGACAAAGACTGACAAATTGCACTCCTCACATTAATTTTCAAGTGCGTTTTTAAAGCACATGCCTCTGATGAAGTATTTTGAATAGTGCTATGGATGTCAAGGAGACATTTAAAATATCTCACTCATAATTTTTGAAAATCTTCCTCATTCAGAGTTGTCACAGCTTGACAGCTTAGCTCTGTTTTGAGTATATTCTTTTACAATGTGCTACAAACTGATTGAAGAGCTGACAAATCTGACTTAACCCAAACAAGAATCTTTAAATATAGCTGATTGAAAAGAATGTTTAATGAAAATGCATATACAGATATTACATCTAGCATCCTATTTTTAAGAAGTCAAATTACACAATTAACATCTTTACTGAAAATATGCCTCTAGCCTGGACTAGAAAAAGAAAATTACTCCACAGTCTATCAAGAGAAAATGCTGAAATTATTAGAAATCATTCTGATTGAATATTCATTTATATTTTTGTCTAAATAAAAGCCAGGGTTTTGTTTTCTGAGTGTACCTTTAAATGGATTTTAATATAATTATTGCCCAACTGACCCATTCCTTTGAATTCCATGACTGACCCTAGCTTGCACAAACAACTTAAAAGATAGAGAGTAAAACACTGAAATGAGGTTATTATAATTCTCCTCTAACCCAAGCTGGAGAAGTAACCTTATGGTTATTAAGTACAAAAAAGGAAAAAGAAGAATAAAAGGTATCTGTAGCTAATTGAAGGGGGAGAAATTGATTGTGGAATGCAGGAGGCAACCGTGAGTTAAGGTTCTTATTGCAATGAAGTTCCTTTGATACCCATAAGCAAGGCAAACCTTTAAAATTCCACTGATATCAGCAGAGTGAAGGAGAGATTTTCCGAAGGTATAGTCATAAGATAATCTCCCAAAATATTTTGTGGTTTTTCTAAAATACATTCAGCTTCCTACAATCCTTTCTTGCATTAAGATTATGTCACTAACAAAGAGTAGAAAAAGAACAAGCAATAACACAAGGCAAAAAATTCCTGCTAGAAAGAGGATGAAATAGAGAGCCTTTACAGTGCTGAGATTAAAGGAAGAAATCAAAGAAAGAGAAGTATGAGAGCATCCCAGCAAGCCACAACCTCTGGGGGAGAAAAAAGTCCAAGAAATGACAGGATGGTTTTATAGGAATCTGAGAATGTTACAGTGGGTACCACCTTTTCGTGGATGTGGCTAAGGTAGCCAGGAGCATCTCAGAGAAGCCTGCGTGTTCAACATGGCACCACATTCCACCTGGCTTGAGAATGATGGAGCAACATCATGTCCTCTGGGGTCAGCAATACTCAAACTGGATAATTGTGGGTATTTCAGAGCCTCCCTCCCATCTGGGCCTGACAAGGAACAGCTCCAGTGACATGGGTGAGGTATATCCTTCAGCATGGTTCTCTTTACACACAAACTCTCACCCTTGGAAGCTCTTTGCACCAATCTTGGAAAGGACCTAACATTGTTTAGGGCCAGGTCTGATCTTCATGCAGCCCACATTTGATCCATGAAAACATGTGCATTGTCTGCTTGGTCTTAAGCATATACATGGTTAGTTACTAAATGCAGTCTTCCAGAGGCTTGCTCTGCCGTTACTCGGGCTCCTGTAGCCCCCTCTGACATGAGCGAGGCTCCATGGTCCATAGTGGTGACAACTGTAGGCTCTCCTAGCAGTGCAGATGAAGCCCCTAATTCTTAACTAGGCCTAAGGCGAGGGGCAGACAATCCCTACCTCACTGGATTGGAGGACTAGCAAGAAATTTGACTGTTTCTCCACAATGGAGGCAAGGAAGACTATATCTGGAATACTGGGCCATCACTTAATATTACTATGTACTGTGATTAAGTCTGGGCTCCCCAGGTGGCTTAATGATAAAGAATCCACCTGCCGGTGCAGGAGAAGAAGGAGACTCAGGTTCCATCTCTGGGCCAGGAAGATCCCCTAGAGCCAGAAATGGCAACCCACTCCCATATTCTTGCCTGGACAATGCCATGGACAATGCAGCCTGGCAAGCTACTACATACAGTCCAGGGGACTGCACAGAATCAGACAGAACTGAGCATGCACACATGTGATTAAGGACAATGGAAAACAGTAATCCAATTCTTGGTGGAACTACCATGGCCCAGACCCTTCAGGAATGAAAATCTACCCATCAGGTAAAGAACTATGACTAGCTGAGTGCCAACAGAACATGGGATGAGTGGTAGAAGAAAGTAGGTAAAAATATCACTTGTGACCACATGACTATTCATAGAAATAAGGACTAGTTGCCTTGATGCCATGAGCTTTTCTTCCTCATTTCTTCCTCAAATGAATGCAAAGTCAAGTGGGCCTTAGGAAGCATCACTACAAACAAAGCTAGTGGAGGTGATGGAATTCCAGTTGATCTGTTTCAAATCCTAAAAGAAGATACTGTGAAAGTGCTTCACTCAGTATGTCAGCAAATTTGGAAAACTCAGCACTAGCCACAAGACTGGGAACGCTCAGTTTTCATTCCAATCCAACAGAAGGGCAAAGCCAAAGAATGTCCAAACTACTGTACACTTGCACTCATCTCACACACTAGCAAAGTAATGCTCAAAATTTACCAAGTCAGGCTTTAACAGTATGTGAACCAAGAACTTCCAGACATTCAAGCTGGATTAAGAAAAGGCAGAGGAACCAGAGATCAAACTAGCAACATCCATGGGATCATTGAAAAAGCAAGAGAGTTCCAGAAAAACATCTACTTCTGTTTTATTGACTATGTCAAAGCCTTTGTCTGTGGATCAAAACAAACTGTGGAAAATTTTTAAAGAGATGGGCATACCAGACCACCTGTCCTGCCTCCTAAGAAATCTGTATGCAGGTCAAGAAGCAACAGTCAGAACTGGACATGGAACAGCTGACTGGTTCCAAATTGGGAAGGAGTACATCAAGACTGTATCCTGTCACCCTGCTTATTTAACTTATATGCAGAGTACATCATGAGAAATGCTGGGCTGGATGAAGCATAAACTGGAATCAAGATTGCCAAGAGAAATATTAATAACCTCAAATATGCAGATGACACCACCCTTATGGCAGAAAGAACCTCTTGATAAAAGTGAAAGAGGAGAATGGAAAAGGTTGGCTTAAAATTCAATATTTAGAAAACTAAGATCACGGCATCCAGTCCCATCACTTCATGGCAAATAGATGGGGAAACAATGGAAACAGTGGCTAACTTTATTTTTTTGAGGCTCCAAAATGACTGAAGATGGTGACTGTAGCCATGAATCTAAAAGATGCTTGCTCCTTGGAAGAAAATCTATGACCAACCTAGATAGCATATTAAAAAGCAGAGAAATCACTTTGCCAACAAAGGTTCATTTAGTCAAAGCTATGGTTTTTCCAGTAGTCATGTATGGATGTGAAAATTGGACTATAACGAAAGCTGAATGCTGAAGAATTGCTGCTTTTGAACTGTGGTGTTGAAGAATACTCTTGAGAGTCCCTTAGACTGCAAGGAATTCCAACCAGTCCATCCTAAAGGAAATCAGTCCTAAATATTCATTGGAAGGACTTATGTTGAAGCTGAAACTCCAATAATTTGGCCACCTGATGCAAAAACTGACTCATTTGAAAAGACCCTGATGCTGGGAAAGATTGAAGATAGGAGGAGAAGGGGATGACAGAGGATGAGATGGTTTGAAGGCATCACTGACTCAATGGATATGAGTTTGAATAAGCTCTGGGAGTTGGTGATGGGCAGGTAGACCTGGCATGCTGCAGTCCATGGGGTCACAAAGAGTTGGACATGACTGAGTGACTGAACTTGGCTGATCTGCACTATTCTGAGTATTTCTGTGAGGGTGTTTTTTATGAGATTAACATTTAAATCAGTGGACTTTGGGTAAAGCAGATTGCTCTCTGTTATGTGGGTGGGCCTTGTCCAATCAGTTGAAGACCTGAAGAGATCAAAACGCTAGTCTGCTCAGAGCAAGAGGGAATTCTCCAGCAGATGGCCTTCAGACATGATGTGTAACATCAGCTGTGTCTGATTTTCTAGAATAACTTTGGACTTGAACCACAGCTCCTTCCTGAGTCTCCAGCCTGCTCACTTCTTTCATTAGATATTGGACTCCCTTAGCCCCCACAATTGCATAAGCCAATTCCTTAAAATAAATCACTTCCTATAAATATACACATTCTGGGGCTTATTTCTCTGGGGAACCCTAATACAGGGTTCAGCATAACATTCTCTAAAGAAGTGAAAGTGAAGTTGCTCAGTCATGTCCAACTCTTTGAGACCCCATGGACTGTAGCCTACCAGGTTCCTCCATCCATGGGATTTTCCAGGCAGGAATCCTGGAGTAGGTTGCCAGATCTCCTCATAAAATCCTCTTCTCAACATTCTGACCCTTTTCTACAACTTTGATTTGACTGAAAGATCCTTCTTTAAATGGCTGCATTTTAACATGGTACCTTAGTTAAATAGCAGCTCTAACATTTTACATTTAGAAAATTCTCCTGACAGCTTCTGCCACAGATGCTAACGAGGGAGAAAGAAGACCAGTTCTTAGTACAAGGAAACCTCAGAGAGTAGAGACCCCACAACCAGAGATCAAAAGGGTGATCGATGGGGGTACCAGAATGCCTAGGGGCCAAACCAACAATTCACACACTGCAAATCCTGCTAGAGTAAACAGCCCTGAGAGGTTAGTGTCATCTCTGAATTGACCATATTTCATCTACAAGAAAAGACCCAAACTAGAAGAGTCCTAGTTAACACGATTGGAAAGCTTATGGGGTTTTTTCCTTCCACTTGAGGGAATAAGTAAAAGAAAAACACAGCAATATGAAACTAGTTTTACAAAAAAGGAACGCTACGTGCTTATTCACATCTAAGTCATAATGAGAATTTTCATTTTCTGATTCTATTTCACAGTGAGAAATTTCAGTAACTGCAGACTGACTGATATTTCTTGGCTATAATAAATCAACCACAATGTAACCATGAGTATATTGTAGATCCCCATAGGCTGTGGAAAAGCATGAACACAGAAATAATCAGCACACAAAGGTGAAGCAGGGCAAAAAGGAATAAGAGGCACAAATTGACCAGGACTGGGACATTTCCATTAGCCTCTTCTGAGATTATCTAGAAATGTCTGAATACTTGAAGAGGAAAAACTGTAAAGAAATGTCAGAACCATAATGTAGTTATAACTGTATTTTTATTGTAGAATATGAAAGTATGTGTGACATATATTGATGTGCATACTTATAAAATATTCATTATATATTCCTTAGGTAAGAGAAGTAGGTCATAAAATTCATCTACTTCCAGATATTAATAGCCCCAAACACTGATGGATACTGGAAGTTGACATTTTAAACACTTCCGTCTTTTAAGCAATCAAGACCAACAGTATAGTATAATAGTTAAAAGCATATATTCTAGAAGTTTCAAATCACAGCTCTTTCTTTTATTATAAGTGTGACCTTGGGAAAGTTGTATAACTTCTCTGTGTCTCATTTCCTAATGTGCAAAGTGGGGATGATGGTAGCAACCTCATAGGGGTGTTATACTGATTATTATGGGGACCTAATCTGTCCAGGTCTTAGAATAGCACCTGGTACATGGTGAGCTCTACATAAAGATTTGTTAAATAAAACTAATATGGTAACACACAGTAGACAATGATGATAAAATGTGTAAATTATGTGCTTTGTTTTATTGAGATATTTATTTTTGTTCTTCTAAACCAATTGTTTTGACTTTCCTCATTACTTTTTAAAAAGGGAGGAATCTCTAATTGTAATTATTATATTAAAGTAGCTTAAGTTATTTAGCTTATGCCAATGAAACAGCTATAAATAAAACCAATGTTCTAGCACATTATTAGAAGTTTGGAAATAGCACTAAAATAAAAGAAGTTTAAGATTGTGGAGACATTAAATTGATGTTTGAAAAAAAAAAAGAAGGAACCTGAGAACTAGTCTTTCATAGGGAAAGTTGAAAAATACATGGAGCTTTGAAATTCAAACTACCATAACTGTTAACAAGGTAGGGGTTCCCATTTGATTGAAACTTAAGAGTATTTATAAAGTTAAATTTTAAAAACTCTTGATATGGGTTAGGGAATTCCCTGGCAGTCCAGTGGTTAGGATTCTGCACTTTCACTGATGAGGGTGTGGGTTCAATCTCTGGTCAGGGAACTAAGATCCTGCAAGTCATGTAGCATGGCCAAAAAAAAAAATTAAATTTAAAAAATAGATATGATTTATATTCAACCAATATTTAGGCCAGTCAAGAGGTTCATGACATTGTACAGGAGACAGACATCAAGACCATTCCCATGGAAAAGAAATGCAAAAAAGCAAAATGGCTGTCTGGGGAGGCCTTACAAATAACTGTGAAAAGAAGAGAGGCGAAAAGTAAAGGAGAAAAGGAAAGATATACCCATTTGAATGTAGAGTTCCAAAAAATAGCAAGGANCCCATGGAAAAGAAATGCAAAAAAGCAAAATGGCTGTCTGGGGAGGCCTTACAAATAACTGTGAAAAGAAGAGAGGAGAAAAGTAAAGGAGAAAAGGAAAGATATACCCATTTGAATGTAGAGTTCCAAAAAATAGCAAGGAGAGATAAGAAAGCCTTCTTTAGCAATCAATGCAAAGAAATAGAGGAAAAGAACAGAATGGGAAAGACTAGAGATCTCTTCAAGAAAATTAGAGATACCAGGGGAACATTTCATGCAAAGATGGGCTTTTTAAAGGACAGAAATGGTATGGACCTAACAGAAGCAGAAGATATTAAGAAGAGGTGGCAAGAATACACAGAAGAGATACAAAAAAGATCTTCACAACCTAGATAATCATGATGGTGCGATCATTCATCTAGAGCCAGACATCCTGGAATGTGAAGTCAAGTGGGCCTTGGAAAGCATCACTATGAACAAAGCTAGTGGAGGTGATGGAATTCCAGTTGAGCTGTTTCGAATCCTGAAAGATGATGCTGTGAAAGTGCTGCACTCAATATGCCAGCAAATTTGGAAAACTCAGCAGTGGCCACAGGACTGGAAAAGGTCAGTTTTCACTCCAATCCCAAAGAAAGGCAATGTCAAAGAATGCTGAAACTACCGCACAATTGCACTCATCTCACATGCTAGTAAAGTAATGCTCAAAATTCTCCAAGCCAGGCTTCAGCAGTATGTGAACCGTGAACTTCCAGATGTTCAAGCTGGTTTTAGAAAAGGCAGAGGAACCAGAGATCAAATTGCCAACATCCACTGGATCATGGAAAAAGCAAGAGAGTTCCAGAAAAACAACTATTTCTGCTTTATTGACTATGCCAAAGCCTTTGACTGTGTGGATCACAATAAACTGGAAAGTTCTGAAAGAAATGGGAATACCAGACCACCTGACCTGCCTCTTGAGAAATCTGTATGCAGGTCAGGAAGTGACAGTTAGAGCTGGACATGGAACAACATACTGGTTCCAAATAGGAAAAGGAGTACGTCAAGGCTATATATTGTCACCCTGCTTATTTAACTTATATGCAGAGTACATCATGAGAAACACTGGGCTAGAAGAAACACAAGCTGGAATCAAGATTGCCGGGAGAAATATCAATAACCTCAGATATGCAGATGACACCACCCTTATGGCAGAAAGTGAAGAGGAACTAAAAAGTCTCTTGATGAAAGTGAAAGAGGAGAGTGAAAAAGTTGGCTTAAAGCTCAACATTCAGAAAACTAAGATCATGGCATCCGGTCCCATCACTTCATGGGAAATAGATGGGGAAACAGTGGCAGACTTTATTTTGGGGGGCTCCAAAATCACTGCAGATGGTGACTGCAGCCATGAAATTAAAAGACGCTTACTCCTTGGAAGAAAAGTTATGACCAACCTAGATGAAGGTGAAGGTGAAGGTGAAGTCACTCAGTCATGTCCGACTCTTTGCGACCCCATGGACTGTAGCCGCCTACCAGGCTCCTCCGTCCAGGGGATTCTCCGGGCAAGAATACTGGAGTGGGTTGCCATTTCATTCTCCAGGGGATATTCCCGACCCAGGGATCAAACCCAGGTCTCCCGCATTGGAGGCAGACGCTTTAACCTCTGAGCCACCAGGGAAACCCAAAGTACATTTGTCTCCTTCGAAAAGCAGAGACATTACTTTGCCGACTAAGGTCCATCTAGTCAAGGCTATGGTTTTTCCTGTGGTCATGTATGGATGTGAGAGTTGGACTGTGAAGAGGCAGAGAACCAAAGAATTGATGCTTTTGAACTGTGGTGTTGGAAAAGACTCTTGAGAGTCCCTTGGACTGCAAGGAGATCCAACCAGTCCATTCTGAAGGAGATCAGCCCTGGGTGTTCTTTGGAAGGAATGATGCTAAAGCTGAAACTCCAGTACTTTGGCCACCTCGTGAAAAGAGTTGACTCATTGGAAAAGACTCTAATGCTGGGAGGGATTGGGGGCAGGAGGAGAAGGGGACAACAGAGGATGAGATGGCTGGATGGCATCACTGACTCGATGGATGTGAGTCTGAGTGAACTCTGGGAGTTGGTGATGGACAGGGAGGCCTGGCGTGCTGCGATTCATGGGGTCGCAAAGAGTCAGACACCACTGAGCAACTGAACTGAATTGAATCTACTATAATCAATGAAACTGATAAATTGGAATGATTTACATGACACACTAAAGATTTTTAATTAAAAGTAGATCTTATTATGCTTAATTTACTGTTTTTAAAGACAGTAACTCAAACATTAAACTCAATGAACTCAAACATTAAGGATTTTCAGAGATGGGAAAAGAAAGGATATTTAACCCTCAGCTGACTAAAAATGTTTAAATTTTCTGGAACACCCCATTCTTCCAGCTTTGAAGTTATCCAACTTATATTACTAAGTCTTGATTTCACTTCTGGCGATCTTGCTTGCGACATTGACAGTTCTGATTTTTATGCTGGCAAAATTACATGAAATACACAAAACTTGGTAACATGCGTACTAACAAAGAATAAATATTTCTTCCATTGGTAACACAAAAAATAACCACTCGAGGCCAAACTCTCAGTAGTCAGTTCACAAAGTCAGCAGCTGAGATCTTTTTGTGGGGATAGCTTCTGGTTTTCCACACAAGCTAACCCAGAATTGACAAATAGGAAAAAGAAATGCAACATAAGAGCCACTGACCAAAAGTATTCCACATGGTGTGGACCAGGATATGTGTGAACAGATTGCATTGCTCACCTGGCTGGAGGCTATGGTCATTACCACATGAAAGCTTGGGGATTTCCCACAGTTATTTATAAAAATTAAGCCTCACAGCATTAAATCCTCATCAGTGCAGCCATTCTCTGCCTCTGATTGCACAGAATGCTAAAGAAGGAAAGGGGATTTCAGAGCTTCATCTTTGGGAGACTGAGAGGTTACATTTTTCCTTCCTGGAGAGTTGTGTCTAGAGACTAAGAATCTCCTGGACATTTGTCTTCAGTCTCTCTCATTTGTCCTTTCTCTGAGCCTCAGAAGAAGAATCATGCCAAGCCTCTCCTGTGAGATGTATATGTAGCCAGTATCTCTTGTATTCCTCAAACTAGAGGCAACCTTGAGCATAAATGCTCAGGGAATATTATTATCTTAGACAGGTTGGGCAACTACAACAGAATACCAGAGACTGGGGGCCTTCGATAATAAATATGTATTTCTCACAGTTCTGGAAGAATGCTGGGCTGGAGGAAGCACAAGCTGGAATCAAGACCAGAGAAGAATCAATAACCTCAGATATGCAGACACCACCACCCTTATGGCAGAAAGTGAAGAGGAACTAAAAAGCCTCTTGATGAAAGTGAAAGGGGAGAGTGAAAAAGTTGGCTTAAAGCTCAACATTCAGAAAACGAAGATCATGGCATCCAGTCCCATCACTTCCTGGCAAATAGATGGGGAAACAGTGGAAACAGTGTCAGACTTTATTTTGGGGGGCTTCAAAATCACTGCAGATGGTGACTGCAGCCATGAAATTAAAAGACGCTTACTCCTTGGAAGAAAAGTTATGACCAACCTAGATAGTACATTGAAAAGTAGAGATATTACTTTGCCAACAAAGGTCCGTCTAGTCAAGGCTATGGTTTTTCCAGTGGTCATGTATGGATGTGAGACTTGGACTGTGAAGAGAGCTGAGCACTGAAGAATTGATGCTTTTGAACTGTGGTACTGGAGAAGAATCTTGAGAGTCCCTTGGACTGCAAGGAGATCCAACCAGTCCATCCTAAAGGAGATCAGTTCTGGGTGTTCTTTGGAAGGACTGATGCTAAGGCTGAAACTCCAATACTTTGGCCACCTCATGCGAAGAGTTGACTCATTGGAAAAGACCCTGATTCTGGGAGGGATTGGGGGCAGGAGGAGAAGGGGACAACAGAGGATGAGATGGCTGGATGGCATCACCGACTCGATGGGCATGAGTTTGAGTAAACTCTGGGAGTTGGTGATGGACAGGGAGGCCTGGCATGCTACATTTCATGGGGTAGGAAAGAGTTGGACATGACTGAGCGACTGAACTGAACTATGCAGATGACACCACCCTTATGGCAGAAAGTGAAAGAGGAGAGCGAAAAAGTTGGCTTAAAGCTCAACATTCAGAAAACTAAGATCATGGCATACGGTCCCATCACTTCATGGCAAATAGATGGGGAAATGGTAGAAACAGTGGTTGACTTTACTTTTAGGGCTCCAAAATCACTGCAGATGGTGATTGCAGCCGTGAAACTAAAAGATGCTTACTCCTTGGAAGGAAAGTTATGACCAACCTAGACAGCATGTTAAAAAGCAGAGATATTACTTTGTCAACAAAGGTCTGTCTAGTCAAGGCTATGGTTTTTCCAGTGGTCATGTATGGATATGAGAGTTGGACTATAAATAAAGCTGAGCACTGAAGAGTTGATGCTTTTGAACTGTGGTGTTGGAGAAGACTCTTGAGAGTCCCTTGGACTGCAAGGAGATCCAACCAGTCCATCCTAAAGGAGATTTGTCCTGAGTGTTCATTGGAAGGACTGATGTTGAAGCTGAAACTCCAATAAGTTTGCCACCTGATGCGAAGAGCTGACTCATTTGAAAAGACCCTGATGCTGGGAAAGATTGAGGGCAGGAGCAGAAGGGGACAACAGAGAATGAGATGGTTGGATGGCATCACCAACTCAATGGACATGGGTTTGGGTAGACTCTGGCAGGTGTGATGGACAGGGAGGCCTGGTGTGCTGTGGTTCACGGGGTTGCAAAGAGTCAGACATGACTGAGCTACTGAACTGAACTGAACTGGAGGCTGGAGCATCCAAGATCAAGGTGCTAAGATTCAGTTCCTGGTGAAGGCTCTCTTGCAGATTGCTGCCTCCTTGCTGTGTCCTCACAAGCTGGGGTCAGGGGGAGGGGAGGGGAGAAAAGGAAAGGGAAGGGAGAAGGGGAAGGGGAGTGAGAGAGTTTGAGGGATCACTGTTCTCATAAAACCACTCAATCTTGAACTTTCTCTGGCAGTCCAATGGTTAAGACTCCAGGCTCCCAAAGCAGTGAGCACAAATTCAATCCCTGATCAGGGATTGAACTAAGTGGCCAAATAAAATAAAATTTTAAAAAATTAAATTAAAAAGCTTAAAAAAAAAAACAAAAAACCTTAAACACACACACACACACACACACACACACACTTAATCTCCTATGAAGCTCAAGCCTCATGACCTTGTCTAAACCTAACTAGCTCCCAAAGGCCTTACCTCCTAATACTACCTAATACTAGGGTTTCAACATATGAATTTTGATATAAAGAATACATTCAGCCCATAACAATTTTCCTATGTGGATTTTCTAATACCTAGACAATAGCCACACCCTCATTCTCACTTTGTATTATACCCTCTGGCCTAGTAAAAGGACAGCTTTGATAACAAAGGTAATAGTATTTTCTGATCTTTCTCTTCTGCTTATATGATACAGATGAAATCAAAGATCACAATGGGGCAGAAT
The DNA here is from genome assembly GCA_006410935.1 of Redunca redunca. NCBI lineage: Eukaryota > Metazoa > Chordata > Mammalia > Artiodactyla > Bovidae > Redunca > Redunca redunca. The sequence goes on along the minus strand of SJYQ01002562.1, from coordinate 165,374 downwards.
AACTTAAATAAAAAGATCAGACTGAAATCAATATCTGTTTGATTTTGTATAAAATGCTTAATCTTGTTTCCTCCTCTGTCAAATTGGGTAATAGTAATACCTACTTCCCAGACTGTGCTGTGAATATTAAGTGAGATGCATTTGGTCATTTCTTCCAGTACTTCTTAAGTGCCTACTCTGTGTAGATGTTGTTTAGATATTTAGGTTATCACAGTGGAAAAGACTGTCAGTATCTCCAAATAATGGAGCTTGTGTTCTAATCAAGGAGGTAAAGAAACCTATGTACGTTATAGTTAGGCAATGCCAAGAACTATGGAGAGAAACAGAAACAATGTGAAAGGCTAGAAATTAACAAAAGGTGTTACTGGGGAAAGGTGGCCAACTGAGGCCTCTCCTTGGTAATGAATTTGAGTGAAGACCTATTAAAGTAATGGAGCAAACCATGCACATATATGGAGGAAGAGAATTCTAGATGAGAGCAAAGAGCAAGTGCAAATTCCATGAGATGGAAACATGCTTGGAGTCTTCAAGGAATAATGAGGAGGTCACTGTGGCTGATATTCAGTGGCCAGTGGAGAGAACAGAGTGACCTAAGAGCTGAAAAATAAGGGGTAGGGCGTAGAGGCAGATTACAGAGAGCCTGGCAGAGAACAAGTGTTCAAAATGTGGCTATCATTGATATATGCAATCCCTGTGTTGTTGATACAAGTTAGGATTACATAGTTTTCTTTAACACTTTCAACAAGTCCTCTTTCCAAAAAGAAGGCTTGCTGAACAGCTTATGGTCCCATCACTTTCCCACAGTGCCAGCAATGGAGTATTGGGGTTCTCATTGACCCTGGGCTTTCAGTAAGTGACAACTGCTTTTCCTCTTTCCAAGGTCCTGTTCATCCTAATGAAGATGCATCATTGGCACTTGCTTCCCGCATGGCTGGGAAAGAGCAGTGCAACCGAAAGGCCCCATCCAGATGGAGGAGCTCAGTAGAACATCTGCCTTGCATGTCTGTCACCTCCCTACCTCCTGCTGCTGTGTTAGCTGCCAGCCATTCTACCAGCTCCTGAGTCAAGGGCCCTCCTCTTCTAGTGATTTCTTGGAGCTTTGACAGATTATCTACACTGTCATTCCCAACAGCATCGTGCCATCTTTCTTAAAACTGCAGGAAGATCCTGATGGAAATCTCAGTCCTTCAAAAAAAAAAAAAAAAACCCAAAATAGACTCCATTAAACTACAGTTATGCCTGCAAATTTTATATCAACTGACATTAGCAGTTAATTCACTGCATCAAGTACATGGATGGCCTATAGTGTCCATGTGGCGCTGAAGAAACGAGACTGCTGTGGAGAATGCATTTGCCCCTCTCCATGTCCTCTACCACCATGCTAAGTCCAAACCACCCTCATCTCCCGCCCAGATTATTACAGTGCCGCCTAACCGATCTGGTCCAACCATCTTAGTTAGTCCAAATCATCACTTGCCTGAGCATTACTAAGTAGCCTCCTAACTAGCATGTTTCCACTCTAGCTCTCCTTAACCCAGTTGATTTTCCACGTTGAGGCATGTGAAGTGACATTTTTGAAACCAAATTCTGAACGTCTGAATTTTGATGAAAACCTTTCTATGGCTTCCTAAAGCTATTAGAGATTATTTACTACTGATAAATCAAGATTGCTATTGGCACCCTGAAGGCAACGCATGATCTACCCTTTGCCTAGCTTTTATCTAAAAACATCACTTTCCTTGTTCCCCATACTTTAGTCATACCAGCCCTTTATCTGTTCTGCCAACACGCTACCGTCCTTTCTGCCCTAGGGATATTGTAATAGTATTGTTTCAGACTGGAAATCCTTCCCCATTTCATTACACTTCAACTACTAAGCCATCACTTTTCATAATTCCAATTTAAACCCCACTTCCTCAGAGATTCCCTGTGCTCCATCACCCACTAATCCTTTCTATAGTTTCCTTTCCTCTACTTTTGAAGCTCTTATAGTTTGTAATTACATATCACCATGATTATTTTATTAAATACCCATCTCCCTCCACTAGGCTGTATTTACCAAGAAGCCAAAAACTTTGCTTTTCTCACTTCTTGAATCCAGCATTTTCTGGTTTCAAAGCTAGTGTTCATTATACTGCTTTCTGAACAGATTTGTCAAAGAACAAATAACCATTTAAATCTAAATGGCTCTCAATATAAACACTGCCTGTATAAGTTTTTCAAACCTATGCCATTTGATGTATTTTTATATAGGAGAAATTACAACATCAGTATTTTCAAACATGAGGCTGAGCTAAGAACTGAACTAAGAGCAAACACCCATAATACTTGTTGTCAGTAACACTTTGCAAAACCATAGACTTTTATCTACATTCTTCTTCTCACTGAAGTTTTATCCACCCCCCACCCACTCCCCCGCCAAAAAATCAACTGTGGACATAAGCAACAAGGTAAAAATGGAACTGACCTAATCTTCTGCTTTTGTGAGTTTATCTAATTTATTTAGTGAAAATGAATGTCAACTTGCTTAATTCTGTTAAGTCCTGCTTGGGTTTCTTGGTACAAACTGCATATGCTAAGTGAACTAAAATGGCAAAGCCTTGCTCTATTATGACATCATCCCTTTCTTTGAAAAATAAACTGCTTTCATAAATACATTTAATAACACTTCCTTAAAATTCTGCATTTTTAAAGTATTATTTTATACTGTGGAAAAAAATAGAAGAATATTACTAATCCAACTCAATTATAAATTCCCAGAAAAAAATAACAAGAAAGAAGAAGAGGAAAGACAGAAAAATATAAAAAGATAAAGCAACATTTAGAAAATAGAATAATTAGTCATAAGTTTCAGAACTATGGATTCTGTGTGAAATCATCATGTTATTCTAATATAGCTACAGGAAAGCATGATGGTATTTATATACAACTACCCCCCTAAACGAACCACTAAATCAATAAGGATTTAGCACATAAAATGGTATTTGATATTCTGACATCACAATATCAAACTTCTATCCACTCATGGGCAGACACCTTATTTCTTTCATAAAAACAATCCATATTTACTGATTGTCTACTATATGCCAGGCAATGTAATCCTTCGGTAAAGAGAACCCAAGATTTCTCTCCTTATTGTTGTTTTAGTCACTAAGTTGTGTCAGACTCTTTTACAGCCCCATGGACTATAGCCTCCAGGCTCCTTTTCCATAGAACTTTCCAGACAAGAATACTGCAGTGGGCTGCCATTTCCTCCTCCAGTGGTCTTCCTGACCCAGGGAGTGAACCCACATTACCTGCATTGGAAGGCAGATTCTTTACCATTGAGCCACCTTGGAAACCCAAAATCTAGATATTAGTAGGTAAACAAAATCAATAACTAATAAGTATAATCAGTAAATTATATAATTTGTTGGAAGATGACAAACACTATGGAGAAGAACAAAACCAGAGAAGAGGTGAGTATAGAAAGATAGGGAATTACAAGCAAAATTTGAGGAAGGTGAGAGACTATTTGGAGGAAGTGCATTTCAGGTAGAGGTCAAGACTATACCTGGGAGATGCTAAGAANGGGAATTACAAGCAAAATTTGAGGAAGGTGAGAGACTATTTGGAGGAAGTGCATTTCAGGTAGAGGTCAAGACTATACCTGGAAGATGCTAAGAAGAGCAAAGATATATACATGGCTGATGTGGAATGAGTGAGGCAGGAAATGTGGGAAAGGAATTCAGAGAAGTGCTAAGGAGCCATATCATATATTTTCATTCCCGTGTCAGTTAACGGTGTTGAATATCTTTTCATGTGTCATTTGTAGACTCTTTGGTGAAGTGTCTGTCCAAGTTTTTGCTAATCTTGAGGTTAGTTTGCTTGTTTCTTTACTATTGAGTTTTGAGAGTTCTTCATATATTGGGATACAAGTCGTTTGTTTGACATCTGCTTTGCAAATACATTCTCCCAGCTTATAGTTTGTCTTTTCATTCTCTAAATAATGTCTTTTACAGAACAGAGATACTTAATTTTGATGACTTTTTATGTATCAACTTCTTTCATGGATCCTACTTTTGCATTTCCATCTAAGAATACTTTGCTTAACTTCAGGTCATGAAGATATACTCTTAAAAGTTTAATAATTTAAAACTTAGACTTGCAGTTCATTTTGAGTTGATTTTTCTATGAGGTGTAAAGATGAGGTTTAGTCTCATGTTTTTTTGTTTTTGTTTTTTAAAGCATGGGGATCTTTATACCCAACTTTCAACAATGGACAGATTATCCAGAAAGAAAACCAAGGAAGTACTGTATTTGAATTATACATTAGACCAAATGGATTTAACAGATGAAAACAGAACAGTCCATCCAACAGCAGCAGAATACATATGCTTCTCAAGTGTCATGTTCTGCATATAGATTCAAATAGTTCCAACACTGTTGAAATGACTATTCTTTCTCCACTGAATTGCTTATGTACCTTTGTAAAAATCAAATGGCAACCATACAATGGAAAATTATTTAGAAACAAAAAGAAAAGAGGCATCAACTCATGAAAATACATGGATGAATCATAAATGCACATATTTAAGTAAAAGAAGTCAGTCTGAAAAGGCTACATACTGATTACAATTACATGGGACTCTGGAAAAGGCAAAACTATAGAGACGATAAAAAGATTAGTGTTTCCCAGGGGTTCAGCAAGGAAGGGTTGGCTAGTTGAAGCATGGGGGAAATTTTTAAGGTGGTGAAACTATTCTGTATGATATATAATTGCTTATACAAGACACTATGCATCTGTCAAAGTCTATTCAATTTTATAGTACTTTACAATATAAGTAGGCAAAATTTTAAAAATTACTTAGAATGACATGAGACCCCAGGATGAACTAGCCATGAGCCCATACTAATAGAAATTAATTACTTGACACATATATGAACAGTAAGAAGAACTAAATCTTATATGCAGAAGACTTCCAAATAATTTACTTGCATAGTCTTTCCATGGAGAGACATGATAGTAAAATACAGAAAGGCTTCCCTGAGGCTCAGTCGGTAAAGAATCTGCCTGCAATGCAGGAGAGCTGGGTTCAATCCCTGGGTCAAGAAGATGCCCTGGAGAAGGGAATGGCTGCCCCCTCAAGTATTCTTGCCTGGGAAATCCCATGGACAGAAGGAGCTTGGCAAGCTACAAGCCATGGGGTCACAAGAGTCAGACACAACTTAGCAAAAACCACCACCACCACCACAAAGGTACAGAAAGGAGGGGAAATGAGCAACTTTTCACTTAAGAAACCTGACAAACACTATTTCAGCCAGATGTTCAAGGTCAATATCAACAGTGATGTCTATTGGTTGTATGTGCTCTTGATATGACATGGTGAAACTGGAACTTTGTTTCTATAGTCTTCTTCCAAAAAACAATAGCTCCAGTCTAATTATAATGATTGGATGGCATCACCAATTCAATGGACGTGAGTTTGAGCAAACTGTGGGAGACAGTAAAGAACAGGGAAGCCTGGCGTGCTATAATCCAGGCAGTTGCAAAGAGTTGGGCATGACTGAGCAACTGAGCAACAAATTATAACCAAAATATAAGAAAAATACCAAATGAGGGGCAATCTACAAAAGACCTGACAAGTACTCTTCAAAACTGTCAAGGTCAACAAAAATAAAGAAAGTCTTAGAAGCTGAGAAACAGTAGAGACTGGATATATGGGAACTCTGTATTCTCAGTTCTTTTATAAATCTAAAATTGTTGTAAAATAGTTTATTTTAAAACAAATAAAATTCCTCAAGTGCAAATAAAATCAAAGGGTAATATTTGTGTTGTTCTATTTCCAGAATCTCTTCAGTTCTAATGACCTATGTGTCTATCCTGTTGGCAACACCACACCATCTTCATAACTGTAGCTTTACAGTAAGTTTTTAAATTGGGCAGTTTGATTTCTGCAACTTTATTCTTCTTTCTCAAAATTGTTTCAGCTATTCTAATTTCTTTGCCTTTCCATACATGTTATAGAATCTGCTTGTCTGTATGAGAAATGTGTTAAATCCATAGATAAATTTGGAGTGAATTTAAATCTTTACTAC